>VDFB02322633.1:287552-343283 GCA_007258455.2 Sequoia sempervirens | reverse complement strand
AAAGATATAGAAATAAATGTGATTTATTGATTCTAATGGCCAAAATATTGTTGTTTGTTGTTTTGACAATCTTTTGGACCATAATTTATAATAATATTTTTTTAATATGTATTAGAAGTATAATGATGTAAATTGAATTGAGTTACTCTTTAAATTTGGTGGATTAATTTCATACATTAAGATTGATCGTACATCCATAGATTTTACCTCTAACATTTTTAAAGTTAAACTTGATTTTAATTGACTCGTAACCATTTCACTTATCATTATGAGTTGATTGAACACATGCTTGTTGATTTATTTCTATATTATTGTTTTTAAAGCTATTCATTTGATCATCACATAATCATTTTAATATCACACATTTATGAAAGGAGCATGCTAGGACCACTTATATTTCAGCACTTAAAATGAATCTAATTATTCATAATCATCCTAGAGTCATCTACATGTTTGAAGCTTGTTGTTGTTAATCATTCACACTTATAATTAAGTCTTTTATAAAGGTTGTCCTAGGTCAACATGTACCCTAATGGTTTAGAAACATTTAAAGATATTTTAAAAGATTGTCAATCCTCACTATTAAAATATTTTAAATATTCACGTATTAATGTTTCATTGTAATTATGTTTTGTAGTTTTTTAATGTATATAAAAGAAAAGTTTAATTTTATAGGTAATTGGATGTGAATAAAAGTTGTAAATGAGTTGAGTTTGCTAAATAAATAAAGTGATAAGAATATTTGCTTCTTACTCCAAAGTATTTGGTTGTCTTTCTTATGCATAATTTTCACAAGAACGTGAAGAAACTTGATTCAAAAGAGTCAAATGTACATCTTCATCAATTATAGTGAAGAAACCAAGACATGAAGACTAGGGGACCCAATGACTGAGAAGTTTCTTATATGTAAAAATGTGGTGTTTGATGAAGGGAAGAGTGGAATAGTTATTAAGAACATAATGATTCCATCTCTACTAGCCATAAATATATGTTCTACCACTCAAAGTTCCTGATGCTAAATTTATAATAAACTATTGAATGGGGGAATGGAATCACAATAATTAAGTTAAGAAAGTAAAAAGATTACATAGGTTTATAAACTATTACAACTTTAGAATAATTTAACTAGCTATTTTGGGACACATGATCCAAGTGGTAGATATCTTCACCAAGCTATTGATAAATAGGAATTTCATCAAGTTTTAGTATTTGTTGTGTTTGAAAGAGCTTGTCCTGAAGGGGGATTGTCATCATGACATTGTCTTTCTTTTCTATGTACTATCTTTATGTTATATTAGAAGTTTCAAGTAAAACCTTCAATTTGATATTAAGGGAGGTGTTCAAATATTTTGAATATTATTTTATTATTATTATTTGTAATTAAATGTTTCTAGTGCTTTAATTCTTATAAGAGGATGCTAATTTAATAGTGCTTAGTTCCTACATTTAGATGTATAGATTTATCCCACATGGACCACACCTCAAAGGTCACTAGTTTTATCATTGTCTTTAAATATGTTATTTTTACTATGATTATAACTAAAGAAAAGTTGATTTTTTGCAAATAAGTTTTCAAATAATGAGTTAATAAAGTTAGGATATCTAAGGGTGTGTGAAAAAATATGGGGGACCTAAAAGTAGCCACCCCACTTTTTGGCCCCCATGGAAGCTCAATGCAAGTGGGTTATAATACATGTACTCACGTTTTTCCATTTTTTTTTTAAAAAAAAAATCTATTTTTTTTCCTTCAATTCATGTGGTTGTAGACCTCATTTTTCACCTAAAGCTTTGCCAAACCATCACCAAAATATCACGAAGACATTAGGGAGGTCAAAGAAGTATCTTTAGTTTCTTAGATTGAATTAGTTTTTAATTGAAATCTATTTAATTTTTAGGAGTTGATAATTCACCCCAAATGTTCAAAATACCAATTCACCTCTTCATAAAAACCCTCTTGAATAACAACCACAACAAACACCTCCTACAATTCCTCATCATCCTTTAGGAACACAACAAAACATATTAAGGTAAATTGAATTGCAAGGTTGAAAGGTCCTGCAAGAACAAACTCCCATAGGACCATCCTTGTTGAATCACTGCAATCCATTGTGTCTCATGTAGAATCAATTAGTGTTCAAATAAATAGTTGGTTTGACAAGAGGGAATAATAAAAAAATCTGCAGAAAAATTATTATATGAACAAGTTAAAGAAAAAAACTAAAATCTGATTTGTGTGCACTCTTCACTAATCCATGAACCAATCAAACCTTACACAATGCATGCAAGAGGTTCCCTATCTATTCTAGTGCCACCACCAAGGGATAAAGAATGGTTTTTTGGATAGGTGGTGGATGGTTTTTTACCATCCTCCATGCAATAACTATGGGGTACCACAATATTTTTTGAGGAAACTCTATTGTAATTTTTTCATCAACCATATTCCAAATTATTTTGACATGCAAGAGTTCAAAGGTAGAGATTGGGCTCTACACAAGATAGAGTGGGGGCACAATGTAAGCCAAACCAAGCACTGAGACTACTTGCTAGACTAGAGTTAGAGCATGTGACTATCCCTTCTATTATGAAGGAGGGTGTTGAGGTGAAGAACTCAGAGTCAATTAGCTTGATCACTTCAACTCTTATAAAATATACTAGGCCTTTAGTATAGGGTGATGCAGGAAAGTCTTCAAGGCGTCGAGTTCCACCAAATATATGTCAATCTTGTGGGTCTCTCTGTGTCTATGATCTTGAGGATATTTAGGATGTACACACCTAGGATGCATCTACAACATATCTAATGGTCATGATAGAAACTTTATTCAGTGAGACATTTGGCTTTAATAGTTGAAGGTAAATTTTAACAAGTTCATTTAATTCAATTTATTAAATTTTATTTTGAAATGTAAGATTAACTAAATTAGTAGAATGATTATAATGAAATTTTAGGGTCGCGTTTTTCACCCTACTTTTAATGGTCCTCCACCTCCTTATTATATGAAGGTGTCAAGTGTAGAGGTATGTAACTACTAAAGAATTATAAATATTACATGTGAATAATTGAACCTTATATGAATGATATTCTTATAACTCACTTTGGATGTTCAACATGTTAATGTTGGGCCTTTGACATCAACACTTGGCAATCAAGATGCTTCTAGAACTTTCACTTAGTTAAAATAGAGAATTTTTAATTTTTAATGATATTCCTCTCTTTTTTGTATTTCCTTTATAGTTTGGAAATTCATACATATATTCTCAAGTAGTTAGATCAATTTTTTTATGATATAAAAATCTTTATTATGTAATCTAGTATTTTATAGATTTGTGTATGAGTTTCATTCCATTCCCTACACGTTTTTCCATCTCCCATGTTGTTTACATTTCTATTTCATGCATTTATTGAGTAATCAATATGGATGATTTTCAAGATCAAGTACAAGAATGAAGAACAAAGAAATATTTAAAAACTAGTATCTCTCCTTTGGTAAATGTACCCTTCATATTTTCATGATTATTTATATGCTTTTCCATGATCTTAATTTAAAAATTTGATATCCCTAATAATGTCATAATCCCAATAAAGTGAAGTAAAATTTGATAATGGATATTCCATACCTCAAAATTATAATATCATTAGTTTGCACTCATTTTAGTGTTTTGTCTACTTTGTTCCCTTTTTTCCTATTTCTAGCCTATTTTCCCTTGTTCCCCTATCTCTCTCCCCTTTCCATATGTCTTGACACATTCCTAGTCCTTATATCTTCGATCTATGTTACCATTTCCCATTTCTCATGTCTTTCCTCCTTTATTATGATTACTTGACACTTAATCCATCTGTTTCTTCATTTTAGAGGTGATTTCTCTAAAAATTAAATGCTTTCTTATTCTCTCTCATGTCTAGTTTATTTCCTCATTATTATTTCCATATCTCACACCTCATATTATCTTGTTTCATTTTCCTCTTTCTTGCCATCTAAACTCACCTTCTTTGAGATATGCAACATCTACACCCCATAATTGCTCTTTACCTTGTCTCCAAAAATTTGAGTCAAACATATTATAAGATGACTACTTGACTAAATTAAATTATTATCACTCAAAGTAATGAAATTCATGCCCCAAAAATATATTATAGTATCATTCCTCCTCTCATTATAATCACCATATATGCTCAATTTTTCTCTTGTGAATTATATTTTTTATTTTCCTTCATGGAGATCTAGAACCTTGGACCATCATAGTCAATATTTAAATATGATTTCTATGATATTTTGAAGCCATATCTATTTTTATTCATTAATGGTGTTGTAAAATAATGTTAGGTAGTTTTGGTAATTGAATAATGTTGTTTCATTTTTAGATGATGCAAACAGATACTCCTCTTGATATTCATAAGACAATGGAGCATGGTGTTGTTGTAGTAGTAGCATGTTCGATGCATTTGATAGAGGTATGAGGAAAATTAATAAATTTCACATTATATTTTTTGTTTTATTTGTCTATTATCAAAAAATTGAATGATATTCATTTGTAGTTTAATTACTATCTTGATGGTTGTCACATGTGGTAAGTCATTATTTTGCTATATGTCATTCTATGATTCAATTTCTATGTATTAATGACTATACTTTTTATTGTATTAGGTGGAGTTCCAAGTAATTTTTGAAAGGAGGTCGAGTTAATTAGTTTAAAATATATCAATGTCATATGCATCTCCATCCTATCAACAGTCAAATGCATCTCATGATCACTTTCCTTCCACTAGAGGGAAATGGCTACATTAGGGTCCTTTGTTGTATGCCTATATGGTATTTTTAAACATATATTTTGTATATGGATTTGTTGTAAGACTATATATGGCTTTCTTGAATATATGTTATACTTTTATCGAAATATAATTTTGTATGCCTATATAGATTTTTGGTTTTAATAAAAAAAAAAATTACTAATTGTATCCATATTTGCATTATAGATGATTAATTGAATAAATGAATAATGAATTGATGCAACTATAAATGATTAATTTTATCCATATTTGTAAAGCAAATTCTTAATTAAATAAGGCTCACTTTTACCATGTAATTGGTGCAAGCATTGTAATTAATCATTCATTCCATTCATAAAATTATCATTTTCCTCAATATTCTTTAAGACTATCCACTATTCTTTAACACATGGCTTCACAATACCCTCCATAAAGGCTACCCTTTATCAAAAAAATAATAATCCAATATCTTTTTATTTGGTCCTTTTCACTCATCTTCTATACAACCCTCTGCAAGTGACCTCTACCCTTTTATCCTTTTAAGCTCATTGAAGTATCACAAGATTTTCTCATGAATTTTTACTCCTTGAATGTCTATTATCCTTGCATAAGGTCACCATCATTGTTCATGCTTTGTGTCACTACAACTTTTAGACTTTCCTTTTGAGCTTAATTCTTTATATCAAATGCTTTGTAATGAGGATATTATATAAGGCTATCTTCTAACCATTCTTCATGAGAACCCTACCCTTTGAAAATAAGACTATATTGTAGCCTTGTATTACTATCCTTTGGTTCATGGGATTGCCAAGATCTTATATGACTTCCCTCTTGTTCTTCATGTCATTTTCCTCTTCTTGCTCAAGGATTTTCTACTATCAAATGTGCCAACTTGAATTGGCATCCTTCCACTAGACTTTTAGGAGATCTTAGACACTGCCTCATGTCTCCATATTTATTTCTTTCTTGAATGTGAAGGTCAATGTGAAGATTGCTATCACTTTCTTTAACATAGTATCTTCTATAGCTAGATTTCCTTCATTTTTTCCAATTATTGTCCAATAATTGTGCAATCAACTTGTGATATTTTGTTATAATCATGTTGCTCATGTCTTGAAGGACTAGCATACTTTTTTGAGAAATTTACTATTCACTAACTACAATAAGCTTTCCATATATGCATTTGGAGTCATCTTATACCCATATTAATCTCTCACATGAAACTGTACTATCTTTGATAGTTTTATATCTACCCTTTGATAACATAACAACTATACCCTGCCTTTTATGAACTCAACTATCTATTATTAACTAATGTCACTATCATTTTTCAAGGATTAATTATCATCTGAATGTTGTCACACACTCGTCATTGTCTACCTTCTATTATGATTTTCCTCTTATTTTAATGATAGGATCTTGTGTACTGTCCATGATAGTATTTCTTGGTGTTTTCTCATTAGGCCTACAACTCATGACATTGTCTTATTCATGCACAAAAACCTTAGTGTTGTCATCACCATGGTTATCATCACAAAAGACTTCCATTCCTCGGGCCTGCTTTAATACTTTATGCCAAGTGTTATGTTTAAGTTATCTTTGTGACTTCCCTCTTAGGAGCTTTTCTTATTTTTTGACTACTACCATTTGGACTGTAGTATTTTATTTCCCAGTAATCTCAGTTGATTTTTGTGTTATTAGAATGATTCTCTCAAGTTTGGGGTTGAAACAAGGATGTATTTTCTATACCATCATAATGCTTAATTTCATGGGTTATGAAATGTTTGTGAGTGATATTATTTATCATCTTCTACATCATTTCATTCACTTTGTTGTGTGAAATGATCCCAATGTCATATGAACCATTTTTTTCTTCTTGTACTATAGGTGTTCATATGACTATCTTCTACCCCATGAGCTATAGTTCCATGTACATTCTAGTGTCCTTGGTGGCAAAGAAACTATAGACTACTTTTTTATAGGGACTTTCACCCTCTTACATGGAGTCCTTTGTTTAGATGTTACTTAATTATCCTTGATTCAATGGATACTCATGACTTCTCCTTTAAGGACTTTGTCATATTCATATTTAGCAAACTTTATCCCCTTCTCTTATTTTGAAACTATCACATGTAGTTAGTGCACATTACCATTTTTTATCTTTGTCCATTTTCAAATGACTGCATGCTTCATGCCCTTTGCATGTGACATTCAAACATTTTGAATAATATTTTAAAAATATTTCTTTACTCCTCACAAAGAAAAAAACCCCACATGGCTATCTTCTGACTATTATGACTTGCAACTTTTATTGTGCCTTCAAAGCATTGTCATCATGCATATGGGTTTAAAGAACTTCTATGGACTGCCTTCCCTATCATCAACTTTATATGACTCTATGCTTCTTCCTATAACTGCCCTCAAACCTTTTCCAATTAAACACAACAAAGGAAGGTGCATTGAAGGTGTATTATGATGCATTCCTATGTGGGATTTTCTAGGAATCATATACTACTATCCATCAAATATGTTTCCTCATTTTTCATTAACTACACCTTAATTTTAAAACCATCATGTATGCATTCTTTGTCTCTATTATAATTTCCATCTATGGTTTCAATGTTCATCACCATATGGAGTTTTGGCACTGACATAAATTGAATTGTATGTGATTATCTAAAACCTATCTAAACCTCCATCACATATGTCATATTGAAGACTATTATTACAAATCTAAATTGCAATAAGAGTTTAATAAGGGTTTAACAAGGCTCCTCATTGTTATGTGAAAATTCTAAAACTCATAAACATTTCCTCCTTGTATGCACAATATAAGGTCTCATCAGAAAAATCCAAACAATAAGATTATATGCAATAATTGAAGGGTTGGTAACTAAAGATAATAATGTTTCAAGTAAGAAATTGTATTGGTCTAATTTAGCTTAGAAGGATCAAAAGGCTTGGCTATGAAAATGAGACCTCTAATAGAAGTAATCCACCCACCCCAACATGTTGGCATTTTTAGTTTATCCCCACAAGATGAATAATGTAAAAATTTCTCCCGATGACTTTTTATTGAACGTTACTATCACTTTTTGCAACATCTAAAACATTGTTGCTTTGGTAAAATGAATTAGAGATATGAAAAACTAAGAGAGGTTATTGTGGAGGGACCCTACATGAATCTATACCTTTATAAAAAAATGTTTGTAGGTACCACATCTTTTTAGAAACAACCTATCAAAGTTTGGCATTTTTAGCACTTAGGGCTCTTAAGAGTAAACATCAACACAATGTAGTTTGGAATGATAGGGAAGTATGGTGTACAAAATAGGACCTTTCCTAGCATAAAACCACCCACTTGGATGTGTTTTCTATGTTGATTTGACCCACGACATACATACCAAAAATTATGCTACCTTGCAACTTTCTCTTCAATGCAGTTGAGACTTTTGTAACATTTGAAAACTTATCACCACGTGGCCAAATGGATTGGAGTTTTAAAAATATGAGAGAGGTTATTGTAAAGGGACCCTATTTTATCCTATGCTCTTAGAAAAAAAAATTGTAGGTGTCATGGTTTTCAAGAAAAACTTATCAAATTTTGGCACTTTTTGGCACTTAGGGCTCTTAAGAGAAAGTGGTAGCACAATTTAGTCTAGAATGATCGAGAAATATGGGGTAAAAAATAGGACCTTTCCACCTTTCCTATCATAAATATACCCACATGGACATAAACTATTGGTTTGGCCCCATGATGCATAGAACAAAAATCATGCTACCTTGCAACTTTTTCTTCAATGCATTTGATGCTTTTTGCAACTTCTGAAAACTTGTTACCATAGCCAAATGGATTGGATTTTTGAGAACTTGAGAGAGTTTATTGTGGAGGTACCCTACATCACCCTATACCTTTAGATGAAACATTTGTAGGTACCACAATTTTTGAGAAACAACCCATCAAAGTTTGGCACTTAGGGCTCTTAAGAGAAAGTGTTGGCACAATGTAATTTGGAATGATCGAGCAAGATAGAGTGAAAAATAGGACCTTCCTAACATAAACCCACCCACCTAGATGTTTGTGCACTATAGATTTGGCCTACTGATACATAGAACAAAAATTATGCTACCTTGAAACTTTTTCTTCAATGCATTTGACATGTTTTGCAACAAGTTTTTAGATGTTTGCAACATCTAAAAACTTGTCGGGCCACATCCAAATGGATTGGAGTTTTAAAATTTTGGGAGAGGTTATTGTGGAGGGATCCTACATGACCGTATACCTTTAGAGTTAACATTTTTAAGTTCCATGGTTTCCAATAAATAACCCATCAAAGTTTGATACTTTTTGACACTTAGGGCTCTTATAGAAAGTGTTGACATAATGTAATTTGCAACAATTAGGCAAGTTGGTGTGCTAAATATAACATTTCCTAGTATTAAATTTCCCATCTAGATATGTTTGCACTATTGATTTTCCCCCACAATGCACAAAACAAAATTTATGCTACCTTGCAACTTTTTCTTTGATGCATTTGACACTTTTTGCAACATTTGAAAACTTGTTTCCATGGCCAAATGGATTGGAGTCTTAAAAATTTGAGAGAGGTTATTATGGAGGGACCCTACATGACATTGTACCTTTATAAAAAAATAGGTGCCATGGTTTCTAACTGTTAACCTGTTGTTATGGATGGACTCCCTAAAATCCATTTGTAGGAAAAATAAAGTCTTCATTGTAATTCTTAATAAGAGCTAGGGCTCTAGAAATGAGAGGAGATGCACTTGAGTGAAGAATCAATTCCATGTTGAGATATAAAGGCCATATGAGTCTACAACCTTCCATCAAATTCATTGTAATTATTGTTGTGATTATTACATCATGTGATGAATCTAAGGTGGTATAATTGCTTTCTCATGCAATGTAGGATGTATATTTCATGGTAAAAGTACTATGCTAGTCTCTCTATGTGATATGTTCCATCAACTTGAAGAGTTGGTGCTAAAGGATTACAATAAAATGATGGCATTTTTTATAATCCCTAGCTCCAAAACATGTGGGATATCCTCCATGAGAATATTCTTTGACAAGACCTCTAAATAATGCTATTTATCACATAATTGGCTAAGTAAGTTGCTAGGAAGTAATAGTAAAAAATCACCTCACCAAAGCTTGCCAATTTGGACTAGAATTGGTGCAATGTATTCCCTAATTTCTAGCTCTATGATTTACTTTATGATAATGTATAGTGATTCCAATGAGGGAGTCCCATTTGTCAGGAAAATTAGATGCAGAAAACAATTCTCCTAACGTCAATACCTCAGGAAAGTATGAAGATACACTTTAAAATTTACAATTACAAACAAGTTAAGATGCACTATGAAATAGATTATAGAAACAAAGTATTAGACAAACTCACATGAACACCAGATATACATGGGAAAACCCTTATGGGAGAAAAACCCACCACACCAAGAGAAATCACTTTGTATTACAGTAATCAAAAATTGCATACAATTCCAGACTTATCTTTCTGGTGTCATTATATAGCAGCATTCATCATGAACATTCTTTGAACAGAAAACATCCAAGTTATAGCCTTTACAGATTTTAAATCCTTTACTGATATAGTTTTAATTCTTCACACTTCACTGTTGATCGAACTACTATCCAACCCCCAAGTGTCTGCAACTTCCAACTATATCCATGGTGTTCCCTGACTATTGAGCTTTCTCACAGAACTGTCGCAACGAACCAACTGCTAACGGTTCACTTTTGGCTTCCTCTATTCATCCACGAGATTCCATGTATGACAGTCAAACGGTCAATAGAATTCATAATGCACCGGCATCTCGGTGAGACACTAATAGTGTCTTGCCAATGCCACATATACTTCATATCGATGTCGCCAAGAGCCTCTGTAGTCGCCAAGATGTTATATCGAGCTCCAAGATATACACCGAGTCATCACGTAGTCACCCTGACCTATCGCTTTCGCCAGGAGGTCATAGCGAGACATCAAAGGTTATACCGAAGTCCCCATACCTACCGAGCACCAAGGAGTTCAGTCGGCAAGACTCACCGAAGTTGCTGGGACTTCTTATCGAAACCACCGTGTTCCACCGATGACCATCATTCGCCAAGAGCTACACCGAAGACTTCCAAAAGGTGTTTCTTTCAGTGAGACCTTCAATGTTCGCTGAGATGTTTCTCTGACCACTTTGAGTTACTCCGAAGAACTCTTGGATGAGTCCCCGTCGGCAAGACTTCCACTGTTCGCTAAGACATCTTCCCGGATCAGTAGAGTTACCCCGAAGACTTCAATACATACGTTGTTGGCGAGAGATTAACACTTCGCTGAGACAACTTAGCGAAAAAATTTCGTTTCATCGAAACCCGTAGTTGCCAACAATATTGTCGATACGATTGAATGGCCTTTCGGCTAGAGGTCTCCAGAGCGCTATGAGGTCACAACGAATACATCATGTTACAGCGATAGACTTCACATTATAACCTATCGGAAAGACAATAGCAAAGTCACAGCGACCTGGTCAGAACTGAATAAGGAAAACTGCTAGTCGGCCAGACCTTAAACCTGTCACACCGACTTGGCACTCATGGAGGTTTCAGCCTGTATTGTTTGAGGCACATATTTCCAACACCATTCAAGGATAATATTTTGCATAACTAGTATGATTGTCATCTATATTGCCAAGGTGTAAACCATTACTTTGGCTTCATTTTTACCACCATATTGTAGTTTTTTGGTTGTTTCCATAGTGAGGTTACCTTTGTGATCACAAAGGAAGCATCAACAAAGCTAATTTTTAAAAGTCCTCCATGAGAGGACCTCTAAGATTAACTCTTTTGACTTTCAATGTTTGACTACAAGAGACCCTTAAATAGAGAACATGCTACTATATTAATTATTTTTATTTTGAATGTTCTATAATATTCATTTATTAAGTAATTTTATTCACATTACATAATTTTCTCTATACTTACACTTTTCAATTTTATATAATTTATAACTTTAATAAATAATTCTAATTAATTCTAATTTAAACTTTATTAAACTATATATATATAACCATGCTCTCTTCTATTCCCTTCAAAAATATTTGTGAAGTATCTACATTCACAATCCAATCTTATATTTATCACTCAATATTTTATTATTTAAAAAATATATTAAACTTTTAATTTTATATATGGATTGCAATACATTATCTAATCATTAAATAATGATAAAAATGTAAACACATTATTCTCATCTTGAGCAATGGTTTTATTTAATTAAAAAATCCTAACATAAAATGATGTAATATAGATGGATAAAAATTAACCACCAATTTCAAATTGTGGGATTTTGATTTTCTATGAAAGATAGAATTAATCATGAAATGATGCAATATGGAGGAATGAATGTTAGCCACTAATTTTAAATTATGAGATTTTGATTTTTCATAAAAGATAAATGAATGAATACTAGTCACTAGTTTTAAATTGTAGGATTTTGGTTTTCTATGAAAAGTTGTAAGAAGAATACACCATGAAATGATGTATGGATGAATATATATTAGCAACTACTCTTAATTATGAGATTTTGGTTTTTTCGAATAATAATTAGAATCTACCATGAAATGATGCAATATAGATGAATGAATGCTACCCATGAAAGATTTTGGTTTTCTCTCAATAAAAATTAGAAGCTCCTACCATGAAATGATGCAATACACATGAATGAATGCTATCCTAAAAGATTTTGGTTTTCCATTAAGATAATTAGAAGAACCCGCCATAATTAAAAGAACCAACTTTCTATAAATAATTGTTAGTTATTAATTTCAACTTATAAAATTTTGATTTTCTATAAAAAACAGATAAAAGAACCTACCATAGAATGATACAAAATGAATGAATGCTAACTACCAATCCCAAATTGTAACCTTATAATTTTTCAAAGAAAAAAATAATAGATATAAATTCTAACAATGAAAAATATCAAATAATATTTGAACTCATATATTAATTTGGCTGAAATTAGATCACTTTCTATCCATATTAGTCACTAATTAATATAACTAATTTCTCTTACTAATAACAACTGAATTACATCGATGCATCAGACTGTTCTTTCCTTTTCAAAGGTATTACAGTATGCTAAGCAAATCTACATCTAAACTGGAAGCCATCATAATTTCAGTAATTTCAATCCCATTCCAACAACAGATTCACCAACACCCAACATAAAATTGTGCAGAAAAACTGAACAATCACATAACCCAACGGCAATCAAGAAAAGTCATTCAGACACATTATATTGATGATCAATGCAGGCAACAAGAATTGCTTGTATTTAGATCCAAGAAACAAAAAAAAACCCAAAAAAAACCACTACTCTTCAAAGAAAACAAAGTAGAATGATCAGAGAATGGCATCCTCCTGGTGGGTTTGAACGACAATATCAGATCTTGCGTAGGCGACGCAGGTCAAGACGAAGCCATCCCCAATCTGCTCGTCATCCAAGAAACTCTGATCCTCCATCTCGACGTCTCCCTCAACAATCTTTCCAGCACAAGAAGAGCACGAACCAGAGCGGCACGAGTAAGGCAGCTCAAGACCCGCCTCTTCCGCCGCGTCCAGAATATAAACGTCATCTGGGCAATCAATGACCGCCTCCCCCTCGGGAGTAAGCAGCTTAACTTTAAACGCCGCCTTCACAGACCTCTTCGTCTTCAGACCCGTCTTCCACTGCTTCGCTAAAGCTCCTGTGCTCATCATGGGCAGCCCCACAGTTGATTTGCTCTGGCTCAGAGTGCTCCATCCCTGCGCCGGCCCTGCCACTGGAACTACCGCCGCAGACAATGTTGTGGCCGCCATTTTTTCCCCTGCTCAGCTCTGGAACTTTCAAGCAGAGAAACAGAAATAGTGTACAATTCAAGCAGAGAAAGAGGAATAGATTTAAAGAAGTTGAGCGTACCTGGGTTTCGAAGTGTGGATCCGATGGAGTTGTAAGCTGTCGTAGATGTGCGTGGGAGAAGGAAATGGAGAAAAGAGAGGCTAAATCGTAAGAATGAGTGGCCCAGAAGAAAATGAGTGTATGGCAGCCATGCGCCTTGCCTTATCGGCCACGTGGCCAATGTCTATTGCGCTTTTTCCTATCACCTATCTTTGTTTGCAGATTTCTTCCCTAGAGGTGCTTAGCGCTTGGGATTATGATTTCTTTCTTTTTTTTAAAAAAAAAACCTAGCCTTTCATTTAGGAGTGTTAGGGTGGAGTAGTTCTTTTTCTTTTTCTTTTCTTTTTTTCTGGTTTTAGAGTTTGTTTGTTTTGAGAGATGGTATAAAATCTTTTATTTTATTTTAATTCTTATTTGGTTAGTTGATTGATATATTTGAGGTTGTTGTAAAATTGTTGTATAGGTAGTATTATTGACATTACTTGTAGATATCGTGTTCACATGTTGAATGTGTGGTTAATTATGTTTATGACAATCAGTGTTGGATGTAACCCATTAAGATTTGGGAGATGTATTTATTTTTATTTTTAAAAGTTGGAGGTTGTTTTGGTTTTTATACAATTTTGTTGTTTTATAGTGCACACATTCTTTCATTTTGGACTCCCTTCGATCTGATTGTCTCAAATGCAAGGATTAGTGTATACATGGTATTTTTATATGTAAAAGTTGTAATTAACTAGAGCTTTGGTTGAACCTGTAGAAGAGGGGGATTCACTACTCACGAGTTCTCTACATTCAGAGAGCCTCACGGGGCGAACTACCCTAAACTACCTCAAAGATTAGCGGCGAGAGTTTCAAAATCCAAAAGAGCAGGTCACAGAGATTTCCTAGACTAACTGACGATCTCTCAGCCAAAGGACGACAGCATGGCGTGTTGGCATCCCAGAGGCGTGTTGGCGTCTCGTACGGACCAGAGAATGAGAATGCCTCAGAAAATGGCTAAATGACTATTTCTACTCTGATTATGAGAAATTACAAAATGCAATAAAGTAATAGAAAGTGATAGGAATGAAATAAAGTAAAGTAGAAATGATAAAGGCAAGGAGAAGAAAGGAAAGAAGATGCTCACAACTACGCAAGTGACGAAGCCTCCAGCACGTGAATGTCTTCAATACCTGCATGTGTGATATCTGGAGAGAATGTTGGGGCTATATAGGGTTTTGCCTTAATCAAACCATCGTTTTGGTGTTCCCACCTCTACGAACAGCCAAGAAGATAGAAAAAGAGAGAAATGAACAAAGCATGTGGTGAAAGCAAAACCCACTCAGGAGTAGAACCCGCACCACCAAGTAGGAGTGATAAAAGCAATCCCCGCTCGAGGAGGAGAACCCGTATCATAAAGCAATTGATAAATAAAATCAGTCAGAGAGAGAGGTATCCGCAAGTAAGTGTAAAATAGGGAGAATCTCAAAGTACTCTAGAGATTACAAAGCTCAAGGAGATGGGGAGCTACAAGGAGGTGTTGTAGAGAGCTTGAGAGGAAGCAGAAGATGCTACAATAGGTTAATATAAGGGTTCATTACAAACAAAATAACAAAAGTGAAGTAAGGGAAAAAGAAAGGTAGAGACAAAAGCTAGGAAGATTAAAGAGATAAAATAAGATGGAATGGGTCTAAAGCTGAGAAAAGCTTCTGGATGGTTATAGAGAATCTGAACCGTTCCACTATAAACTTAAACGACAAGTGGGAAAACATACTTGGAAATGGTCACAGCCGAGCGGTAAAAATGTAATGAGGATGCTAAGCGTACTTGCAGATGTCCGGCGACACGCTGTAGTGTCAAACACGTCCATACAAAATGATGCGTGCAAGAAAATCCCAAAGTCTAATTTAAAGCTAATGCACGAGGGTAGCTATTGAAAAGGGGCGTTAGAGCATCTTGAGAAGGGAAAGAGGCTGATGCAAGAGCTAAAATGAGCCTACTCAAGATGCTAAGGGAGTGGACACTAAAGCGGATGCATAAACATATGTAAAATTGCGAGGGGTGCAATTTTACGACTATACAGAACCTAACTCCATTTATCTCCAAAAGATTCATATTTGATTATAATTATCTTTTCATTCATTCCTTAACTAGATTGAATTCATAAGTGTAAATTTGAGTTTAGTTTACAATTGTAGTTGCAATTTTGACCTTAAAATTTTTAAATTTAATTATCAAAATAGGTTCAAGCTAACACTAGGTTCCTACTAGCCATTACTTGTAGATACTAGTAAAAAAAATATAGATACAATTCAGATACTTGAGGTGAATAGGTTTAAGGCAATCAAATGTGCACAAGTCACTTTCATAGAAAAGAGACAAATTTCACATAATTAAGGTTATAGCTAAATAGCAAAAGTGTTTGTATTTGGTTATCTCATATGTATGTGTATCATAATCTAGGCTCATTTTTATTAAGCTAACTATTTGATTCATTTATTTAACTTATTTCATTAGAAAATAAACAAAGTATTCCTTGTATAGAAAACTTTAGTCGTATCTTTAGAAACCATCAAGATATATACATATAGAGATACTTGAGGCAAACAAGTTCAATGCAATCAAATGTGTACATGGTATTTTCATAGAAAAAGACCTAATTTCACATAATCAAGGTTAAATATGTGGTTGTAGAGATCAATTTTGTAGTTATAGAGTTAAACTAGAGAAAAGAATAGATTGTCTTGCAGCCTACCTAGGTAGTGTAGTCGTAAATCTAATTAAAAAACATCTTTTTTGAGTCACTGAGCATAGTTTGCAATAAACTACATTATTGTTGCACATGATTTTAACTCATTCCCTCTTTGTCATTTTAAAAAATGTGTTTTAGTTGCTATCTTAGCTCCACAATCTGGGCTCATTTCTAATTTAACTATTTGATCAAGATTTATTTAGCTTAGTTCATTGGAAAATAATTAAATTGTATTTACCTTGATTTTAGTGAACCTATCCAATCTTATATAGCCCTAGGATTTGGTATTCGAGGTTTTATTTTTAGATGTGAGTATTTTCTATTCTATTTCTCTTTTGAATTAGATGTAAAATTTACTTCATCTTCTTTCCTCTTCATGTTTGTAAACTTTTGTTTATGCCAAGGTATCATTGTCCTACTCCCCTTCCTTTAGGAAAGACTCATTTGAATCCTATAATGGATATGGCTGAAAAATTAAATTGTACCACTCATCATAATGAATAAATAATTTGTATCATGATGTAGATATTGAGAAAATTGATAAATAGTGCTATGAATTTTGCATGGTACTTGGTTGATGTTCATCATAAATTTTTAGTTATTTATATGGCATATGGAATAGAGGTGCTTACAAGTAGGTGAAATAATTAATTCTTCAAGTCATCTAAGTGACATGTTTCCCTTACCACCCAAGATTCATCCTTTTTTATGACTCCTAATTTTACTTCTCTTTATAGAATGCCATTTCTACTCCTACTAAGATTGAACCTCTTATTATTCATAATTTATATCTTATACCTACTAAGTAGGTTAGAACTCCATTTTATTTTACCTCTTCCCATCCAAATAGTGTTACACCCAATTTCCATGTTCATCCTACTAGTGTTATGTCTACCTATTGTACCCCTAAGTGCCATAAATACATCTCAACATTTTCATGTTGTTATTACCTTGAGCATCTTGCTAGTGCTATGGCTACATTTTGGATTAATCTAATTGTGTCCCTATCTCTCATGTTTCACTCACAAGTGGTATAGTTTTATTTATTAGTAAGCCATATGGATTAGAGGTGCTTAAAGGTAGGTGAAATAATTAATTATTCAAGTCATTTGAGTGACATGTATCCCTTATTACCTAATCCTCATCCTCTTTTATGAATCTTAATTTCACTTATCTTTATAGTTTGATATTTTCTCCTACTATGATTGGACCTCCCCTTATTCCTACTTCACACCTTATGCCTACTAGGTATGTTGGAACCTCATTTTATTACATGTCGCTTCCCATCCCACTAGTTTTACACCCACTTCCCATGCTCATTCTACAAGTTTTATGTCTACCTATTATCCCACTAGTGTCATGAATACACCTCATCCTTCTCATATTTTTTATTACTTCAAGCATCATGGTAGTGCTCTGACTAATATTTGGATCCATCTAATTTTATCATTCCCTTTGATGTTCTACATATAAGTGTTACACACACTTCCCATGCTCATCCTACTAGTTTTATGTCTAACTATTACCCCACTAATGCCATGACTACACCTCATCCGTCTCATATTTTTATTACCTCATGCCTCTTGTTAGTGTTAAGACTACTGTTTGGATCCATATAATCTTAGCAAATTCCCTCTTATATTCTACCTACAAGTGAACTATTCCCACTCCTTCACACCTTATGTCTAGTAGGCATGTTTGACCTCGATTATATTTTTCCTCTTCCCATCCCACTAGTGTTACACCCACTTCCCTTGCTCATCCTACCAGTTTCATGTCTACTTATTACCCCACTAGATCCATTAATACACCTCATCCAATAGTGAAAACCACTTTAGAGGTGCTTTGGATAAGTACCATGGTAAAAACCTCGCAAACAAGTGGCATGTGTAGTCAATCTTTGCTCCATCATCTACCATAATTCTATCTAATTTCTCACTTCACCCATAATAACCCGTATATATCACCTTCCATTCATAATAAAGCTTATTCAAATCTCATGGCTTTAGAATTTTGATGTTTAGTGTCCCTCTCTTTCCATACCCATCCATAATAAACATCAGTCATCCAATTCCACCCATAATAATTTGGTTCTATACTTGACCAGGGGAAAATCCTAGACTTAGGTTTTCATACAAGATCTTAGACATGGTATTAGAGGACATAAATCTAAATGTTTAAAAAATATAAAAAAAATCAAAACATTCCAAAAATCCAAAAAAAATCAAGACATGTCAAAAATCAAAAAAATCAAAAAAGTGTCAAAAACTCCCAAAATAGTGTTTGTCAATCCAATTTATTGAACTATGTTGCCTCTATGATGTCATGTAGGCAAGGCCATCATTGATGATCCCTCGAGGATTAGTTCAATTGTTTAGGGTCTTCCATTATAAATTTCCCATCAATCATAATCCACATTTCGTAATAAACTATCCATTGTCAAGGTCAGTCAAACTACGTTGCCTCTATGACTTCATGTAGGCAAGGCCATCATTGATGAGCCCTTGAGGCTTCAGTATTCTCCTTAGGTCCTATCTACCATATTCCATCCCATAATAAACTATCCATTGCTAAGGTTGACACTTTAATTAGACGCAAACAAGAACATCCTATAGAGAACTAAGCTTAGCAAATCTTGAAACAACAGACAAGTTATCCAACTAGTCTCCAATCCTAATCGATCGATTGCATAATCACAAGTACCTATCAAACATCAATGATCCTTATCAACTATCAATTTCCTTATATAGAATATTGTATCATCAAAACCAGACTCAACATTTTAGATGGAATGCTTCATTCCTAAAACCAAACATCATCTATTAGCTATCAAATTATCTTATACAAGTTGTTGCACCCTCAAAACCAAACTCAACATCTTATATGAGGTGTATCCTTTCTAACACCAGACTCAATCTTATCCATTTGTCTTATACAATATTTTTCATCTTCAATTTACCAGACTCTACATCTTATACGACATGCATCATTTCCTAAAACCAGACATCATCCATTAGCCATCAATTATCTTATACAAGTTGTTACACCCTCAAAATTAGACCAAGCATCTTATATGAGGTGTCGTGTTCCTGAAACTAGACTCAATCTTGGAATTTATCTTACACAAGATGTAGCATCATCGAAACCAAACTCAACATCTTATATGACATGCTTCATTTCCTGAAACCAGACATTATCATTATCCAGAATCCTATTATACAAACAATCATCATTGGTAAGAAGATCTAAATGGTTGTTGACTTTGTTGGTCCAGCTTATCTTATCTTTTTATCTAATTTATCTTTGGTCATATTACTATGCACCTGGAGGAAGTCCATAAGTGATGAGAGAAGCGATGATGGATCATGACCTTTTTCTCTTTGTTTCATGTTTGTGGTTTGTCTTGGAAATATGACTGGGGAAATTAAGTTCCTTGTGTGTGATTGAGGTTCTATTTGGCATAATCAAAACATCCTATGCAAGTTAAAGGTCATCTATTGCATTCTTGCATTAGGATTATCATGCTTTTTGGTTTCTTCCTCACATATTCTAAAAAGGTTTTTTGGTTACTAGTCTGCGTCATGGCACTCCTTATCTATCATGTGTCTATTTTGCAAGGGATAACACATCACGCCTTGGTCTATGTCCTACCTTGGTGTCTATTATTCATTTCCATAATAAATTCTCTATGATGTTAATCATGCAATAAAATAAAAGCTTAACATTTATTAGCAAGATCTCATCCCATTTCATCCATCTCATGCTTCTTCATTTATCACTAATATTCTCATCACACTAACATTTCATTTGTTCATCCCTGCAATCATCTTGATGGTGTGCTATGTGATGAGGTAAAAATAACCTCATCATGATAATACCATAAATACCTCCAGTTCATACATGCAAAATCTTTATCCTCTGCCAATTAATTAAATTTTAGGAGAAATAATTGCTTAATTTTTAGTGAGAAATTGTATAAACTTTATTTATTTTGATTTCTTGAACTATTTTTCCAATACATATTTAATGGGTTGTTTTAAGTGTTTTTTAGATAATAATCGGTCAATCAAAGTTTCAAATTGAAGCATCCAGCTGGCATGTGCTCCAGAACAGACTGAAGATATATGCTAGAAAGATGCTCTGAAACTTCAGGGTGATGGACTGAATATGTAGTTGTTCTTAAAGTTGTTATTTATGTTATCCCTTGACTTAAAGACTTTATGGCTTGACTTGATCCTCTTAAATACTGTGTAATGGGTTTAAAGATATACAAGTTATCTGTAGATTTGTTCTAGATATTTTCAATGGTTATCCATACCATCTGAAATATAGGATGTAGTTATAGTTTCTCTATAAAAGATATGATCTCTAGAAGTAAGATATACAGTGAAAAGTAATGTTATACTGTCAGGATGTTTTTGAGGTTTATGAATAAAGAGATTGTTATCAAAAATTCTGAGTTATGAGTCATGGATGATAATTATGATTGTTAGAAGTGTTTCTGAAATAGCTGTGAATGTGAGCTGAGATTGAATGTGATAACCCACGAGTTGGCCACTCAACGGGAGTAGATAATTGTTTTCTTTTATTATAATGTTGTTCTGTAGAGAATCAGTAAGTTTACTGTTATGAATACTTAGTTCTGAAGTATTTGTTACCTTTTCACTTCCGTAGTTTCTGTTATTAACTGTTAGAATTTTTACTATGAAGAAAATGTTTTATGGATTGCTATAAGTTTTTCTGCTTTTATAATTTTCTAGCTTCTTAGTTTAGTTTTTTTTGTGCTCTTTAATTTAGTTATTATGCTTTCTAAATTAGTTTTCTTATGCTTTCAGTTCAACCATTTTTTGTTTTCTTAGGAATAAATTACTTTGCAATTTTATAGTTAGACAGTTGATTTCCTTTTAAATAGTGGAAAAGAATACAGGATGATTTATGCAAGAAGAAACCCCAAAATACATCCCAATTTATACATGAGGCCCGAACTCCAGAAGACCGATGCGAGAAGGTACTGACCTAACCCACCAAAGGATTTCATATCTCTAGAGATCACACGTAGGTGCAGCTTGTTGTCGGCCTTGAAATTATTTTGAGGAGCATATTCCTCTAAACATCATGTGGAATCGAAGGAAAAGCTAACGTGGCTAAAGGGCCAACCATATGTAAGCAAACGATTACCTCAACTACGAAGCAGTTCACTTATCTTTTGCTCTAGATTAGAATGATACATTACAATGATGAAAACTTATCTCTCGGCTTTTCTTCCAAACTGTAAGGTGAGTTTTATCTTGGGAAGAACAGGATAATTCTCTTTGAATTTGGGTCGCTTTGTCCAAAACTATGACTAAAAATAACCCGAGCAAGTTGTTTCCTTCTACTTTGAAGGATTCAGCCATGCGTTGGTTTATGGGACTACCATCTGGAGGTATTACAACTTGGGAAGAAATGGAGATTGTGTTTTTGAATAAATATCAGAGTTATTGTAGGGTGAGTGATCATAAGGAAGAGTTGTTTAAACTTCAGTAGAATGAGGATGAGAGTCTAGAGGACTATTTGGATAGGTTTCTTTTCTTATCTAAACGATGTGGAGAAACGACCATTAGTGTTGAGATTCTCAAGACTATTTCTTAAAGGACTCGATGATGATGCAAGAAGAAGTCTTGATTTAATGGGAAAAGGTGATGTGTCTCAGTTAAACCTTGAAGACATATATGATTTGTGTCGCAATTTTTCACGTACTCATGGAGGAATCTGAAAAACAATTTTTTTTCAAAGGGAATAACGAGATAGGTAAACTCCGAGAAGAAATAGAAAATCTTAAGACACACATACTTGTCCAATTGAACACTATGTTGGATGGTATACAAGCAAAGACACGTAACCTGAGACTTTGTCAATCTATTGTCCTAGGTGTCAAAATAAACATCTTTTACGTGAGTGTCCTCTAGACAAGGTTAATATTTGTCAACTTTGTGAGAAAATCCACCCTACCAATCAATGTGAGCTTCTTACTGATCTTAAGAATACTAAGAAAAAAACTACTCAGGTTGAAGAAGAAATAAATGTGCTAAATCAACACTAGGGAGGTAATCTTTCATATGGGAAGAATTCCAATCCTACATGGAGACCCCGGAATAACTGGGTTGGTAATCAATGGCCTTCATCTTGGAATTAGTCTTATCTTCCATGACCTACTTGGGGAACTCCTTATTGTGGATCTCCTAAATGGGAAAGTCAATCATGCGGAACTCAGCAGTGGCCAAACCAGTCACAACAAAAATGGTACCCACAACACATTGCTCCCCAATGGAATCAAGGACAGAATCAATTTTATACTGGTCCTAGGAGGAATCAACAATAGAATTTGTTACCACCACCTCAAAATCTTCCTCAGACTAAGCAGGTAAATCAACCTCAACTTCCAACACAACCACTTCCCAATCCTAAGAACAATCGATAGAATACTCTGGTATATACTACTAAGTAAGATAATGTCACAGGACTTAATGCAATTCATTGTGGAAATGTTTAGTTACGTTCCAGGAGGGCACTTCAATCGCCCACTATTGAGGAAGTAGTGGACGAACGTATTTCTCAAAATTTTGAGAAAGATACTACCCTACCCACGAATATTACTGAGTCTTCAGCTGCAGGAGCTATTGATTTACCTCAGGATGAGGGAGGTCAGTCTTTGACTGAGTTTAGTAAAGATATCCCTTCAAAGGAGAAAACTCAAGCACCATTTCCAGAGCGTCTGAAATCAACAATTCTGAAAGATACTCCCGAAATGACATTAGCTTCTAAAACTGCATTAATTCAGGAAATTAAACAATTGCAAATAGAGGTTCCTTTGCTGTAGGAAATAAAGGAAATTTCAGAGTTAAATCAGTTGATCAAACAACTATGTATTAGAACTCTAGGAAGGAAACCAAATAAAATAAACACTATGCACATCGATGGTTATCTAGCTGAATTTTTGTATGGAAAGACTGTTGCAACAAAATATGATGATCCTAGGAGTCCACTGATTACTATTACAATTAATGAGGTAGAAATACCTAATGCATTGGTGGATTTGGGAGCAGCTATTAATGTAATGGCAGTGGATGTAATGAAAAAATTAAGTCTTACTGATTTAAGTCCTACAACTACAGTCTTACAAATGGAAAATCAGTCTATAGCCATTCCAAAAGGTGTTATAAAAAATGTTCTTGTTAAAGTTGATGGATGGGAATATCCAGTTGACTTTCAAATAATCCAATTGCTTACACCTAAAGATAGTTATCCAATAATTTTTGGAATACCATGGTTGGCTACTATCGCTGCTAAAATTGATTGTCGAGAAGGAGGAATGACCATTTCACATGGTCCAGATAATAAACGTTTATTTTTATATCCTCCTGCTAAACCTATTGAATATAATAAAGTCTGGGTTGATGAACTAGAAGAATTTAGTGGGCAAGACAGTCTAGCCTCCTTGGACATGGTAGTGATTAAACAACATGGAGAGGAATTAGAGGATGAGTTAGTAAATGAGGTTGCACACTTGGCTATAGGTTCGAGTGGAGAAGTAATAGAGGATGTACCATCAATTTTGGGACAACTAATTGATATAAGTGGGATGGAATAGAATTATGTTACCATGGGGATGCCTTGTCCCTTGGCTAATATGATTCCTAGAACGAGTTATTTCTTTGATGATATTACAAGATTTCACTGAATTATACCTCATAGTTGTCCTCTCAACACTTTGTTACGACCAATACATACTGTTACTTCGGCCTATCCAGGAACAAAAACAATTATGTTGCTACCAGCAAAAACTGTGAATGTCAATAATTGGTTGACAGAAATACAAGAGGATAAATTATTTAATGTGCTAGTAAAAAGTTCTAAAGATTTTGCTTGGGACTATACAGACATGAGGGGGATTCACTCGAGTGTTTGTACTCATCACATTTATATTGATCCTAATATAAGACCTGTTCGTCAACCACATAGGAGACTCAACCCCACATTAAAGGATCTTGTCAAAATTGAGATTGAGAAACTCCTCCATGCAGGATTCATTTATCCTATCTCAGATAGTAAGTGGGTGTCACCTATGGTAGTTGTACCAAAGAAAAATGGAAAGTGGATAATTTGCATGGATTATAGAGAACTCAATAAAGCCACCTTTAGAGATTATTTTCCCTTACCATTCGTTGACTAGGTTTTGGACAATTTGGCTGGGAGGAAATATTTTTCTTTCTTAGATGGATTTAGTGGTTACAACCAAATTCAGGTAGCACCAGAAGATCAAGATAAGACAATGTTTACTTGTCCTTGGGGCACATATGCATACCGAGTTCTTCCTTTTGGACTTTGTAATACTCCAACGACTTTTCAGAGGGCCATCTTGGCTATATTTGCAGCACTTTTCAATGATTGTGTAGAGGTTTATATGGATGATTTCACTGTATATGGGTCAACCTATGATGAAGCTCTTCAAAACTTGGATAGGGTTTTGAAATTTTGTGAGGAAAACCAACTGTCCCTTAGCCACGACAAGTGTTTAATAATGGTGGAACAAGGAATAGTCTTAGGTCATCACATTTCCTTAGAAGGAATAAAAGTTTATCCTAAAAAAATTGAAGTCATTCAACAATTGACTATACCTCAAACACAAACAAATGATCAAAGTTTTCTTGGACATGTTGGATATTATAGAAGGTTCATAGAAAGCTTCAGTAAGATAGCAGCCCCTATGTTTTCTCTACTCCAAAAAGATGTGGAGTTTAATTGGACGTCTGAGTGTCAACAATCATTTGAAATGATAAAAAAAAAAGCTTGTCTCTGCTCCTGTACTGCGTGGACCAAATTGGAGTCTTCCCTTTCACATTTATGTTGATGCTTCGGATGACACAATTGGTGCAGTATTAGGGCAAGAAGATGAGGATGGGGGTAAATATTCCATATATTTTATTAACAAAAACCTAACATCTACTGAGAGAAACTACACGACAACAGAAAAAAAAATTCTTAGTTGTGGTTCATGCCATCAAAAAGTTTCATCATTATATTACGGGATATAAAGTTACAATTTATACCGATCATTCAGCTGTAAAATATTTAATGAATAAACCTGTAGTTAATGGTTGAATAATGAGATGGTTACTACTTCTTCAAGAGTTCAATGTGACAATACTTAACAAGCCTAGGAAATTTAACGAGGTGGAAGACTTTTTATCTTGAATTAAACAAGAAGAGGGTGATCGAGCACCTGTACAAGATAAGTTCCCAAATGAAAATTTGTTTGCTATCTCTATAAAGGTTCCTTGGTTTGCTGATATTGCCAACTATTTAGCTACTTCTAAAGTACCTCCTGAATTTGCATAAAAACAAAGGAAGCGACTTATTCGAGAGTGTGCACCATTTAAATGGATTAATGGGATTTTATTTCATTATGGATCTGATATGGTTTTGAGAAGATGTGTGAGGGCTGATGAAACTTATAGTATTCTGAGGGCCTATCACGATGATCCTTCAAGGGGGTCATTATTCTGCAAAAAGAACTTCTCATAAATTTTTAGGTGCTGGATATTATTGGCCTTCAATGCATAAATATGTTAAAAATTATGTTCGTCATTGTGATAAATGTCAAAGAGTAGGAAGAGCAACTGCTTCTATAGAAATTCCTTTGCAGCCTCAAGTAACTTTAGAACCATTCAAAAAATGGGGGTTAGATTTTATCGGCCCCATAGATCCTTCCTCTCAAGGGAAAGAATACATATTAGTTTGTACTGATTATCTGACGAAATGGGCAGAAGTTCAAGCTTTACGAGTTACTAGAGAAGAGCAAGTTGCTGATTTTCACTATAACAAAAATTTTCTTCGATTTGGAGCCCCCCGAACTATCGTTATAGATCAGAGACCTCAATTTATGTCCAAAGTTCTCCTAGAATTTACAGACCATTTTTAGGTGAGCCATAAGAAGTCATCCCCTTATCACCCTCAAGCAAATCGTCAAGTAGAGGTGACTAATAGGGAGTTAGAAAACATACTGACAAAAACTATCTCTTCAAGAAGAAGAGATTGGGCCAGGAAATTGCCTGAAGCCGTTTGGGCGTACAATACAACATGGAAATCTACAACTAGATTCAGTCCCTATGAGCTTGTTTTTGGAAAGAAATCTCTTCTTCCCATCGAATTTGAACTACAGACCCTACGTACAGCTATGGAGTTGGGTCTAGATTTGAAACGAGCTCAAATTGAATGAGTTTTACAGTTAAATGAGTTGGATGAGCTTCGTTTGGATGTTGTTCATCAAACTGAACTAGTTCAACATCAATGGAAAGTTTGGCATGACAAATATATTAAAGAGAGAGAATTTCATAACGGTGACTGGGTCTTTCCATTCGACTGGGTCTTGCCATTCGACTCAAGATATAAAGATCATAAAGGAAAACTTAGAACTCATTGGTTGGGGCCATATGAAATTTCTAAAGTTTTCTCGAATGGCATAGTTCAGTTAAAACCTATTGATGGTGATTTACGAACTCTCTTAGTTAATGGTCATCGCCTACGTATCTACTATAAACCAATTAATAAAGAAGAATTTACAAAGTTGGTAGAAATGCAAGGAGAGATCCAATGCATTAACTCTGCCAAGGTAGAGTCTATTTGATTTAATGTTTATATGTTATCTAAAAAAATAATATATATAATTAAAAAAAATTTAAAAAATAATATATATAAAATTTTGATGAAAAATTGTAATAAAAAGACATGTGTACCCAATTTGTGTTCAAAGCATTTTTCATAAATTTTTGGACTTAACAAGTGTTTTCATTTTGCAGGACCTCTCATAAAGGAATAATAACTTCTGGAGCATCGTTCCAAGATGCTCTGGAACTTGATCATTCAGCTGGCCAGTGCTCCGGAACTTGACGGTCTGAATGCTCGATGCTCCAGAATCCGCTCTTCAGCGTACCATGTTGGAAGGATGTTCTTGTGGAATGATATAACTCCTGAAGTTCAAGTTAAGTGGTGTTCATCATTTTCTTCTTTCCGGCTGCATCTTTCGATGATGCTCTGAAACTTTCATTTGGTTACTGCTCTGGCTACATCTTTCAACGATGCTCTGGAACTTTCATTTGGTTGTTGCTCTAGCTGCATCTTTCGACTATGCTCTGGAACTTTCATTTGGTTGTTGCTTTGGCTGCATCTTTCGACGATGCTCCGGAACTATCATTCGATTACTGTTTCGGCTGCATCCTTCGGCGATGCTCCGGAACTTATCCATTTTCTAAGTTCCCTATGCATGCCTTACGCGTGCTCCGAAACTTTAACCACTTTCTTTGTTTTGAATGCATGCTTTACGCGTGCTCCAGAACTTATTCATTTTTCATTTCGCCAACTCCTTTCTAAAAAAAAATTTCAAATCTTCCTCGATGCTTTGATTATCGTACATTGGTACACATGCCTTCTTTTTCCATTATAAATAAAATCCATCGTAATAGCCTGTCTTCATTAATGACTTCATCATCCATGAGCTTTCTCATTCATTTCATAATAATTATACCGTCACTTCAGCCAATACCCTTGCATAATCCTATCAAATCGGTAGAGGTATAAGATCTTCAAGCGATCATGGAATGGAAGTAAGTACAATTTTTTGCTTAAATAAGTAGTTATTTTCAAATAAAATATGATTGATTGGCAAGAGTTTCCTTTCCCAATTTAGTAAATTGAGACACTTGGTGATTAATTATTAAGTACGCTACTCTTTTTGCGGCCCTTCATGCAAATTGAAATTATTACATAGTAAGCTTTGAGCAAGAGTAGAGTAAATAATTACAGTCTGATCATATTTTTAAAAATATCAGTGCACAAGTTTTTGGCGTTGTTGAATTTTTCAATAGAGTGGTAAACAAGGTAAAAATGGGTGGTACAAAGAAGAAATCTGAGCCGGATTTTGCAGAAAAATTGTTGAGGTTAAGTAATATCTCTTGACTGTTTGAAGAAGTGGGCTGGTTGGATTTTGTTAGGAAGTTCGAAGGGTATAATGAAAAGCTAGTGAATGCATTTGCGAAAAATTACTCTAATGGTCAGGTGATTCTGCATGGGAAGCGTTTCAAGGTGAGTTCAAAAATTATCTCTTCTATTTCAGGGTTAGAAGATTCTGGCATTAAAATATCTAAAACAACACAAACCACATAATAGAAATTATCAGAATTATTTCTTAGATAGGGAGATCCTCAACCCATGATAGTTGTCAGTACTAGGGGACAAAATAAGGGGTTTCAACGAGCTTCGATCTTAGAACCCTGGGGTACTGTTGTTGCATGGATTATTAGATATTTTACTTGTGAAATTCAACTCACTACTATCGTAGGACCAACATTCTGCATGTTAACACATTTGCGGCATGGGAAGGAAAACCCTGCTCTAAGGGTTAATTTGCCTCATTTCTTGAATGATTCTATTAATTCTTCAATAGAAAGATATAAAATTGGTTCAGGGCCATTAAAACATCATGGGTTAATTCAATTGATTTGTAAATATCACTTCCGTAAGAAACCTAGAAGCAAATGGGAAAAAAATTTGGGGAAGTTTGATATGTCTACATCAAGAAGGAAGTTAGAATTAGGAGAATCTTCAAAAAAAGTTGCTTCACCTTCCGGAGCAACTTCCCCCGAAGACCCCAAGGCTTCTGAACCCCAAATTCCTACCATAGTTCGTGAGGAAGTGCCAGAATTTAGAAATGATGAGTTTGAAACTCCGGCCCAGATAGAAGATGTAGAGATAATAAATCCAAATGTGGATACTCATCTTGTTAAAAAGAGGAAAAGAAGAACTATTCTTCTAAATGATCCAACTATTTTAAATTATTAGGATACTCCTCCTTTAAGGCGGAGTAAAATATTATCCTGTGGATCTGTAGAAACCCCAACACAGAGTAAAGAGAATAGGTCAAAATCTAAAAAGAAAAAGAAGAACTTGGAAACTAAGGAGTCAATTCACCAATCCTCAGAAAAAGAAATGTCTGTTGAAGAAGTACATTTTCACTTGGTGTCTGAAGAAGAAGTTGTAGAACTAGAAAAATAAGAAACAGAAAGGGGACAATCTCCACTTCCTATGGAGGTTGATGACAGTATGTTAGGAAATTTATCCTCAGTTATTAATAAAGTTGTTGAAATAGTTGAAACTAGAAATATTAATATAGAATTGGAAAAATTGAAATTAGAGATAGAAGAGTTAAGAAGTTAGTTGCATGAAAATAAGGAAAAGATGGAATTGCAACAAGAGGAAATAATGGTGTATAAGACTGTAATAAATAAAAGGGATCAAGAAATTTAGGATTTAAAGTTGGAAATGCAAGGGAAAGATACATCTATTAGTGAGCTGCAAATACAAATTCAGAATTGTGATGAGGAAAATAGGATACACAAAGATAGATTAAATAAAGAAATTCAGAATTTAAAAGGAAATGTTATGCTCATGTTTATAGCCTTTGAAGAAGAAAAGAAAAGACAGAAGGGAGAATTAAATGCTTCTCTTAGTAAGATTATAGAATTAGAGCAGGACTTGCAAGAAAGCACAAGCCAATGATGGAATCCAGAGAAGTTCAAACCGAGCCAACAGTAACTGAATGGTTCCAAATTCATATTCCTCCATTATTAATTTAATGGATGGAATGGTGTTATTTCCTAAGGAATGCACAAGTTGAGAATAATAGATTGAAAATGGAAATGGTGTTATTAAGAGAAGCATTTCATAAAGCTTATAAGGGGAAACAGGATGCATGTCAAATAGTCGAATTCCTTTTATCCTATAGAAGACCATCAAGATTGTATTCAATGTTTTTGAATGAACAATGTTTTAGATGGAAATTGCTTAGAATTTACAATTACCAGCCTTATGAACCTAATGATAAAGAATTTGTTAAAACATTTGTAGACTCAAAGCCTGAAGAGCAAGGTATGCTCTGCAAATTCTTTACCCATGATCTTTTGTTAGAAAAGCATACTGATTTCTTTGTTAATATTTTTGTGGGGGAAGTGCAATTAAGATCTCTATTGTCTACTATGCGGAATCAAATCCATTGGAAAGAACATAATAAAGACTATGTTCAAGCAGAGAAAAGTATAGGACTTCAAATGAGATCTCCAAATAGTAGACTAGCAGCTTTTAAAAAGACATTTGTAGCTCTTTTGCTAGATGAGAAAATGAAGAAAAGGTATGATGATAGCCTTCGAGTTTGTTATAATCATTTCATAGAACAGGGGCAAAAATTGGTTGGTAGGGCTTGGCATGCATGTGAAGAGAGATACACTCCACTACCTATATATCTAAAGAAAAGAGAAGTGATCTCTCCTCTTAGTATCAGATAGTCCTTCAGAAGAGAAGATGCCTTGGCCAAAATTTTAGGAGATCTCAGAACAAAATGGATAGGAATGAGGTACAAACCTCCTTTATTGCTATATCCAGCCCCTGCTTTTCATATTAATACAAATCAGGATGATAGAATTTTCAATGAATGGAAACGGGGAGTTTCTTTTCATGGAGGCTTCCACAATTCCCCTGTAAACTTTGATGTTACAACAAAATATTTATATGATATCAGTGCAAAATATGAAGAAGGGAGTAGAGGACAGAGTTATAATCAAGGGACAGGAGGACCTGCCAAGAATTAGGAAGGGGAGGAAATGATGAGATAAAAATAACCTCATCATGATAATACCATAAAGACCTGGTTCATACATGCAAAATCTTTATCCTCTACCAATTAATTAAATTTTAGGAGAAATAATTGCTTAATTTTTAGTGAGAAATTGTATAAACTTTATTTCTTTTGATTTCTTGAACTATTTTTCCAATACATATTTAATGGGTTGTTTTAAGTGTTTTGTAGATAATAATCGATCAATCAAAGTTGCATATTGAAGCATCTAGCTGGCACGTGCTCTAGAACAGGCTGAACATATACGCTGGAAAGATGCTCTGGAACTTTAGGGTGATGGACCGAAGATGTAGTTGTTCTTAAAGTTGTTATTTTTGTTATCCCTTGAATTAAAGACTTTATGGCTCGACTTGAGCCTCTTAAATACTGTGTAATGGGTTTAAAGATATACGAGTTATCCATAGATTTGTTCTAGATATTTTCAATGGTTATCCATACCATCTGAAATATAGGGTGTAGTTACAGTTTCTTTATAAAAGATATGATCTCTAGAAGTAAGATATACAGTGAAAAGTAATATTATACTGTCAAGATGTTTCTGAGGTTTATGAATAAAGAGATTGTTATCTAAAATTATGAGTTATGAGTCATGGATGATAATTACAATTGTTAGAAGTGTTTCTGAAATAGCTGTGAATGTGAGTTGAGATTGAATGTGATATCCCACGAGCTGGCCACTCGACGAGAGTAGATAAGTGTTTTCTTTTATTATAATGTTGTTTTGTAGAGAATTAGTAAGTTTACTATTATGAATACTTAGTTCTAAAGTATTTGTTACCTTTTCATTTCCATAGTTTTTGTTATTAACTGTTAGAATTTTTACTATGAAGAAAATTTTTTATGGATTGCTATAAGTTTTTCTACTTTTATAATTTTCCAGCTTCTTAGTGTAGACACCCAAAATTGATCACTCCCATATGATCAAATTTTCTCCTTTATTCATCAATTCTGTCAATATTAATTTATTAATATTGCGCTTCCCACATAAGACTTTTAAAGTGTTTAATTGAATACTTTATTTGGTGTTTTTATCTTCTCTAAATTAAATAAATACACCAATTTATTTAATTTAGTCATCCTAATCTATTGAATTAAAATCAATTTAAAATTCCTCTTTTCTCACTCCTTGTCACATCCTCCATAATCCATCTCTAATATGAATTAATTTAATTAATTCATATTTAGGGTGTGCATCCTCTTAATCAAGGATTAATGTCACATCCTCCTACATTTGTCACTTGTCTTTAATCTTCCATTAATTATCATAATCAAATGTTTGCACAACTATAATCAAAGTCATTAGCCATTTCTAGCACCACTTTTTGGTCAATTCTTTCATTTTTCCTTTTTGGACATTGACCCTCCTTCCCATGAGAATTTTTAATTCTCATTTATTCATCCCATGTCTCTCTCCTCCCCATGTGAATTTTTAATTCACATTTTATCCTTCCAAGGCTTCTAGAACCTTGGACTTGTCACAATCTCCACATGTGACCAAGTCCCACCTTTTTGGAGCCCACCTTTTATCTTTTAGACTTTCCTAAGAATGTGAATTTTTAATTCACACTTATTTCCCCAACCACCTTTCCTTTTCCCATGGAGATTTTTGAGGAATTCCAAAATTCCTCAAATGTCCCTTCCGCCCTCACTTGGGGACAACAAATTCTTTTTTGAGGAGATCTTCTCACTCCCCAGGTACTTGGAAGGTACTTGTCCTTCCTCCACCTCATGTACCTTTTGACACCTCACCTCCATCTCATATCCCCTTGGCCACTTCACCCTCCACATGTCAAGATGTGAGGGCTTGTGGGTTCTCAACCCACCATAGCCCTTCATCTTGACCTTGTTGGATCAATCTTGACCATTGAATTCTCTAGAGAATTCAAATTCCTCTATAAATACCCCCTCCTCAAGGGCATTTACAACACTTAGCCATTTGATAACTACATGCTACTAATTTGCATTCTCAATCATTTACCATCATCTAGCTATCCATTCTAGTCATTTTGCACATTCAATCTTGCATTTAGTCACTCAAGAAATCATCTAAGGAGCACATAAAATCATCCCAAGCAAGGGCCAATCAAGGAGACATCAACAGCAAGGAAGGTGAAATCTTTCGTATCTTGTTTTGTCCATTTTCCTTCTCATTTTGTCACTCTTTAGGCTAATCTTGAGGTGTCCTTAGTCTTTTATCATTTGCATTTTTAAGTTATTTTGCACATTAGAAGAGGATAAAATTCTTAGGTTCATATTTCTGGCACGCCCGGTGGGACCCACAAACGGGTTCCTATACTTCACGTTTGTTGTTGTTGAGATTTTTGCAAGAACACATCGCAGTGGGGCGATTACGCCCCTATTTTTTACCATATTGGGGTGATTACACCCCTATTTTACCGCAGTGGGGTGACTACGCTCCTGTTTTTACTGCAGTGAGGCGATTACGCCCATGTTTTTACTACAAAAGGGCGACTGCGCCCACCTTGGCTGAAAATTGTTTTTTGTCCTAATACTTTTATGTAGAAGGGCGACTGCACCCACCTTGGCTGAAAACTATTTTTTGTCCTAACACTTTACTGCAGTGGGGCGTCTACGCCCTCTTTGGCTGAAAATTGTTTTTGTGCTAATACTTTACTGCAGTGGGGCATCTGCGCCCTCTTTGGGCTGAAATTTTTTTTTGTCCAAATACTTTTCTAGAGAAGGGCGACTGCGCCCACCTTAGCTGAAAATTATTTTTGTGCTAATACTTTACTGCAGTGGGGCGTCTGTGCCCTCTTTGGCTGAAAATTATTTTTGTGCTAACACTTTACTGCAGTGGGGCGTCTGCGCCCTCTTTGGGCTAAAAATTGTTTTTGTGCTAATACTTTACTGCAGTGGGGCGTCTGTGCCCTCTTTGGGCTAAAAATTGTTTTTGTGCTAATACTTTACTGCAGTGGGGCGGTTACGCCCCCGAGGCTAAAATTTGTGCTCATTTTTTCACAGTGGGGCGACTACGCCCCTATTTGTACCGCAGTGGGGTGATTACGCCCCTGTTTTGACCACAGTGAGGCGATTACGCCCCTGTTTTGCTGCAGAAGGGCAACTGTGCCCCTTGGAAGGTAAAATTATTATCTTGGCTTCAGTTTTCTTTGCTATTTTCTTCCTAACATTGTTCTTGCAAGGATACATGTGTTTTTTGCTAACCTTTTGCAGCATATTCTTGTGAAGTCGATGGAGAAAGCAGGATAAAACATCTAACATTTGCTTGCAGGGCTATCCATTTTGCTCAAACTTATTAAACTATCCTTGTTGTTTGCATTAATCTAAGAACATAGTTTAATTAGGGGGAGTAATATTCATTGCTTGCTATGCTTGTCTTTTTGTGTTACCCAAAGGGAGCATTAGCTTGTTTTCGCTTTCTCTTTGCACTTCGTGTGAGCCTGGGGAAGAGTTGGAGACGGTTAGTGTTTTCTTTATAGTGGGAGCTGCTTGGAGATTTCATCACCCCAAGGGACGATTCCAACCACGCGTACCGGCGGGGTATATAAAGGGGGGAGAGCAAAAGTTGTACCCCAATCCAGTCACGTCGTAATTGGCAGAGCGTCGAAGCTAGGGTGATACCTAGATAGACATGAAGAGTTGGTCTGAGCCCTTCAGTATCTCACTGGGGTTCCCGACTCACGCTTGTGATGGGCTGGTGTTCACGGTTGTGCCTCACGTACCGAGAGTATATCAAGGACTCCCTAGACACCTTGTGCATCCTAGATTAAGACCTCTTTGGCCATACCCTTAACACTAATCATAGGGTTGTATTTGCTTGAGAGTGTTTTCTTGTGAGAAACCAGTGAACTTTTGACAATTTGGCCTTATCATTGTCATTTTAAAGTCCTTTCCATTGTCATTTGCATCAAACCAAGCCTCTGTTTTACCGCAGTGAGGCGATTACGCCCATGTTTTTACTGCAGTGAGGCGATTACGCCCATATTTTTACCGCAATGAGGCGATTACGCCCCTGGTTTGCTGCAGAGGGGCGAATTTGCCCTCCTGAACACCTGAAATCGCCCCATTTGGATCCGTTTAGCCTCTAAACCACCGTTTAACCATTCCCAACCATTATCTCATCATCCTAAGCCTTCGTTTTGTCACTCTAAACCTCCAAAAACCTCCATTTGACCATTTTAAACCTCCATCTCATCATTCCAAACTTCCGTTCAACCATTCTAAATCCCCATACATTCTCCACAATTATCTTTAATCCACCCGTTCATTTTAATTTCTCCCTAATCCACCATAATTTCTTACCGTTTACATCACCAAACACCACTCATAACCAAACCTCCTTAACCTTGCTTTACAAAGTGGTTACCCAAATTGACCATAGCACTTGAATTTGATTATTAGCCTTTAACTTCGACCCCAATCAATTTGCTTCCATCTTGAGGTGAATTCGGTGGCGTAAGTTATCATCCTCGACCCAATCAATCCATTCCTATCTTGAGGTGGATTCGGTGTCGTGATCATCCTCTTAATCAATTAAAGCTCTTGGTTGCTAAGGGTAACTTCCTTTGATTAAACTCAAGGTCTTCCTCTCATCTTTTATCATCCAATCATACCCATCCAATCATCCAAATCTATCAAAACCAATCTTTTGATCAAATTGTCCAATCAATCAAATCGCATCCATTCATCCAAATAATCCAATCCAATCTAATCCAATCTTGCCAAATCCAAATCCAATCCCATCAAAGTCCGATCTAATCCAATATATCCAAACAAAGTTTGATCCAAATCCAAACCCCATCCAAATTAGATCTCATCCAATCACATTCAAATCATTCATCAAAAATATTTTCATAATTCATTCATAGCACATTTGCATGCCCGTTCAAACCTGTTCACAGGTAAAGAAAATGGCCGATCATCAAGCCCAGAATGCCCAATCAAACAATCCTCAAGATCCCAACAATACAATGAACGTCTCATCAGATCCTAACAAGGGTACCAACATCCCTCATGATCCTCATAATGGTACTTCATCACACTCTAACACCGAGAATCAGAATAACTCGCCACATGGTGAAGAGAGTATGGTTAATCAACCTGAACTCACACTTGAGGAACATTTTAGTAATCCCGCCAATGTGCAAATGACTGACCGTTTGCTTGAAAAATATGGTGAAGAAATCTTGGCCCACCTAATTGAGAAGGGTGTCAAACCCCCCTCGAATGTTGACTGGTCCAAATATAGGGGTGCCCCATCCAACGTACTCCAAGGGTCACAAGACACACCAGAAGGTTCATACTTCCCCAACGTTCCACTAGTTGAGGGTTGGCATCAACCTGAATTTGGCAATGCTGTTCTTTATCAGGTTAACTATCCCCCACACACTTCGACTTCAGCCATAGGAGGACCTCAAGTGCCTGATCCCAATAATCCTTTTGCCTACGGTATGCCACAAAATGTTCCACAACCTCCGTCGTTAATGTTAATAGCACCCCCTCCTCTGAATCAACCTCCAGTCAACATTGGGGGCACCTCCTTTGCCACAACACTTCCACCTCCTGGGACCACAAATCTAGCATCTCAACAGCTTCACCAATCCAACATTCTGCCTCAATTACCTCCACAAGGCACACCCCAACTGAACGTTCCAAGTGGTACCCAACAACCCCCTTTACAAAACACTTCTACACTACCTTCGCCATCTCATCAACAACAACCTATACACAATACTTTGGCCTCTTCACAACAACCACCCTACCAATCACAAGGCAATCCACCTCGACCTATTGCTCAGACCATATCCCCCTTTCTCGCATCCATTTTGCGTCCGAAGGGTCAACCACAACACAATATCCCATCTCGGCCCATACAACTTTTGACGTCACAACAACAACCGCCCCAACACTACTACTATCACAATCAACAACAATTTCACCAACAACAGTTTTATGCGACCTCCCAACAATCACAACATAGCCAATACCCTCAATACCAACAAACCAACACGCAATGTCCCATCCAAGTTCCTCAACAACATACCCCACACTTTTACCAAACAAATCCATATTATGCCCCACAACAACAGCCCCCGTATCAACAAAATCCCTCGTCTTACCAACAAGCCATGTCATCATCCAATCATCCAAACCTGTATTTCAACAATCTGACATCCTTTCAGCAGGATCCTTCATCATCCTATCATCAATATCCCCCCAACCCGCCACCAGCTAGCTCGGATTTGTTGGAAATCAAAGCTGCACTTAAGGATCTTCAAGCCGGGGCTACAAAACAATCATTCAAATTTGAAGATATATGCCCATATCCATTTGATCCCTCCATCTCATTAATCTCGTTTCCTAAACATTTCGAGATACCAAAATTTGACAAATACAAGGGAAACAAAGACCCTAAGGCTCACTTGCAAGAGTTTTATTCTCAGTGTCAAGAAGTCATGTATAATGACAACTACCTTTTGCGCTTGTTCCCACGAAGCCTAGCAAGCAACGCCTTAGATTGGTTCATGACTCTCGAAAAGGGGTCCATAAAAACTTTCACAGACCTATCAGAAAATTTTGTATCCTACTTCTCCTTCAATTTGGAGAAGGATACGGACACCTTAGATCTCCTAAAAGAGAAACAACGTGATGGAGAAACCTTTACCAGCTACCTCCAACGGTGGCGTGCATTAGCAAGTCGAATGAAAAATCCTCTGAAAGAAAAAAACATGGTCACTCTTTTCGTGGAAAACTCTCATCCTGACATGGCCCAAAATTTTAGGCTACATTGTGTCACCACTTTTGCAGAGATAGTGGAAAAGGGACCTATCCTTGAACGTGCCCTTATTGCCAAAGGACACATCAAAATACACAGTCATGATAAAGAAAGGTCATTTGGAGATAAACCACGATTTTGGAATAAGAACAAAAATGTGGTGAATGACAGAGTGAAAGACACCAAACATGTCCAAGTAGCTAATGCATCCCAAAAACAACAACCGTCTATACCCAACACCATATCTGTACCACAGGGGGCACCTCGTCCCCCTTAATAGTCAAACCAAAACAATCAGGGGAACACCAAACGTCAATACGCCCAATTAGGAGAACCTCTGAGTGTTGTTTTTAATAAATTGCTACAAATCAATTACCCCATCACATATCCTGTCACCAAGCCATTTGACGAGTCCAAGCCCAAGCCGGCATGGTTTAAAGAAAATGAGTATTGTGACTTTCATAAAATCAAGGGACACTCTTTAAATAAGTGTCAGGGTTTGAAAAACTATGTCCAAGATCTCATTGATCGAGGAGATATCAAAGTTGACCCCAGTCAACCTTCGTCGTCCAATGCTCAACTGCAGATCTATCAAAATGCCTTCCCAAATCATAATTAAGGCCCTAGCACCTCCAACAGTAATCTTCAAAACAACACAAACAATGTGAATTACAAGAGTGTTCCCTTCAATTATGAAGGTGTTATTCATTACATTGAGCAAGTGGAGCCCCGAGTATCCATGATACACGTTAAAGCCAAAGACCCTCAATTTGTTGTTACTACACAACGAGCCCGCATCACCGTCCCTGCAGCCTCTACACCCACCCAACTGACTCCTGTAAACTCTCAGTACAACATCCTTGATCACTTAAGGAAGACCCCCGCTCATATATCCATTTTGGATTTGCTTAAGTCTTCCCCACTACATCAAGAAATCCTCAATAGAGCCCTACAAAAAACCCATGTGCCAAATGACATCAACCCCACGCAATTCCAAGCTTTGGTGGGACACTTGGCTTTGTCTCATCACCTTCACTTTAGCCAAAATGATATGCCAAACATCGATGTCAATCATAATCGCCCTTTACATATCGAAGTCGTGGTTGCTCACCATAAAATAAAAAGGGTCTTGGTAGATAATGGCTCTGCCCTCAATTTATGTACTTTGAAATTCATAAAACAGGTGGGGTATACTCAAGCGGACTTAAGCAACCAGATCATTACAATCAAGGCCTATGATAATGCAGAAAGAAATTCAGAAGGAATTATTAGTCTTCCTATCCAAGTGGGACCTGTGCTTCAGTATACTACCTGTCATGTCCTTGATCTAGACTTACCGTATAATCTCCTCCTTGGTCGCCCATGGCTCCATGCTATGCAAGCCGTCCCCTCCACGTACCATCAATGCCTGAAATTCCCTGTCAATGGACAACAAATCACCATCTATGCCGACCCCCAACCATTTGAATATTGCCGCGCTTTAGAAGCGTCTTTTCCCCATTTACATTATTGTCCTGGGGTTGAAATGGGGGCATCCCAGTCATCATCAACTAATCCACCATCCACCGTGATAACCACTCCATCCTCCACCACTGATCCTTCAGTCACCAAAGTCCAGATCATCGACAAAGGGTGTGGCGAATACGAAATGCATACGGCTCTCAATGTAGCCACCATGCCACTGTCACCGCACGAATATGGTCAACCTTCACATGCTACACAAAAGGACGACAAGACTATCACCTTCAGTGGTAAAGACATCCCTACCACCACTTTCAGATCTCCGAGTGTCAAGATCGATGCACCAGAAGAGGACATAAGCCAATGGGTCTACCGAGAAGAGCCCGAACCAGAGACTCCTCTAAAGAAATATTTTCAGGAAAAATACCCTTGGCCGACAAAGTTCATGGAAAAATATAACTATCAAGGTAGAGGCCTAGGTAAAGAGGAACAAGGGCGGTCGCAACCCATTGATACACCAAAGTTACCAAGAAACACAGGCATTGGGTATGATAAGAAACAGAAAATCCCCGCAACATCATCTAATACTTCCAATAGTATCACTGCGGATGATGGCTCATTGGAAGACATACCCGAGGAGGAATCCATCATACATGCATACGATGATGTCGATCACACCGATCTATCATCCATGTTCGAATGCCTATACGTCTGCACCATTAGCCTATCCCTTTGTCACCCTGAACTTATTGATTGGGACCTACATAATACCACACCTGTCAATATGCCTACGGACACATATGTCAACCTTATGGGATTGGGGGAGGATGAACACTCCAGTCACAAAAGTAAAAATAAGAAAAGTAAAAAGCGGTCATCTAGTGAAAACCTCCCTGAGGCACTTCCTGACCTGGAAAAAGCAAAAATAAAGGACGCATCTGATAGCAAAAACCTCGAAGAGGTGCTGGAAGATGGAGATATTCATCTTCCCCTTATGGGAACTTAGTTATCTACCTGATCATCTATTCTGATTGAAGAGACGCAAGAAGTTAATTTGGGAACTGCTGAAAGTCCTAAAATCACCTATGTAGCTAAGTCACTCTCTGAACAAGAGTATCCGGTCTTTGTGCAGCTACTCCAAGAGGGAATCGTTAACTTTGCTTGGTCATACTCAGACATGCCAAGCTTAGACCCTGCCTTAGTGGTTCATCACTTAGACATTCACCCAGATGCCAAGCCTGTCAAACAAAAGCTCTGCAAGATGCATCCGCAAGTCGCGTTATTAGTCAAAAAGGAATTGGAGAAGTTACTAGAGGCGGTTTTTATCAGACCAATTGACTACTCTGAGTGGATCTCCAATATAGTTCCAGTTGCCAAATCAAACGAAGACATTCGGGTCTGCACGGACTTCAGGGATCTTAACAAAGCTTTCCCAAAAGATGATTTCCCTCTTCCTAACATTGACATGTTGGTCGACCTAACAGCAGGACATGAGATGTTATCCCTTATGGATGGCTTCTCTGGTTATAATCAGATCCGAATCGCACCTGAAGACCAACACAAGACCGCCTTCACAACTCCTTGGGGCACTTTTTGTTACAATTTTATGCCCTTTGGTCTCAAAAATGTAGGGGCAACATATCAGAGAGCAATGACGGTCATCTTCCATGACCTCATCCATATCATCATGGAAGACTATGTTGATGACCTATTAGGGAAATCCAGAACATGAGCAGAACATCCCGCCATCCTGAAAAAGATATTTGAGCGGTTAGAGCATTATAAGTTGCGGCTAAATCCGAAAAAGTGTGTCTTTGGGGTCACGTCAGGGAAGTTGCTGGGTTTCATAGTCTCTCACAAAGGTATTGAAGTTGATCCTGCCAAGGTAAAGGCTATTCTGGTCATGCCACCTCCATGCAATCTAAAGTAGTTAAGAAGCCTCTAGGGGAAGATGCAGTCCATTCGACGGTTCATAGCCCAGCTAGCAGATAAATGTCAGCCATTTACCCATCTTCTGAAGAAAGATTCCACCTTCCGATGGACCCCACAGTGTCGAATGGGTTTTGATAAAATCAAGGAATATTTAGCTCATCCACCGATTTTGATGCTGCCTATTCTAGGAAAACCCCTCCTACTTTATATCTCTGCTACCTCAGTCGCACTGGGGGCATTATTGGCGCAACATGATGAGTCATTCAAAGAGAGGGAAATCTACTACATTAGTCGAACACTAGTCGGCTACAAGTTAAATTACTCCCCCATGGAAAAAGCTTGCCTTGTGCTAGTCTTCAGCACACAGAAACTTCGTCATTACATGCTCAGCCATCCAATCAAATTAATCGCCCAAATTGATCCCTTGAAGTATCTGTTATCTAGAACCACTTTGACTGGCCGCATGGCCAAATGGGTCATGCTTCTAAGCGAATTTAATATAGAGTATGTAGAGCGAAAAGCCATAAAAGGACAGGTTATTGTTGATCAATTGGTTGAAGCACCATTAGTAGATGCCTACCCACTAGACACTGAATTCCCCGATGAAGAAATCTACACAATGACAGAAGCACCAGCTTGGACGTTATATTTCGATGGCTCATACACTCATAGTGGATCTGGAGCAGGAATTCTATTAGTCACCCCTCAAGGTGACTACATCCCAAAATCATTCAGGATAGCGTTTCCATGTACCAACAATATGGAAAAATACGAAGCTCTCCTCACCGGCCTCAGAATTGCAAAATAGTGGCACATAACCCATTTGAAAGTCTTTGGTGATTCTTTACTGGTTATTAGAAAAGTTAATGATGAATTCCTCACAAAAGATAATAAATTGTTACCCTATAAACGCATGGTGGATGATTTCAAAAAATATTTCACCTTCATATAGTTTGACCAAATTCCTCGGGTACAGAATAAAGCGGCAGATGCAATGGACACTATCGGTTCCCTGATTGACATGCCCAAGGATCGAACAGAGTGTGAGTTTCTTGTTGAACAACTTTTAATCCCTGCATATGATGTTCCTAAGACTGACATGGTGTGCGATATTGTGGGTCCCGCCTCCCCTTGGTGTCAAGACATATACACCTATCTCCGTGATAATATCATACCCCCAGAACTTACACGCAACCAACAAAAATCCTTTATCCATCATTCTTCCCGATACATCATTGTTGGTGATACGCTTTATCGTCGCGGGTATGATGGAATCCTCCTTAGATGTCTGAATGAGACCGAGGCCCAAACGGTTCTAACGGAAGTACATGGTGGTATTTGTGGAGCTCACTCAAATGGTATGGCTCTGGCCAAAAGGATCCTATGAGCTGGATATTATTGGCCTACATTGGAACATGATGCTTGAAAATTTGTGAAGAAGTGCCTTCCATGCCAACAGCATGCAGATTTGATCCACGCCCCAGCGCAAGATCTTCAGCCTCTCCTAGCACCATGGCTGTTTTCTCAATGGGGTTTCGACTTGATTGGCAAGATTTACCCACCATCATCCGACGGCCATACATTCATCATTATTGCAACTGAGTACTTCACCAAATGGGTGGAAGCAATGCCACTCTCACAAATCACCGGTACTCAGATTTCCAAGTTCATCCTCTACCATATTCTCTGCAGATATGGTATCCCATCCACCATCCTTTCTGATAACGGAAAACCTTTCAAAAACCAAGCCATGAAACACTTCTGCGACACCTTCCATATCCAGCATCGTTGGTCGACGCCTTATTACCCTCAGGGTAATGGTCAGGCAGAAGCAACCAACAAGACCCTCATCCGCATCCTCAAAAAGGTTGTCAATAACACTGGATGAGATTGGCACCTCCATATCCATCCTGCCCTCTGGGAATACCGCACATCCATCCGCACCCCAACAGGCGCCACCCCATACTCTTTAGTATATGGTGCTGAAGTCGTCTTGCCAATCGAAGTTGAGCTCCCCTCATTGAGAATTTCTTTGAAGAACTTCATCAGCGAAGAAGATGCTTGTGTTGCACGGCTTGCACAACTAGAGTTACTGGATGAACGAAGAATAAGGTCCTATGACCACCTGCAAGCATACCAAAATCGCCTCAAACGCCATTACAATAAAAAGGTTTGTCCTAGACAATTCCAGGTTGGTGAGCTTGTCCTCAAAGAAAACCAACGCACTCAACCAGATCGTGATAAAAAGGGAAAATTTGAGGCAAATTGGTTAGGGCCTTATATCATAGCCACCAAATATGGATCTGGGGCCTACCGGTTAACTACTCTTGAAGGAGACCCCCTTGACGAACCTGTCAATATCCTCCATCTGAAGATGTTCTATGCCTAAGTCCGTTTGGTAACCCCATCAAAAAAATCAAGAAAAAAATATATATATATCCAAAAATAGTAAAGAAAAATAAATCTGTCCTATGGTGAAAACCACCTCTTGGTGGTGCCTTGGATAAGTATGGATGGTGAAAACCTGTTAGCAAGCATCATCCATAGAGGGCTTAATCATTATCTACCTGGCATCCTACTTATTTTGTGCTTTCATCCGCACTATCATCCTCACCCACCTCAGCCTAGGCCGCTTGGTATTTGTTGATTGAGCACTAGACGACCCACCTTACCTATCCCTCATCCTAAGCTTTTTTATATCCCACTTTGGGCTTATTTCTTTCGTTCCCTTTGTCGATCGGTCTGTGTTGTCATGTAGGATCATCCATCGTGTCGGTCTCCACCTAGATCTCATCCTCCCGCGTCATTTTCATCCTTTGTCGAACTACGTTGCCCCTGCGCTGTCACGTAGGCAAGGCCGATCATTCGATTTGCCCCCGGGGAATTTTTGGATCAACTTATTGTGGTCCTCCATCACTTCGTCTTCACCAATCCCTTTTCACTTTTATCCATGGTCTTTTTATCAAACTACGTTGCCCCTGCGCTTTCACGTAGGCAAGGTTGGTCATTTGATCCTCCCACGGGGCATTTGTTTGTCGCGTGTTGAGTCCTTCATCATCGGTCACCATTGTCTTCTCTCCGCTTTATCCATGGTCTTTTTCCATGAACTACGAGGGCTCTGCGCTTTCACGTAGGTAAGGCTAATCTCTGATCGGCCCTCGAGCCCCTAGGTCTTTAGGTTGTGTCTTGTCTCCCTTGTGTTGTGTCATCAAGCTATGCCTTTATCTAAGCTGGTCCTTAACAAACAAGACCACTTGTGCCAACGAATCTAATCAATTTTGAATATCCTATATTATATCGATCTTTTCATCCATCATAGATCTCATCATGATACATCCTTCCTAACAAACCTCATCAATTCCATCTATTCCCTTGATCCTATGGCAATGGACACTTGAAATTGATTGCGATCTTTTGATGCTTTTGGTTTTGTTTATCATTTTGGCTCCCTATCATCACTTATCAGGGCCGCCATAATCCACCATATTATGGCGTGTTTTGATTGGTCCACATAGGGGCATATCTTGATCTTTTCTTTGATTGTGTCTTCTCGATTGTCCCACATAGTACCCACCAAGACCCTCGAGGTCTTGTGTTATGTTGGGGCATCCTTTTGTGCTTGTGGTTATCTCAACACCGGACCCAAACAAGGCCTTCGTGACTTTGGGGTATTGAGATAGCCTTCTTGTCTGGCGTGTTTGTTTCATGCATTAGACACTAATTTACCTCAGTCCTCCATACCTCGGTGTATCGTGTCTTATGCTATAGCAAAAACTAGTGCTCCAAAGATGGCAAATTGAATTAGGATTGCATTTTCATAATCATTGCATTAACACTCACCCTATGGTTTTGGTTGTGCAAATACTTTCCCCCATTCTTTTCCATTCTTCTCAGGATACTGACACCTTTTGACAGATGCGAAATGACATCCATCTTCACCATCACCACATACCCACCTCCCATTATCATGTTAGTTCTTATTGGCCCTTATGGCTGTGTGTTATTTCCTCTAAAATTACAAAAGCACTATTACATATATCCATCATCACTTGCATCACCACACGTTAGGTCCATACATACATTTCCACCTGCATCACAAAGTTTCAGACTCATAATACATCACATCCTGCATATGCAAAATCCATCATACACATATACATACATGACAAACAAGTCAACTAGGCATCCATATAGATAAATCATCGTAGATCCCACATGAACATATAGCATATCACCATGCGCATATTTGCATCAATAAAATTATTCATATTCCACAAGTACATACATCCAATCAACCACATGAACATCTCATATCATAAACATAAGCATAAATAAATCAACACATGAGCATAAATAACACATTCATCCACATAAACAAGTAATACCATATACACATGCATATAATCACCCATCATAAAAGGAAACATACTACATGGTGTCAATAAGAACTGTCTCGTATCAAAATAATATATAATGTGTCACATGTCCATCATACATATATCCATCACATGATAAACTACAAAATCCAGAGATATAGAACATCTCTGATCTTTGTCAATAAATCCTACACACCCCACCCTGCATCTGTCAAAAAACTCAGTAGCCTGTCACCTCCCAAATGAACTCCCCACATCTGATCTCTGTGGAGAATCTGGTACTGATCGCCTATCTGGTGTAGCACCTGGTGACTCACTATAGCCTCAAGTCCGTGTCCCCAGTGACTGGGATGGCGCTGGCATCTAGGGTGCCTGACGAGTATACTGAAATATCCATTGAGACGGGTCTGGAACTAAATGATAGTATGCGGCCATCCAAAATCTTGCCTCTCTCGCATTCTCCTCTCACTCTGCAACCTGCACCCGAGCAGAAATCTGCTCCTACCGATACCTGTCCCAATCCCTCGTAATCATCCTCCTCTCCTGCTCCCAGGCCTCCTGGGATAAGCATAACTGTGCCATCTCCGCCTGCATCTGATCTCTCATCTCCTCAGCAGCCACCGCTCTGGCTACTGTGGCATTCCTCTCCCTCTGTAATCCATGCGTATCTCCCCCTATCACATCACTACTCTGCATAGACTGCCACTGTACCACTGCTGCATCCCACTCCCCCTGCAATGTCTGCATCTGTCTCTCTGCTGCATCTCTCTCTCTCTGTGCAGCCTGCGCCTGAACTACTGCTCCATCCCTCTCCCCCTGCAACTCCTGGACTCTTGACAACACTGCATCTCGCTCACCCTGCAGCACCTGAACTCGCACCTGCACTGTATCTCTCTCTGCCTCCACTGCCTATACTCGCGCCTGTGCTGCATCTCTCTCCGCCTGCATAATCTGAACCTACTCCCTCGCCTGTCTCTCCCTCTCCTGCACCACCCCCATCTCTCCCACCGTCTGCTCTAAGAAAAACACTATGTCTTGTAACTCATCTTGCTCTCGCCGGAGATCATCTACCTGCTGCCCACTATCTACTGATACATGATCAGTCATCCCCACTGTTGCCCCTCTGGCCTACAATATAACAGTCTCCGCCTCTAGTCTATCTCGATCCCAACTAACAGCAGCCAGCTCATCTCATAGCCCCTATATGTCAGCCCGCAGTACCTCCCTCTTGCTCCACATCACCTCTACCATATATCTATCAGTCCTCTGACCTGCTACTGGTGCTCTCGATAGCTCGACTCTGAGTCTGATCACCTCTGCCTCTACCACCCTCAACCTCTGATCTATACTCTGAAGACTCTCCACAATGTCTCTCGACTGAACAATCGAATCCCCTGATGAAATGACCGAAACCACCACTAATGGCTCTACATCCAAAATATCTATCTCCGGCACATCACCATCTATCTCCATAGCATCATCGCTCTCCCTAGCCTCCTCCTCCTGCTGATCCCCCCTAGCCTCCTCCTCCTGCTGATCCCCCACGTCCTCCATGGAAAGACAGACTCGCACTCTCCGCAGCTGCCCATGCCTCCCCACTCTCATCAATCTCCTCGGCTATCCTATCTTCGGCTGCTCCTCATCCTCACTCTCCCCTATCTCTACAATGGGAGGCTCCTGCCCTCCCCTCTATCATCCCCCACTCCTCACCCTCTCTGGCTGCCTCCTGGCCTTAGTGTCTTCTCGGGCACCCTCATGCTCTGTCACAGTCTGTACCCTCATCAGTCACCTCCTACCTGCTATCAACTCTGGCTGCCTCCTGGCCTCCATCTCGTCCTGACCTCCATCCGGCTGTCTCTCCTCTCCCTGCTCCGCCCGTACCAACACTCTCCTCTGACGTACTATGCCCCCTATACCAGTCTGCTGGCCCCCTTTACCCTCCACTATGTGTATCATCTCTACCTCTGACCCCTCCTATCCTCCCACATCCGGCTCCGGATCTCTCCTCTCCTGTCATATCGCCTCTCTCACCCTCCTCCGCTGCCCCCTAGTCCCCCTCCTCCTCCTCCTCCTACCTGCCCGTCCCACTACCTCCATCCTCTCCCCTCCCATCTCTGGCTTGAGATGTCCTCCCTCTCTTGCCCCACGCCGCTCATCCTCTGATCCAAATCCGATAGCTCCTGCAATCAGCACCAAGGGTGTAATCCTCTCCCATAGGTGGTTGCGAAACCACTGGTCATATCGCTTTGTCACTCCTGCATCCTCTGCTCCTGCACATCTCCCCGGGTAGGGTACCTCCACTGTTGCTACCCATGATGCTCTGGCCACTGTGGGGCTAATCGCATGCCCCCATGGTCGCTCTCTAGTGAGCCACCGAAACATCACTGGCGCACCAGGAATATCTTGTGTCTGTCCAAACTGTCTAAGCACCCTATCCGGTCAGTGCATCTCCACTATCCGCAAAAGAATCCCAATCAGGACACACTGCGCCATAAAATACCCACTCTGTCTCGCAGTCTGCTCTCTCCATCCCCTGAAGCGTCGACGCATATACGGTCGCCAAACTATGTCTCCCTCCTCCAAATCATCTATCGTCCTCCTCTATACCTCCACATCTCCCACCCACTTATGACGAATAACCTAGCCCCTCCCCTCTTTATACCTCCATGCCAGGGGCTCTGTATCATCCACACCTCCCTCCCGCACAACAATCGGTCTAGTCACTGTAATATGCTCCCATGCCCACACCTATAACAGTGTCATGTGTGTCAAACTCACTACCTCCTGATAACAAATCAGATGCATATCTCTGTGCAACTGGGCTAGTACATACGCACCCCACGCAATTTGTCCCTCTCACCACTCCACAATGTATCGAATCGGCTCCATGAACCTCAAACTGCAATACCGCCTGCTACGATCCGGCAGCAATACCCCACTGATCAACCCCGCTAAAAATAAAGGCAATGATGGTACTCCCACTGTCAGGCATCCATCTAAATCCAACTGTTGACCCTGCAACGGCAAGGCAATGTGACCAAACAGTACTGTCATAGTCTGCCTCAACTCGGCCCCACTCGACACCACATCACTCAACAAAATCCCTGATACTGGTAGCTTTAGGATGCGCCATACATCCTCCAACATCATCGTAACCTCCCCCGTCGGTAGCCGAAATGTCGACGTCTCTGAACTCCATCTCTCTATCAAGGCCGTCAGCATCGCTCGATGTGCCCTCATCACTAGTACCTCTAGAAAATGCAATAGTCCCACATGATCTAAAGTTGCATGCTCCACACCCGTCATCGCTGCTAGAGCCCCTGTCAGTGCCTCCGATCGTCACTCGTGTGTCTGTATCTATACTAAACTCTGCATCCACATCAACCATTTATCAGTACACAATCTTCCTGACCCCGGACCGTCTTTACTTTTATTCTCCCCTCATCCTCATTTTGCCCCACCATCGAGCCTGTTTCTTTCTCCCTTGTCCTATCCCTCTTTCTTCTTTTCTTTTCCATCCGCCCCACCTTCCCTCGGGCGGCTCCGCCCTTCGCCCTCCTGAGGTGTGTCCGCCTCCCGGGGCAGCTCCGCCCCGTCAAGGCGTGTCCGCCCTCACGGGGCAGCTTCGCCCCGTCGGGGCGTATCCGCCCTCTAGGGCGGCTCGGCCCCGTCGCAGGGCATATCCACCCCCTCGGGTGCAGCTCCGCCCTCGCAGGGCATGGCCACCTCGTCCGGGGCGGCTGTGCCTCGTCCGGGGCGGCTACCGCCCAGCTCGGGGCATATCCGCCTCGAGCTGTGGGGGTGGATCCGCCCCGCGGTTGGGGCGGCCCCCGCTCTGGCGGGGCGTGCCTGCCCCGGCGGGGCATATGCGCCCCGCCGCTTGGGGCGGCTCTGCCCCGGTGGGGTGTGTGCACCTCACTGCAAGGGGCAGCGCCGCCGGCCGAGGCATGTATGCCCCAGCCCGGGGCGCACGCCCCACTGTGGCGGTGCGCTTCTTTGTCCCCATTCCCCCCAAAATTTTATTTTATTTTTTATTTTTTCCAATTTAGCCCATTACCCATTTTTTCATTTCCCCCCACCTCTGAAACCCATGACACATTTTTCACTATCTTATCACATACGTTTAAATTTTTAAAATAAATAGTGTGGGTTTTTCGTACTCACCTTGCGGGGCACCGCGAAGTGGGTCCATCGTCTCCGCAGCTCATCTGCTTGGTGCACGATCTCGGTGTCGTAGTCTTGCGGCATGGTTGCTCCGTCTCCTCTCCCTCTTCTTCCTTCTTTCTTCACTTGCTATAGTGAAAATGACTAAGGTAAATTTTAAAATTACCTTTTTAACCCTTTCTTCCTAAAAGGTATTTTTTACCTTTTATTTATCTTTTTATTCCTCCAACTAATCCCTAACTTCCCGGAGCCTCCATTTGCAAACCGTACATCCAATCAACTTCGTTCAAAAGACAAAGTTGCTTAGTTTTTTGCCCTCTATCCAACGGTCTCCTCCATTTCTTTCTATCAAGATGTCATCTGGGGCCCCTCCTTTCTTCCCCAACTGCCCTCTCGAGGGGGCATACCCTATCACCTTTGTCCATCCATTTCAAACCAAGCACTGGGGCATCAATCCCTATTCCTTTCTTCATCCCCAACGTTTATCTTTCTTCGAAACATTGTTATTTTAACAATATTTTGAAGAGGGGCAAAATGTAGACACCCAAAATTGATCACTCCCATATGATCAAATTTTCTCCTTTATTCATCAATTCTGTCAATATTAATTTATTAATATTGCGCTTCCCACATAAGAATTTTAAAGTGTTTAATTGAATACTTTATTTGGTGTTTTTATCTTCTATAAATTAAATAAATACACCAATTTATTTAATTTAGTCATCCTAATCTATTGAATTAAAATCAATTTAAAATTCCTCTTTTTTCACTCCTTGTCACATCCTCCATAATCCATCTCTAATATGAATTAATTTAATTAATTCATATTTAGGGTGTGCATCCTCTTAATCAAGGATTAATGTCACATCCTCCTACATTTGCCACTTGTCTTTAATCTTCCATTAATTATCATAATCAAGTGTTTGCACAACTATAATCAAAGTCATTAGCCATTTCTAGCACCACTTTTTGGTCAATTTTTCCATTTTTCCTTTTTGGACATTGACCCTCCTTCCCATGAGAATTTTTAATTCTCATTTATTCATCCCATGTCTCTCTCCTCCCCATGTGAATTTTTAATTCGCATTTTTTCCTTCCAAGGCTTCTAGAACCTTGGACTTGTCACAATCTCCACATGTGACCAAGTCCCACCTTTTTGGAGCCCACCTTTTATCTTTTAGACTTTCCTAAGAATGTGAATTTTTAATTCACACTTATTTCCCCAACCACCTTTCCTTTTTCCATGCAGATTTTTGAAAAATTCCAAAATTCCTCAAATGTCCCTTTCGCCCTCACTTGGGGACAACAAATTCCTTTTTGAGAAGATCTTCTCACTCCCCAAAGTACTTGGAAGGTATTTGTCCTTCCTCCACCTCATGTACCTTTTTGACACCTCACTTCCATCTCATATCCCCTTGGCCACTTCACCCTCCACATGTCAAGATGTGAGGGCTTGTGGGTTCTCAACCCACCATAGCCCTTCATCTTGACCTTGTTGGATCAATCTTGACCATTGAATTCTCTAGAGAATTCAAATTCCTCTATAAATACCCCCTCCTCAAGGGCATTTACAACACTTAGCCATTTGATAACTACATGCTGCCAATTTGCATTCTCAATCATTTACCATCATCTAGCTATCCATTCTAGTCATTTTACACATTCAATATTGCATTTATTCACTCAAGAAATCATCTAAGGAGCATACAAAATCATCCCAAGCAAGGGCCAATCAAGGAGACATCAACAGCAAGGAAGGTGAAATCGTTCGTATCTTGTTTTGTCCATTTTCCTTCTCGTTTTGTCACTCTTTCGGCTAATCTTGAGGTGTCCTTAGTCTTTTATCATTTGCATTTTTAAGTTATTTTGCATGTTAGAAGAGGATAAAATTCTTAGGTTCACACTTAGTTTAGTTGTTTTCGTGCTCTTTAATTTGGTTATTATGCTTTCTAAATTAATTTTCTTATGCTTTTAGTTCAAGCATTTTTTGTTTTCTTAGGAATAAATTACTTTGTAGATTTATAGTTAGATAGTTCGAAGTTAGAATTAATATTAAGTCATTCTTAAAAGTTAGAAACCGTGAGGGAGATACTCTAGACTTCTTCTATTGCAGATTGCCTTGAACACTACCCGGTCGACAAATTGAATATTATATTCTAAAGTAATGGGACCTAACGACAGCCTATCACTATGACACACAAAAACAAATGTATTAGTCACATAATCATGTTAGTATATCATAGGTATCATCATCATATACATGGTAGATCATCCATATTACATCAAAAAATAAAAAAATATACATAACATTATGTAGACATCCAAAATTTGGACACTTAATTTATCCAAATTTATCACTTTTCATCTAAACATCCTCTTATCCAAGTTAATTAAGTAGTATTACTATTATTTAATTAATATCTTTAATTCTGCCAAATCCCTAAGGTATTTTAATTAAATACCTTACCCTCTTTTAATCCTCCTTTCATCAAATAAATTAAATAAATAATACATTTATTTTTATTTCTCACATGTCATTTTCATCTAATCCTTATCCATCTCCTAATTTCTTCATTTGGGATGTGTACATGCCTAATCCTTGATTAGGATGTGTCACATCCTCCAACTTTTACAAGTTGGCTTCTAATCCTCATTTATCTTCTAATTACTGATTAATTAAGCCTAATCAGTACTTTGGTCAACTCTTCCCATCCCCCAAGGAATTTTTAATTCTTTTTTATTCCTCCAAGAATCCCCTTTTCCCATGCATCTTCTAGAACCTTTGACTTGTCACATCAAGTCACATGTGACAAACTCCCACCTTTTGGGAACATTGTCTTATCCACTAGATTCTTCCAATCATTGTGAATTTAAAATTCACTTTTATTCACCCAAGATTCTTCCCATCTCCCAATGTACTTGCAAGGTACTTGTACTTCCTCCACATCATATACTTCTCTTCTACCTCACTTACACCTCATCTCCTCTTAGCCACTTCACCATCCACATGTCAAAATGTGAGGGCTTGTGGATTCTCAACCCACCATAGCCCTTCATCTTGACCATGTTGGATGAATCTCAGCCGTTGAATTCTCTAGAGAATTCAAATTCTTCTATAAATACCCCCTCCTCAAGGGCATTTTCAAGACTTTTTGATTGGAGTAACCTTATTCTGTCAATTTGCATTCTCAATCATTCACTATCATTTAGCCATCCACTTTGATCATCTTGCATATTCAATCTTGCATCTAGCTACACCAAAAAGCCATCCAAGGAGCACACAAATCCATCAAAATCAAGGGTCAACCAAGGAGTCTTCAACAGCAAGGAAGGTATAAATCAATTTACATCTTATTTCATCTATTTTCCTTGTTTTATCACTCTTTAGGCTAATCTTGAATTGTCCTTAGTATTTTTCCACTTGCATTTTTAGTTATTTTGCACATTAGAGTAGGGTAAAATTCTAAGGTACACATTTCTGGCATGTCCGGTGGGACCCACAAATGGGTTCTTGCATTTAACCTTCATTTTTGCTAAGAATTTTGCAGGAAAAGGTTACAGAAAGGCGGAAGCGCCCTCTGTTTTACCGCAGAAAGGCGGAAGCGCCCTCTACGCCCTCTGCTTTACCGCAGAAAGGCGGAAGCGCCTTTTGCTTTACTACAGAAAGACAGAAGCATCCTCTGCTTTACTGTAAAAAGGTAGAAGCGCCCTCTTATCTACTATAGAAAGGCAGAAGTGCCCTATATCTGACAATTTCATTTCCTTCTAACAGTTTGCTGCAGTTAGGTGTATACTTAGAAGTTTGTTTCTAACACTTTCTTGCAGTGGGGCGTACAACTTTCCTTTTTAAAAATCTGATAAAGTTTCCTACAAAGGGGCGAATATGCCCTTTCATTTTGAAAGGTTCTTTTCCTCTAACCTTTTTTTGCAGAAAGGTGGAAGCGCCCCTGTTTTGCTGCAGAAAGGCGGAAGCGCCTCTGATCTTGCTGCAAAAAGGCAGAAGCGCCCCTGTTTTGCTGTAGAAAGGCGGAAGCGCCCCTATTTTTGCTGCAGAAAGGTGGAAGCGCCCCTGTTTTGCTGCAGAAAGGTGGAAGCGCCCCAAAATAGCACAGTTTGGAAGGTAAGACATTCATTTTTGCTCTCATTTTTAGCTATTTTTAAGTAATAACCCTCTAACATTGTTTTGGCAAGGATATTGGTATTTTTTGCTAACATTTTGCAGCATATTATGGCATAATTGACCAAGAACGAAGGAGAAGATAGCTAACATTTACCTGCAGGGCCACCTATTTGATCAAATTTCTAAAAAATTATCCTTGTTGTTTGCACATAGTCTAATTAGGGGGAAGTAACCTTTATTGTTTGTTGTGCTTGTCTACTATTGTGTCACCCAAGGGGGCATTAATTTGTTTTCACTTTCCCTTTGCACTTTGTGTGAGCCTGGGGAGTAGTTGGAAGCAGTTAGTGTCTTCTTTTTAGTGGGACCTGCTTGAGGATTTCATCACCCCAAGGGACGATTCCAACCACGCGTACCGGCGGGGTATATAAAGGGGGGAGAATGAAAGTTGTACCCCAATCCAGTCATGTCGTAATTGGCAGAGCGTCGGAGCTAGGGTGATACCTAGATAGACGTGAAGAGTTGGTCTGAGCCTTTCAGTATCTCGCTAGGGTTCCCGACTCACGCTTGTGATGGGCTGGTGTTCACGGTTGTGCCTCACGTACCGAGAGTATATCGAGGACTCCTTAGAAGCCTTGTGCATCCTAGATTAAGACCTTGCCTGGCCATACCCTTAACATTAATCATAGGATTGTGCTTTCTTGAAGTGTTTTTTTGTGAAAAAACCTGTGAAATCTTTGATACTTTGGCCTTACTTTATCATTTTGAGTCCTTGCCATAGCTATTACCATCAAAACCCAGCTCAATCTTACTGTAGAACGGTGGAAGCACCCCATGTTTTGCTACAGAAAGGCGGAAGCGCCCCCTATTTTGCTGCAGAAAGGTGGAAGCACCCCTGATTTACTGCAGAAAGTTGTCAACACCCCTGATTTTTGCTGCAGAGGGGCGGATTTGCCCTCCTGAACACCCGAAATCGCCCCATTTGGATCCATTTAGCCTTTAAACCATCATTTAATCATTCTCAACCATTATCTCATCATCATAAGCCTCTGTTTCGTCACTTTAAGTCTCTCAAAACCTCCATTTGATCCGTTTAAACCTCCATCCTATCACTCCAAATCTTTGTTAACCATTCTAAATCCCTACGCATTCTCCACAATCATCTTCAATCCACCTGTTCATTCTAATTTCTTCATATTTCGTTCAAAGGTCCACACCATCACTTACCGAACATTATCATTTTACCATTTATATCACCAAGCACCACTCATAACCAAACCGCCTTAACCTTGTATTACAAAGTGGTTACCCAAACTGACCATAGCACTTGAATTTGATTATTAGTCTTTAACTTCTACCCCAATCAATTCGCTTCCATCTTGAGGTGAATTTGGTGTCGTAAGTAATCATCCTCGGCCCAATCAATCCATTCCTATCTTAAGGTGGATTCGGTGTTGTAATCATCCTCTTAATCAATCAAATCTCTAGGCCACTAAGGGTAACTTCCTTTGATCAAACTTAAGGTCTTTCTCACATCTTTCATCATCCAATCATACCCATCCAATAATCCAAAGCTATCAAAACCAATCATTTGATCAAATTGTCCAATCAATCAAATCACATCCGTTCAACCAATGCTATCCTACTGATCTTAATAATCCAATCCAATTCAATCAAAATCCAATCTTTCCAAATCCAAATCCAATCCCATCAAAATCAAAATCAATCCCATCGCATCAT
>VDFB02322633.1:235901-272432 GCA_007258455.2 Sequoia sempervirens | reverse complement strand
TGAAATTTTGGGGATTTCGATTGAATTTGAAATTTTGGATATTTCTTAAAATAGAGAATTCCCCAAAGCCTAAAATCTTTGAGAAATGCAAAAAACCTTGACTTAAAACCTCCTTAAGCATTTTCAAATGACTTTGACTTGGTCCTCTACTGCAAAATACTTCAAATCTCCCTTGTTTAATAAGGATTTAGTAAATATTGGGGAGATGGTTTGAAAAGAAAAATTACGAGGACCCTTTCTCTTAAGGAGAAAAAGCAAAAGACCTAAAAAGAGAAATAGGAAAAGGTGGCTCTTGTTATGACAGGGCATGTGTGCAAGGCACAACAGTAGGAGATGGTTATCTTAATGTGATTGGAGATGTTAACATCTTGGTTAGTCATGGAGGACTCCCGAGTCTTTTGTTGAGGTGTTATTTTATGACTTGTTGAATTTGAAAGGTGATCATTGTTTGATAACATGGTTTGGTATTATATCTTAGTTTACTCTTGATTGTGCATATTAGAGTTTTGACTTGATACATGTGCTCTTGAGAGCATGATATGTTTATTTGGAGAATATGGTCTTCTTTCAAGGAGATGTGAGATCATGATGTCATGATATATTCCTAGTTTCATGATTGGAGCTTTGACATTGGAATTTTGGTTCTCCTAGTATTGAGTAATTTTATTATTTGATTGAGAGCTTCATGACGGTGCTATATTATATTGGAGCTTAACATGGATTGACCAGTTTCAGGTGCTCATGGATACTTGGAGATTTGAGTGAGGCTATAATTCTTTTGTGACTAAAGACATTTTTTGAGATGGTTACTATTTAGAGGTTTCAACAAGAAAGTTTGAGGATCCTTCACTTGGATATGGACATGAGTTCATCATGGACCTATAGATGAGATTGTTCTTGGAGAGAGTTATGATGAATTGGTTATCTTGGAAGAGCATTCTCATTTCCACTCTTGGTATGCTTAGAAGATAAGCATCAGAAAGGTATTTTTCATATTCTTGTTTTTAGATGCATTATGTTTTATGATTTGTTTTCTCATGGATATGGATCTTGAGCTATGCTTGATAGTTGTGGAGGGTTCATTTGATGGATGTTATAAATGCTTATCTCCTTGTGTATATGATTTCATATATGATGTCATTCATCAATGACGATTTAAGAGATGCTATTGGGATGATTTCCTAATATGGGAATGAATTTAAGTTTGATCTTTCTTGTTTTGTGAGGCTTACATCCATGTTGGTTATATGAGATACATATGTTTTTTGATATTGGAGTTGAATGGTTGGGTTTTTTTGATGCTTTTCATTTGGGGTTGTGAAGGAAATCATACCTATCACAACTTAGCATTTATATGTGTGCGTAGGACATGCTACATGCTTTGATTTGTAGGTTCTCTTGTTGGTCTTATTCTTCTTCTTGTATATACTCACACGACATTGGATTTGAGATTTTTGTGGAGCCATGGTGATCACTATTTTTATGGTCATATGCCTTTCATTGTTCTTTGATGACAACATGGAGGTTCCTTTATCTCTTTATTTTTGTTAGATGTGAAAATGTGAGATCTAGCCTAAATGACTTAAACTAGATCAATATTTTTCACCTTAAACATTTGAGAGCCAAAATTAACCAAGAGATGCTATTTGGTTGTTGTCCTAAAGGGAGAGCCAAACATGCTAGTTAGGGTTTTGGTCCTTTTTTTGTGTGTGAGGTGTGAATATTGATGATAAGATGTAATGAACTAGGTGAATTGTGATCAAATTAACTAAATATGACAACATGCAGAAGTTATAAAATAAAATGTCAAAAGAAAAAAAGTATATCTAAACAAGATATATAAAGAGGAACTTGGTGCCAGAACCTGGAGAAGAACTGGTGGGACACTAGTGCTAGGAGCCCCTATCCAAAAGTGTTAGAATCTAGGGTTTCAAAACTTGTATGAATTGAGCACTTTTCAAAGTTTATGACTATGAAAATTAGATTCTGAAGTGTGATTGAGCTTGGATCATCAAAATGCCCTTATTTGTTGATTATGAGACCATGAAACGATGAATTAGGATTTAGGAGCCTTCAAAAGGAGCTGAGATGCTAAATCCAATTCACATAACAACAACCTATAAACCTACAACGTGGATAGAGGGAAAAGGGTTGTGTCATATAGGAGCTTTCCTTGGTCAAACCCTATGTTGGTGTTCCCACCTCCACAATGAAAATGATGATGAATGATAAAGAGTGTGCGCTCTTAGGGTATTAGAGAAAAAAATAACAAATGACAATGATAATAAAACATAATGATACTTTACCACTTAGATTTAAAACCCTTATTGGATTGGTGCATGTATAATGATCTCACACGAGGGTGAAGAGGTATCCTTGAGATCCTGCAAGTGTTAGCACATATAATAATAATAAAAATAAACAAGAAACATCCTAGAATAATTTAACATAAGTTTTCTAATAGATTGTAGACTATAATTGACTTGAATTATGCTTCTTATTATCTACTTGTCTTGGTTATGACTGTTTCTCTTGTTGTTCTCTAAATTATGCTTTAGACTTAAATGAAGGAGAAAATAGGTTGTATATGTGAATTAAAACTTATTTCAAATTAACCATTTATTGAGGTTGACAAATAAATTCATTTTCTAAATCATATTGAAGCCAACATTCAAATTTAAAAATTTGGGCATGAATAGCCAAGACATGGGCACTGGGCACCCAAGTCTAGGAAAAAAATTCTCTACGAAAGCCTAATAAATAAGGATTTACTTAAGTTTCCCAAAAAGGTGGTAAAACAAGTACATCACAAGCATAGTCAAGCACATGTACCAAAGAGGGTGCCAAACCTAGTGTGAAAATTATGAGAAAAAATAATTTATGACACTACAATTTTGTTTAGTGTAGAGAACTTGGGAGAGCTATGGAAACTTATGATGAGAAGTATTGCAGTAGGATTGTTTGCATTCTTTGCATATATTTATGGATGTTCCTTGGTACTACATGATATTATTTACACCTTCTATGTGATGTTATTGGTAGAATTGAGATTTCATGCTCATTTTCAGATTTGACATTACCCATGAGTGGGAGTTTTTAGATGTGTATGTTCTTTATTGTAACGTTTGACACATGGAGATTGTGATTGCAATTTATGGGTTAGATATGGTGTTGGCATGAGTTCTATTGATGTTTAGATACCTTTGAAGTATGGATGATTGGATGGATTAGAATTTGTTATGCTTGTTATTTCTATTCATGTGGATTTTCTTATTATGACAGTATCTTGGAGCCTTTGTTATCATTTGGATTTTATGCTTGTATTCTTTGGATTGGTGTATTTTCACCTTGACTTGTTCCTTTTCTTCCATAGGTGGCATGTTGGAGAATTATAAGATTTCTTGATTGATATGGTGGACATCATGGATGTTGTTGTAGGTGTCTTAATGGAGCATAAGAACATGTTGGAGATTCATGTGGTTTCATGTATGGCTATGATGATGTATTTCATTGATTGAACTTTATGCAATGTATACAATAAGTGGGATAATGTTAGGAATAGGTGTTGTACACCTTGCATACCATTTTTTACTTTAATTATGTAAAATACATATTTTTTGTAGTGCATCCTTAGGAGATATGTTTAGCCACATTAAATATATATTTGGGGCAACTTGTAAAGTTGTATGTAACATTGGATTAGGTATTTTATGTGTGGGTTGCACATGGAAAAATATTTAATGTTGGGAAATTTAGTACCAAAAATTAAATGTGAGGTGAATGGTTTTGTGAACTCATGGTTTTACCTTACCACTTGGTTGTATTTATGTGATCTCGGGTGTATAAAAGTAAACTCACATTTAGTGATTGAGGTTGGCTAGTTAGGGTTTTGGCTTGGTTGTCATTGTATTGAGTCTTCTTCTTAGGAGTGCACATATGAAGCATGACATGGGATGTGTGGATGCATGCTTGGACACATATTTTTAGATATTATGTGCTTACAGGTTACAATTTGGTGCATGTGTTCTTCATTTCAACATATAAATGCATGTCTCAATGGTTCCATTTGATACCATTTATAATGCATTTTCAATAGATTTTTGGTCATCTAACACTAATATTTTTATAGGGTGTTATGTTGTCCAATGAAATTTGAAATATTGTTTCGCACGTCTAACTAGCAATTTTATAGTTTTTAAGATTTTTAGCAACTTCAACACTAAATGATTTATCAACCCTTATTTTGGTAGTTCCACTCTACTATAAACACGTGTAAAAAATTTCATTCTAAAATGTTTTATTATAATATTTGTTGACTTATATCTATTTTTCTGTTATAATTTAGTTTTATAGGGGGAGATGCCAAAATTTCCTTTCAACCTTTGTGTGGAAGTTGAAAAGTGAGTTTAAATCGTTTTTAGTTGATTGTGGCCATTTTTTTTGTTTTGGGTTCATACTTTGGTGTACCTATTCACATTTTGGTGTCTATGAATTCTATTTTGTTAGTTTCATTTAGGTATAATTTTTTGGATTTTTCATCTTTTGAATTATCAATTTATAGTAACATATCTCCACCTCATATCAATAGTTATTTTCTATTTTAAATATATTGGTATTTGATTTAATTACGATTTTACCTAACCCACTAACTTATGTGTTTTATTTGTTGTACATTTGCTCAAACTTATTTGGTGTCCTTATCATGGGTCCAATATTTCAAAAAACAAGTGCCATGGCCAGTACTTGCCTTTGTAGTATTCTAATTAGAGATTTGTAGAGTTGGAATAAAATTAAATGTAAGTTTAATTAATGTGAATAAAATTAAATGTAATTTTTTTTAATTGTTGTATTTTAGTTTTGACTTTTGTATTTTGTGTTTTGTTTGATTAATAATGTTGGTTTTTTTATATGTTTTGGTTATGTAATGTAAATATCTTGTTTGATGTTAAATATTTGAAAATAAAATAAATTAGAATAAATGTTTATTGTTTGATGTTATTTTTTTCAAAAAAATTAAAGTTGAATACATTTGAATATTTATATAATGAACCCATTCATTGAGAGAAGGAAGTAATTTATGAATTATTTGTACTAGACATAACTATGACTAATAAAGTTGAAGTTGAGTTTGTTCTTTAGAATACATATTTGCTAAAAATTAAACAATCAAATTCTTAGATTGATTCTAGTTGATTTTGAATTTGATAGTGAAATCTTCATATTATAGTTGAAGTTAAATATACTACTAATATAATAAATATATTATATTCTAATTTAATATTAATTATTTATAAATTACATTATATAAACTAAGTGAATAGATAATATTGTAATATTAATATATTTTAAAATATTGTTATAATTATTAATATAGTGATTTAATAGTAATAATATAATAATATTAATATTATAATTAACATAGTAATCAATTAAGATAGTTTATTAATATATATAAAAATATATGAAAGGAGAACTACAAAATAAAATAACCTATAGTATATTGTATATAAATATATAATATAAATTAATATACATATAATATAATTAATGTAAACTATTATATAATATAAATTAATATATTACCTATATAATATAGGTTAACTTATTTACCTACAAATTATTACATGTAATATAAGATATAAATAGAAATAGTATATATATATATATATAAAAATTAATATAAAAAAAAATTATTAATGAAAAGAAGGAGCACATATATAATCAAATTATACCATAAAATATTAAAAATATAGATAAAGATATTAGTTTAATGGAAATAGTATATATATAACCTACATTAGATTATATATTATCTTATATATCTATATATTATAGGTTATAATTTTTTTAAAGAAACTATATATATTAATATAAAAAAATATTATTAATGAAAAGAAGGAGCACATATATAATCAAATTATACTATAAAATATTAAAAATATAGATAAAGATATTAGTTTAATAGAAATAATAATACAATTTTTTTGTTTTTTTATTTTAATAGTATGAATCCAAATCTCTATAAAATACTTAATTGATTTTTGTAGATTTTCCTTAATAAAAAAATAACAATTACATACATAAAAAAAATCATTCTTAAAAAATGTCAAAATAAATCACATTTATTTATTTTAGAAAGATTTAATGAAATGATTTTATAAAGCAAAAAATGAAAAATCATTCCTTAAAAAAATGTTTAATTTGCTTTATCCGCCAATAACACACAAAACTTTTTTAACCAATCATATGCAAAAACAATAATTTTTATAATTTATAAAGTTAAATATTTTACAAGTTGACTTTACAAAATTGAATTTTATTTTAATTTTTGTTTAAATATTGTTTTTGATTGGTTGAAAACTAAATTATTAATAACTAGTTAACTAAAAAAAGCCAAAGTCATTACAATAGTACTATGCCAATGGTAAGTACTAATAAGAGTACTAATATTTTTTCTTGTAGCACCACTTGTTAAAGACCTTATTTTTATCACTAGTTTAGTTGCACTAAATTATAGTAGTGGTTAAAGATCTTGTGTGTTATATTTATGATCATCTACAAGTTTATTCTCTCTCCTAACACCCTTGGGTGATCATGGAGATAAAAAACATGGTTTCGGGCAATTTGTTTCTTAATCCAAAGGAACCCAAGTGTTATGTTATCCCCTTACACTTTGTACAATTTGGTTGATCAAAAGAACATGGACTATTTCTTTTAGGGGGGTTTCCTATGAATTTCATCACCCTAGAGGATGACCCCAATTCTCGTCTTTTGATAGAGTATAAAGAGTGAAGGATGAATCAAAAGAAACACCTCATGGAAGTGATAACTTGTCAATCAAAATAAGCCCCCATGGAATTTTACCTTGGGGTAGTAAAGGCTAAAAGTGGGTGAAGATGTAGTAAATTAAAAAGACATGAAAGATCAAGATAAAACAATTCAATCTTTACCTTTTACCTTTCCTATTCCTTGATTGAGATGAAGTAATGCACCCTTCTCACTCGATTTTCTCCTTTGATGGTTGTAATGTGAATTTCTCTTATAGCAACATAACCTTGGCAAGATGAGAGTATGAAAGTTATTTTAACAACATAATTTTAGCATGAAAGGACTAATGAAAATAGATATTAAACCCTTCAATTTATATATTTATGGATGGTGAAAAGGAGGATCAATATTGAAGGAGAGGATGGGGACTTAGCTTTGTGACAAGTGTCACAAGGTGGGAGCTTGATAAGATGACACATGGCATAAGAAAGAGAGCTAGGTATAGGGTATCTCATAAATGTGACAAGTAGGCTATATAGTGGCAAGTGTAGGAAGGTAGGAATAAGTGTGATTGACATGTGGGTGAAAAGGGAAAGATTAGGGTGGCTCATGAAAGACATGTCTAAGACTAAGGTGGCTCCACATTTAAGAGGGTATCTCACACATGTGTGAGCAACCAATAGGTGATTTGATCAAGGATTATGTGGAAGGTGATGTTGAATTGTGTGTGATATGTGTTAGGATAGGTGACATTATAATTGCTATCTTAAGTTAATAATTGTGTGTCTTCGCATTATTTGGAAAGTGTTCTAGAGGACATGAGGGGCAAAATATTTATTATTTATTTTCCTATGATAAATTGTAATTGCATTAAAAAAGGTGGACCCACTACGGTGACGGTTACAAAGCATCCCAAGAGCATATTCCTTTTTAGGCATCCAACTTTTGGGTGGGGACCACTTTGTAATGCATTTCCTTGCATATTATTTGCATGTTTTGCATGGTGGGGTGCCAATTTTGCATGTTGGTGTATGTTCTTGCATGAAGCCTTCAAACCTATCAAAGAGTTATGGAGCACTCAGTATCGACCAATTTGCATTGGCTATGGGTTAGGCGCCCATGTGAAGGCCATGTAATCATTTAATAATTTTCACCATGCTTATGGGTTGTCCACAAAGGGGGGCGTGGGTTTTTCTAAGTGGTTTTTCTTGTTGTTTCGAAATACCATTTGTGGTATTCTCTCCCACAAACCTCTATATATTGGAGCATTGAGATGGTGGTTTGAAGAGTTTCTTTGCAGGTTGTCAGAGTAACGAAGTGCTGCTAGAATTCAGAGAGGAGTGTTGTATTGGTGTATCTTATTTGAAGATTAATACAAACATTGGATCTCTTTGGGTGGAGTTTTTTCTGTCAAGGGTTTCTCCACATATATCTTGTGTCACTTGTGTTTCCCAACTTGTGGTATTGTTGTTTTTCTTTCATGTTTGGAATTGTTAATCATATAATCACTTTATGGTAATCTTGGATACATAATTTTATATTTTCAAACACATTATTAAGTCCTATTGTTGTAAGTTTCACCTTGAATTTCCAACAATATGTACACTTGTCACATGACTACAAGTTTGGGGGTTTGAAAGAACAAAAATTAAAGAAAATATCAATGATGATTATAGAATGATTAATTAATTAATTAATCATAATCAAAAGAATTAATGAATGGGTATAAGGTTGAATTAATTATATTAATCAACCTTTGGAAGAAATAAGAAAGTGTAATTTATTAATTATGAGGAAATTAAATAGTAAGCTATCTAATTAATTATGAGAAATTAGAAATAAGGTAAAATCAAGAATAATAATTAAATAAATATTCATTTAATTAATTATGAAATAGGAAATCAATTTTGGGGTGTCTACAATTTTCCCCTCTATGATACGATGTCATGACTAAAATAAGTGATGTTGTGTCAAAGAAAAATAAAATATACCCCAATTGATTAGAAGAAAAGGTGGTGGAATGATGCCCCAGCAAGAGGTAACTCAATCTTTTTTTTGGGAGCTCTTGAAAAGAAGTGAATGGTTAAGGAAATAGTGGAAGAAAAAAAGGATTACTAGAAGGAAAATAGGAGAAAAGGGATGTGGTATGGAGAAATGGTAGAAAAAAATAGAAGGGATACAAAAGTTAGAACCTTGGCCTCTAAATTAGAGTTTATGGACCTATAAATAGTCCTAGAGGGGCTCATAAAGGGTCATTTTCACTCTTTCTCATAAAGGGTCATTTTCACTCTTTTACTTTAGTGGATTGGAGCTCTAGTGTAGGGGAGACTTAGGCAAGATGGTGAACGTTCCATCACATACACATTGCGTGGAGTGGATCCAGAGGCTCTAGCAGCTAAAGTATGCAAGAGAGTTAGTATGTATCAAAATTTAATGCCCTAGAGTCAGATTAGATGGTATAAAATTCTAGGGGAAAGGGGGTAAATAAAGGCATTAATCATAGATTAGTACTTTTGATGCAAGTAGAGCACTTTTTTTAGGGTTGTAATATCATAGTGCTTTTGCTAGCTAGGTTTAGTGAAATTGTAAGAATATTGCTCTTGATGGTGGGTATTACCACTTTTAATTTGTTAGTACTTTTGGGGTAATGGATTAGTGCTTTCACTGAGATAACACTTTTGGGATTAGGGATTAACGCTCTCACTATGATGACACTTTTGAGGGGAGGGAATTAACAATTTGCTAAGATCACACTTTTGAGGGGAAGGATTAACAATTTTTCTAAAATTTGCACTTTTGAGGGGAGGGATTAGTGCTTTTGCTAAGATCATGCTTTTGATGGGTTAGCATTTGTGTGGATTAGTTTATGCATGGATTGACACAAATGTGGATTAAGGATAGGGACCTAGATTTTTGGATAAGGCCAATGATTGGATTTGAATGAAATACATTAGAGTCTACTTCTATTATAGTTAAGGGAGAGAGTCCTATAATGAGGTTAGGTGCTTGTCTGATGAATATGGATTGAATATTTTTAGTCTTATGGGATTGGATGAATTTGGTCAATGGTTGGAGATTCATGCACATCATGCTATGAATAAGTTAATCTTGGAGGATGTACATTATTTTATAGGAAAGGTCAACAACCATAATTTCTTTGTCTACAAGGCAAAGTTTGGATATTCTCAATATTGTTTTTCAAGAGTGATAATATTTTTAAACGTTCTCTAATGAAAATGGATGCGGATGAGGAAAGGAAACAAATTAGCAAAAACTTGTCAAACATGAGACTAGTCCCAAGAAAGCACAAGCCCAATAAGTCAATATTGAAGATAGTACCCAAGGATGACACACTTTTGAATGTTCAAAATGACTCCATCCTCTATGGTTAGTATGGATTATTAGGTCTCTAGAAATTGTTTCATGGTTGACACTTCTTTCATGCATTTCCACAAAAGTGGCTTGGTGATTTGATTTCAATTTGATTGGAAGACAACCTTGCATGTAACAAGAAGGTTATGAAGCAAAGCAAATGGAGATAGGTTTGCATCCATTTAGTGCTTCTTGTGCAAAAGCTTTATAAGAGAAGTGTGTCATGGAATCATAAAGCATGCAACTAGTGTGAAGAATATTAGTCATGTATTGATATTATGTGAATGCACAATGTATTATTGAAGTGATGACAAGAATGCAGGTCCCTATGATTAGGAAAGAAAAATGCATCCATTTGATTTGCTAAAACAGCTTGGAGTACAACCAAACTAGGCCAAATGATGTAGGAAAGGCTCACTAGTTGACAAACTAGTTTATAGAATGCACAATGAGGTGTACTTACACAAGAGGTTGTCAGCTAAACCTTCCACAATATTTTGACAAGTGTCATACACATATGTTGTGCTTCCATGTGGCCAAGATTGTGCCATAAGTCAAAACCATGTGGTGTCAATCGATTAGCATGATCATGTGGAGTAGGCATGACCATGTGTCAAACACATATGGAGCCAAACTAAACATATTGGTGTAAACGCATGTATTGCCATTGTGCAAGGTATGTGCAATGCATAAAGGATTTGTAGGAGTCGATAATGCTATTATCGAAGCTAAAGTGTAGACTCTTAAGGTTGTGAGGCATAGTTGAAGAGTGCACATACAAATGTCTTGTGCTACCTTGTGTAGAAGTGTGCTTGTGCAAATGTGTGCAAAGCCATTCTACTAAAGTATCTTATTCATAGTAAAGTATCTTGGCAAAATATTGTGTTGCAAAGAAAGATTGTGGCATACTACAATCTTATCTTGAGTGATGTTCACGAGTGCAAGTTGTGCACAGATCATTTGCATCTTTATAAAGCAATGGTCTCTATTGTGGCTGGCATATAGTAAAGAACTTATGTGATGTTGATATGCAAAACCACTAGTCATTGAACTATTGCACAACTATGTCTAAATCACTTTTCCCTTCTTTTGTAGAGTGGTGTCCTCATTGCACAAAACGAATTTGGAGGTACTAGCGCAAAAAGTGGAACGAATTGTGCATAGGTGCAACTTTGTGATGTTCATGTCTATTGATGGCATGTAGATGTGAAGCAATAAAGCTTTTATGAAGCTCAAGAATCAATGAAGATCTAAAGCAATCATACTTCTACCCCAAAACCAATGAAGGTTTGGAGTGTGTCGATGTGGTTGGAATTTGAATTGTACACTTGACTATGCATGCTTGTCAATGCCAAAGGAAGCATGCCCATGAACTCTAGCACAAAAATGAGGGCATATCATTGAACTTGTTGATTTGTGTCAAGAAAGGCTGGTCTATGTATACAAGAGCTAGAATGCAAAGCAATACATAACATCAAAACTAATGATCCACAAGAATGTTGCTAAATATAGAAGTGGCTCGACAACTAGAATGTTGAAGTTGTGTTGTGTAAGTTTGTGTAGTGCCATTGAGAAGCAATTTAATGCGGTTGTTCAGTATGGTACAAATCCAATGCAGTCAAACAAAGATCTCAAATATTAGAGTGGGGTTGTAAATGATCCATGTGCCTATAGTCTCAATGAAAGTTGTGAGCTTTTGAATTTTGTGTAGACATTGCCTTCTACAAGTGTGAAGCTACAAAGGTTTGTCTTCTATAAAGATGCATATGTGGAATAGTGGGTTGTTCCTACACATTTTGTTATGGACATTGTAGTTTGTGCATAACACCCATGAAAGATGTTTTTATTCTAGTTGTGCAGGCACATATGTTACTCTTGATGTTAATCTAAGAACAAAGAATGAAGTCGCTCTATCGTGTAGCACAATATGGATTGTTGCAAAATCCCTTGCACAATTGATGATAGAGGATACATGATTGCAACCAATAGAAGATTGGCTTGACAACATTGGTCCCTTGAGTGAAGGTCTAAACCTTTGTTGTGTGCGCACACAATCAAGGGAGAAATATTTCAAAATCTTCTCCCTCAACTTTTGTCCATAGTTACAAAAGTGAACATGAGTAATCATTGCATGGCATAGAGAACTCAATGTAGCTCTTGCATGTTGTAGATGTTTTTGTCCTTGGTTGTAGTAAAGCCATTGAGGACAAGATCAATGGCCTATTGTTTCATGAGTGAATCACGTCTTACAACTACTACTTTTGATAACAAAGAAATCTTATCTCTAGATGTGAATATTTATTTCTTGCTACAAAGAATTGTGAAAATTCCTTTCCTTAGAGAACATGGTTTTGCATATTCATGATGGTTGCAATGGAAGTGCAAGTGCCAAAATGTTGAAGTCTTGGCCAGATGTGTCCAACAAGTGGCATGAGATTGACCTCTTATGCTATAATACCAATGATCTAACTTCAATCTACAGTTGGAGGACAACTTTTCATTTAGCAACAAGGTCATGAAGCAACCCAAATGGAGATAAATTTACATATATTTAGTGTTTGGTATGTAGAAGCTGTATAAGTGAAGGCAAGCATGGAATAACAAAGCATGCAACCTATGTGAAGAATATGTCATCCTTCATTAATATTGTGTGAATGTATAATATATTATAAAAGTGATGGTGAGAATGCAAGTTCATGTGACATGAAAAATGTGTGTTGTATAGTGTGACTAAAGAGTGCACAAATGTCTTGCGTTGTCTTTGCTCATGATTGTTGAAATCAATGCTTGTGTAGATGCGTGCAAAGCCATTCTGCCCGAGTGTCTTATCCATGCACAAAGCATCTAAGTGCAATATTGTGCTCACAAGGGCAGATTGCGGCATGATACAAGCTTATGCAGAAAAGTGAAGGTTACACATGGATCACCTAGGCTTAAGTTTGTTGTCATACTTTGAACTACAACTTTAACACTGTAAATCTCCAAAAAAATTATGAGTCCCGAGCGAGTTAGCCCTGCCAAGTTCAGCAAATACAACTGGGGAGACTGGGTGCTCAACTAAAATATGAGAAAATAGCGAAGAATGTGACTTCTAACTTCCATTTTAAGGCTGTGAAGCTTCCCTCCCTTGCTTGCTTATAGCATCTACATATCTGTGTTAATCCGTGAGAGAAAAATGTGATGTGCCGCATGAGGACTCTTTATAGTTCGGGTGATTGCAATTAATGTTTTCCTGATTTAATTTGCTGAGACTTATCCGGTTTATGCCAACACAAAATGGGTCTGACAAGTCCAAGTGAAGTTTGCATCTTGAAACTATGGTTAGAATGCACTGCACTTAAAAAATTCATCCAATATTGATAGGTTTCGCTTAGAGGAACCAGCAGCCATGTTGTCCACTGATTAACATCAGCTAAGTTCATTGAATTGTTTACACCCCTGATGTAATTTTAAGTAGTTTTGACTATATATTTATCGGAACAGTATCTTTGATCTCCCAGGTATTCGACGGGTTGTTTACTCAGGAAAATCAATTTTGGTAATACGTATAAGTTACACAGGGGCTAACAGCGAGCTAGTCTGTGGGAGGACCCTGAGTAAGCTCCTATTCTGAAGAAACTTTTGTGTGGCTTTCGAGATGAGGAAATCACAATTTCATATAGCACCGTACATTATACACATTATACAGCAAAATAACAAGAGTACTTCAGTCCACAATGCTAGTTTGCATCTTCTGCCATGGACACGTCCATTTCATCCATGTTAATGCGAGGCTTCCCCATGCTAAAGTTTAGAACCCGAGCATTTAAATTATATTTGATCTCTCCATCTAAAAGCAGTTTCCTTATATAGTGCTCCACATCTGAACCTATCAGACGAAGTAAGTATTCTGTCAATGGTGCTCCCTGCAAAAATAAGCATATTAAACCATCAGTGAAGTATTAATGGACTAGAAAATTTCCTCTTGTATCAGAGTTCTGATGGACAAATTGGTCCAAGGGATGTGAACTTTGTTTCTAGATTTTTTGCGTCATGAGTTGCACAAATTGCACAAAAAACACTTTATCTGATTTAGGCAAGACCATATAAACATGATAATATCGAAAATCAGGATATTTGTATTGCTTAATAAAGGTTAGTCCAGGATTAGATCAATTAAAATCTGCAATAATAAAAAGAAATAAAAGAAATAGATAATATTAAGTGCAGGCTATCCTCAAAATTGTAAGAATTTTGTAGGAAGCTGTGAATGAATGATCATTTACAGCTTTCCTGAGAGAATGTTTTTCCCTATGACCAGCATCTAGCATATGTGCATCTCCTAGAATATAAGGTAAGGTGGCTCAATGAAAAAAATACCCAAGTTGACCACAAAATACTGTAATTTTCAATCAAAAGAAAGGATACTGATAGCTTGCTAAAAACATACCATTTGCAAAAAATAAAGAGATATTGATTGAGAGTGTTTCTGGATCACACTCCCTGTATGTTTTTCCTCATCCTAATGATGGATCATAAATGTGATCCGAAATCTTGATGCAAAAATCGCCCACAAAGTTACATTCAGAAGCACTCTCAATCACTTACGTGGACTGTGGAAATATGATCTCTTATGGAAAGATACTGTTGAGGTAAAATAATTGGACAGCTGATAAGTAGGAGGTATTTTCCACAGCGTCTCAAATGGGGTTGCAAGCTAAGTGGGCTTAACCTTGGGGAAAACACTGTGGTTAAGCATGTTTGAACTGGAGTAGTACTGGGATGGGTGACCTCCCGGGAAGGCCCAGTGCTTCACCCCTGTGAGCATCACCTAGATGCAATGAGTGCTAAGCGGACCATTCACTATCATAAGAGATGGGTTCTTGTGAACCACTACTCATGAAACATGGGTCAATGAGTTTGACTTGTAAAACTACATGGTTGAATCCTGATAGCAATATCACAATAGAACAGCTTTCAAAAAACAATCATATTGTATGACATTGCAATTGGTTGGCATGAGTCTTTACTCTTTTCTCTGATTAAAAAGGAATTAGGAACATGCAAGTAAGTTTAAAATTTTGATTTTAAAAAAAAGCAAAAGATGAGAATGTTCATTCATCAACACATTACAAGTGAATGTCATTCCAGCAAAATTTCATATTGTATGAAATTGCAATTAGTTGGCGTGAGTCTTTTTTCTGATGTAAAAAGGAATTAGGAACATGCAAATAAGTTTAAAAGTTTGAAAAAAAAAAGATAATGTTCAATAAATAATTCACAAGTGAATGTCATTACAGCAAACAATGTCGATGTTATTACTTCAGCCACCAGCATCCAAGTATATTTTCGAATCATTAAGCATATAGTGACTTGCATACGATAAAATTATGTAAAATCATTCCAATAATTGCAAAACATAAATTGCAATGATAGAACAAAAATATATACGAAGTTTATCGCCATACTAAAGAATCTCGGTAGGGTAAGACTTCGATATTGTTGCAAATCCAGTAAGCTAGAATAAGAGGATGTGTTAACTTTTAAGTTGTAAATTAGAATATTAAAAGAAAATAGAATAGACATTTTCCAGCACCTGCTCTACCAACAAATGCAATTCTTTTAAACTTCTAAAAGTTGCAATCGATAAAACTAAATGGTCTAAACAAAGTTCAGAAATTTACTGATAACAATATTTACTCACCATGTTCGAGTTCCACCCCAGGGCACCTTCTTTGCAAACATTAAGAGATGAACTCGCATTGGAAATTCAGGTTGCACATTTCCTAAAGGTATAATGCCGTCCAAGATTGGCCATTCTAGATTTTTAAATATTCAAAAACATAAACAGAAAACCAAAATTTTCTTTTTGATTAAAAAATTTAGGCACACTTTAGCCTGGGCGTATCTAACAACTTCCATAACCAAATTTTGATTTTTTTTTTTCTAATTTTTTCTTACTATGTTCCGATTATTTATTCTATCTTCAGATCCTAAAAATCTTTAAGTGTCTAGCTAGTAAAAATCTCAGAAACTATCTGATTACATGCAATCATTATAGCTGTTTTTTAATTGAAAGAAGGTTTGACTTCTAATATTACGGATTGTCCTGCCTAGATAGCTAAACACAATGACAAAATACAAGAACAAAATTTCTGACAATGACACATGCAAACTGTCAACAAACCACACCAAAACATGGGTGTTGCTTAGGATCATTGCCAATTTGACAAACTGATTAACATTCCAATCATATCTACAGTATAGTGCAAAACAACTATTTAATAACCAAAAATCCACATATACAAATACTAACACTGAAGCATCTTTAAGGGGACACCCCATCAAGATATCTCCACAGGAAAAATCACAGATACAAATACCCTTTAACAGCTTCCTATATCCACATCAGTATCCCCACAAGATTACTTAAGGCATAATATGAATCCAACCCCTAAAATTTTCTCCACGTGATGAATTAGGCATCTATACTACGATAAACAAATTATGATCTACACGAGATAACTTATGTGTCTCAAATGGGAGACCAATTAACACCCCACCACCAACTTTGGGTGTCTCTAGTGGGATCAAACAATCAAACACCCCCACACGACAAATTACACACTTCGATTGGAACTTTACCTAATCTGCAAATTACAGTATCATTTATGATACAATAACCAACAGTCCTGGCAGTCAACCACGATACATCTATGATAATAAAATCAGTAGAGCTATTAAAAGAACACTTATCCTCAGTATGAAACAAAATGCAGGAATCCAACTAACAGCATTTATCCCTTGGTCAAATTCAATATATTATCAAGTTAAATTTCAGCCAAACCTGAGTACCACAGCGGATCAACTTACCTTCTAGAGTCAAAATCTGCACCTAAGCAGGTCAACAGTCAGAAAACAGGTTGTTTAGTCATCAGCGGTGGATTCTGGACAAAATACCAGCAAATTTCAGTCAAGAGCAGTCAAATCAGTCAACTGGTGAGAGAGAGATAGAGAGATGTAGGTTTCATTATTGTGTATTTGCACCTGTGTTACAGTACTCAAACTCACCATAATCAGCGAATCCTGAAGCAAGCAGGCCTGGGCAAATCCCAGAGGCTCGGACTCGACAAAGACTTTGCCATCTGATTGCAATAGTGAAAAAACACAACCAGCAGATGGATGCTTTACTATAAATTGCAAACTGGCTATAACGTGCCCTAGTTGTTAGGCAAAAACACTAACTCCTCCTGCAAATGGCACCTCCTTAAGCAAAAACATGACCTCCTGCAAATAGAACCTCCTTGAGAAAAAATGCAACCTCCTCAACTTCAAGTAAAACGTCAAACTTTAGGTGGAAATCGTGTGTCCTTCCTTCCAAATACAAATAGAAATCCCTGCAAATTGCATCATGATTTTTGGTTGAATTTTTTGGTTGTGGTTCTATTTCCTTCCGTGCATAACAAAAGCTTTAAAATCCTGCTCAGATATGAAAATATGACCATCTTATTTTCATCCTGCTTGTTAAAACCCCTAGATGGTCATATTTTGAAATCCATTTTTTGCCTTAGGGAATGAAATCTTGTGTCTTATCTTTGTCAGTAGAAAGTCTTCAAAAATAAGTCGTAGTAACTAAGTTAGCCAATTCACTAAATTGATTGATCTGATTTTGGGTTATTCCTGCTCAGATAGGAACATCTTTTCTACATGGTGCATAATAAAAGCTTTAAATCCTTAGAAAATCTCTATATTTCATGGTTTTTTAATTTTTCAATTTTCCAAGTCAGAGTCCAAGTCAAATATCAGCCAAATGAGTCCAAGCCAAGTCTGAGTCTTGTAATTATGATTTGCAGAGAGAGAAGAGAAGGGAGAGTGGATAGTTATTTGTCCAGTTGGGTTCATTATTGTGTATTCGTATACATTAAATGAGGGTTTTTAGCAAGAGAGAGAGGAATGATTTATCCAATTTGGGTTTATTATTGTTTGTCCAATTGAGTTCATCATTGTGTATTTGTAATTTTGTATACATCAAATGAGGGTTTTTAAGACTGACCTGGCTCATGTCGACCCACTTACCAGTACCACACTATACCATATCAAATGTTATCAAGTTGCCATCGCTACTCTGTTGTCTGAGAGAAAGAGAACAAAAATGTTAATGGTCAAGATTACATAAGAAATTTGATAATGATGTATCAATGACATCATAATTGATAATAACAGCAAGACACTTTCTTGATCCAACTTCTATTTCTTGTCTCATCTCACATCACACACCATCCTCCAAGAGTTTGGAAATAAGGTAAATGTCAGGTTCATAAGAGTGAACATACTTAAAACATTCTTCCACATGGAAGAACCTGCAGACATTTTTTTGGTCTGTATTGATTAATATGGTCACATGCATTGAATGCTTGACCTCAAACTAACTAATCTCATCTACTTCATAATTATTGTCTTTGCCAAACACATAATCATCATGATAAAGTCAGCACTTGCTTCCAAATATTTGCATTTCCCCATTTAACCACCCTCCATAATAGGAATTTTAAAATTCTGCATGGATGATCATTGATCATGTATCTGTCAGTAACTTTGCAGCGTAGAAAGATGGAAATGGTAAGTGAATATGGGGATGAATTGTTCATGCATAGTTTTCTAGAAAACTTAACCTTGAAAGGGCTTCATTCAGTATTATTTTTTGCAAACATCCCCATGGTGCAGGGGTGTGAAACGAAGATGATTCAGGATTTTATAAAAATTTGAATTGTCAAGTGTGTGAGAGGCAGGTTGAGTGATTATCAGAACTACAGTTGAAATTCAAATATTATATGTATGAGAAATTTCTTTTAAAAAGTTATGCAACTCAGGCTGCCTTAAAGACATAGAAGATCTTTTTAAAAGTTCCATAATTAAATTTTGCATGAGATTTGTCCATGGTAATGACAATGTACTATAAATTTCCACAAGTTTCATTTTTAACATATGAGAATGAAGAATTTTACTAGAAAAAAAGCATTCTTCGTTAAAAGCCCATGCCAAGCTTTTTCCTTCGCATTCAACACCCATATTTTGCAATGCAAGTTTCCAAAATTGGAACTGCTACAATAAAAATTTCACAGACAAAAACAACATCCTCATGAGACAGACAACTAAAATGTCATCATTGCACAATCAGTGACAATATAAAATCATTCAATCTCCTTCACATATCCCCCAATACAAACACAATTGTAAGAAAGGTCAGGTGAGGTTTTAGTGTGCACAATAATTTAAATCATTAAAATTTCTCCTCATAGTGAAATTGAACCTAACAGTAGCCTCTTCTCGAAATAACAAATGCTATTACCATAAGTTGTAACAAAATACAAGGGATGAATAAATTGTTATAAATATCAAATACAGCCATTATCACACATTCGACCATTCAGTTATATTTATGTCTTTGTAGATTTAGCTGCCTGCATCATCCCTATGCTTGAGATTGATCTTTGAGCCAATAAGTTTTGATTGTGAAGAACGCTTTGTTTCATCTATAAAAATCTTCAGATGCAGGATTCAAATCATATACAAAGCTTCAAGATACTTACAAGCCATAAACAATCTTGAACCTAAATTTTTTTCATGCCACTTGAGCATGTAATAGAAGAAACTGGATGTTCCATTCCGCATCTTATTTTGGAATCTAATCCATGCATTTAATTATCCTTTAAAGCAGTGATGAACTCCGCTTTTAGCAGCCCAAAAAAGACCTCTATATGATCCTTTTTGAACCTAGTTCGAGAGTTACAGTTAGATCTTTTAAATTGTGTTCATCAATTTAAATAGGTCCTGTTCCAATAGTTGTGGAATATCACCACCAATGTTTTAGTACAAGCATATCTAGCTCTCGAACTCATAGTTGCAGTGCCTGAGTCAATTTAGCCAAGAGATGCATGCAATTGTTGCATACATATCATGTCTTGACTCTTTTCAGGGCAAATGAAAATACAGTTTCCTTCAATCAAAGTGTAAAGCAAGAGATATTTCAAGTTCTGCATAAGGAGTAGATGATCAAGTTAGATATTCATGGCATAAGATTAGAAATATATTGTTGGTGCAGATTATTTCAGCACAAACAAATATATGTCTTTCAGAGAACTATTGGAGATTGACAACTAGCAAATAATACTCTATTGCTACATTATCATGTGTAGCACCAGCCCGTCAAAGATCAATTTTTGGGCTACCAGAACAGTAGGCTCTCCATCTTATTGCTGCACATTGGCCTACAAGACTAAAAGTAGGCCATTACAATAATAAATAATTTAAATGGAATTCCCTATCAAACTTAGAATACCCTTAAGCTTAACCTTATAAGCCACATCTAAGTATATTATCACTGCCCTGAAGCCCATTGAACAGTGACCAAACCACAACTTAACTGTTAACAGGAAATTGATGAGTTATTTAACTGCCAACGGAACATACCAAGTTCTGTTTCAATCCATACAGTTACTGTGTTAGGTGCGAGTAGCCCAAAACTGAGAAGATAATATAAAAGTCTTGCATCTTGTACATTTATTCTCTACCATTCTGATCACCAGAAAATTTGCATTACTTTTCCCCAATTGGCCAAGTTTTTACTATTTTGCAAAAACTAGATTCTTGATATGGGAAATCTCCAAAATATTCAAGCCAAATAATAGAAAAATTTCCAACTATTGTATACTTATTACGTATAATTTTCTGGGAATGAGCTTCCCTAGACCCTGAGTATGTAACATTTGTGCCATTCCTTCAATGGCCCATTTTTCATGAGTTATAATTCCTTCTACAACTGAAATTTTGTGAGCTTCAATGAACCACTTTGCACTCATTGCATCAGTTCATGCTCACAGGGATGAAGAGGTGGTACCTGAACTCCTTATTGTATACTTATAGAATGAAAATCCAATAAAAAAATATCATCCCCTCATGGATGCCCACCATAAAATTTACCTTTACAACGCATACATACCCACTGATAAACTACTACTATTTTTTCTTGAAACACTCAATGATGCTCATGTATAAAACAAAATTAACTTTGAGAGGGAGTCTTTCCAGTCCACTCCCTAAAAAACGGGTGTTTAGTTATGGTGGTAATATCTTTTTCTGTGGTGGGTACCTCTAAAAAAAAAATAGGAGACAAGTATTTTGCTGTTCTATAAGGAAACAAGCATGGTTCTAGCATACCTCATAGTGATCAACCAGCTCTGAGAAGTAATCATAGACCTTCTGGCATTTATCCTCAGGCCATACGAACTCATTGGTGGGGTCCAAAATCAAGGTCAGTTTGTCTGTCTGAGTCTGATCAAAGGCTTCAGTCACAGGGTCAATGTAGGCTGCATAGATCCTCACATGACGTGTAACAGAGCTCAGCCACTGGCCTCCCATTTTCCTCGGCATTCCTTTGTTCTGTGTCTCTTCTTGTGCTCTTATACTCTGTGTCTCTTCTTGCGCTCTTATACTGAGGCCCATTTTCTTTCTTGTGTTCAATCCCAAGCGAATAGAAGCTCCATTAGATGAATGAAAGGTCGACAGGAATGAGGAGGAGGACAACCCATATGCAGGAAGAGAAGGGTTCTTGAGAATTTGAGTCGAACCAGTAAGTGATGATGCAGAGGTAAAATGGGTGGCAGCCATGGCTCCTAATGCAAGGATCCACTATCCAACATTTTGCTGTAGGGGCCTTTCATTTAAAATCCAAATAATAAAAATATTAATTGCAGTGTCGCTTTCGCAATTCCTGATCTGCAAGCCGGTTCACAAGATAGGTATTAACGGGTTGAACCCACGGGTCCAATTATAACTACACAACATTTTAGTATCCACATTATCTACTTGTTTGTATTTTTATCTTTATAACTAGAAATCGCACCTTGGTGTGCAATGGGTAGGCGGAAGAGATGTGGAAAGTCGATTAGGAAAAACTTCGTTTATTTATAGTATATGAGATCAATTGATATTTTTTCCCATATATTAGTGTAGTACATGGATCATTTAGAAAATATTTTATTTATTATTATTATTATTATTTTTTATTATATAATAATATTATTATATATTTTTTTAAAAAGTATGTATTAATTATTATACTAGCATACATATATTAAATATTAATATATATAAAATAAGTCTAGAGTTATCATTATGAGACATTTATTTTTATTATATTATTTTTATTTGCACCAAAATCATTTCATTTTCTAAAAATATACTAAATTCTAAACTCTAAAAAAATATTAAAATCTAAATAATTAATCATGTAGTAAATAAATAATTAAATCACCACAATATTTTCAAAACATAAATCTCATTCTAAAATTAAATTATTTGGGTTCAATTAGATTGTATTGTTTTTAAAAATATGAATAATTAATCATATAGTAAATAAATAATCAAATCAACACAATATTTTTAACACTTAAATTTCATTCTAAAAGTAAATTAAATTATAATTGTTAAAATTCATAAAATATTAATTATCCACTTGTTAAATAATTTATTAAATTATAGTATCTAATACAAATGAATTAAATAAAATTACATATTCGATGCATGAAAAAATAAAATAATCGGGGGTGTATGAGCTCTGCTAGGTTTTTGTGTTTTATGCGGTCACCCTTGGCCCCTCTTACGTCATACTGCGCAGGAAGCCCCTCTTTTCTTGTGTGTACGACCGCATTTATTGCAATTTTTTTGTTTTAATATGCCTTCAACTGACTCTAACCTAGCAGTTCTTGCTAGTGTTAGCGGTTTGACAGCGTTGCTCAATGGCTCCTCCTCCGAACAAACGTCCCCTGAAATTTGTTATGAAAGTCTTTCACGAGGTAAGTGCTCTGATTCACCAGTTGATGTGGTTTTGCCTTTACCAGATTTTGATATTGCTTGTCAATGGCTTGAGCAATACACCTTTGTTGGGTATTTTGTTGGAAGAACTCCCCCTGAAAGTGTGCTTAAAGAATGGGTTAACAAGGCTTGGGTCCCTCATGGGGTTCGCCTTGATATGGTCAAAAATTTAACCAAGGGTTTCTTTTTGTTTCGCTTTGCGAAGGTCAATCATGTGCAGGCTATCTTAGCCCATGGGCCCTGGTATGTTTGGTCTTCTTTGTTAGTTTTTCAGGCATGGACCCATGATTTTGTTGTCTCAAATGACACCAAGTTGTGGGTCTCGGTTTGGATTGAATTTCCTGGTTTACCCTTGTCTTGTGTGCCTTTTTTGAATAATATAGCTTCCTCACTATGGAGGGCTATTTGCATTGAGCCAGATAGGTTCTTTCAGGCCCAACCCCAGAAGAGGGTTTGTGTGGAAGTGGACCTTTCCAAAGATTTGAAAGACTCCATTGATATCCAAATTGGAGCTCTTTGTCACACCCAGAAGATCACATATTTTAATCTGCCCAACACATGTTATAGGCATCAATCAGCAGACCACAGGATTAAGGACTACCCTTTGGCAGTGCCTCGTACACCTTCTCTGCTATGAGATGCTAAAAAGTCTCGTTTGGCAGCTGCATTTGCTGCCAAACCTAATGCAAAATTGACTACGGTTACGAACCGAAAGAATAAGTCCATTGGTTATGGGTCGGCTCCCATGACCTCTAAACCAGTGAAAGATGTTTCAAATCCTTCTTTGAAGGGGAAAGAAGCTTCAATTGGAGTTGATTATGTTCCACCGTAGCCTAGGCCAAAGGCTATGCCTTGGTCGACTATTGTCATGTTAACATAGCCAAATGTTTCTTCTACTTTGCCAGGAGCTCAAAGGTGGTCTCGCAGCCCTTCCCCTCCTAGGGAAGAAGGGGAATATGTTCATGAAAAGCGGAGGCTTTCCTCTCCATCCATCCAGATTGGATTAGTTCCACCAGAATTTTTGTAGAATCATTTCTCTTCTTTGAATGAAGAGGAATCGGGTTTCAAAAACATGGAGTTTCACTCATGAAGTTCCTCTCATGGAATGTTCGAGGTTTGACAGACCTCTCCAGGAAGTATTTTGTCAGGGATACCTTGTGTAAGTACTCTAGTATTGAAGTGCTTTATCTTCAAGAAGTTAAAATTTTTGGTTTTTGCTTGTTGCGGCTTGTCACTCTATTTGGCCAGCCAGTAAAATTTTTGTACTACTCATGATGTTGGGCATGGTAGAGTTGTTACCCTTTTGGCCCCACGGTGGCACTCTTGTGTGGTCGGCCACAAGTATGATCCCACTCATCAGCTCGTCTAGACCCTTCTCAACATTGATAATCATTCATTTGGGATTATTAATGTCTATGCTTCTAATGATGTTGTGGAATGCTCTTTGCTCTGGTGTTGGATTGTTGATTCTTTACCAGGTGCTACCTATTACTATGTGGGGATTTCAATATGGTGGAGATGGCATCTGACAAATATGGCACTTTTTCATTCAGATGGACAATTGGGGAAAGGGAGGCGTGGTTTTACATGCGTAATAAATTGGGGATTTTTTATCCCAATATTGGCTACCGCCATTCTCATTCTCTTTGGCACACTTGGTGTAATTACAGAGCCGGTTCTGATAGAATATTTAAGCACCTTGATTGTGCCATGATCTCGGTGTAATCTTTTTTCTCTTTTGACAGCTCCTCTCTCCTGGTTAAGCCGTTAGTGGATGTGACCTTGCCAAACCACTTCCCCATTTCTTTTTGCATTGAATGGGAGACTCTAAAACTCTTTTTTTTAAACACGTCTTTACTTTGTCACAAGCCTACCCTAGCCCACATTCACAAAGTCTGGAATTTGGAGTGTAGACCAGCTCATCATATAGGCTGAATTAATTAGTGGAATGAGGCTATCATCTGCACAGCTAAATTTTTGCACATTTATGGGCACCAGCTGGCTATTTTTCGTTGGCGATCTTATGAGGCTACCACCGCTGACCTTCGTGCTCCTACTGAGGCTTTGGTGGCCAACCCTTTTTCTCCATCATTGCAAGTCAGGGTGGCGGAATTAAGGCACAAGAAACAAATTGTTGAAAACTATGCTACTAGAGGTGTGCAAATCAAAGCCTAGTTACATTGGCTAAATTTTGGTGATCGTGCCTCCAAATAGTTTTTTTGGCTCTGCGTGCCAGGCACTCATCCCCGGGCATTAAAAAAATCAAAGATGACATTCAAGTGCTTTTTGATCTGCCTGATATTCTCCAAGACTTTGTGCGTCATTATGAGAAAGTCTTCACTACGCAGGAGTTCACACCTGTGTGATAACAAGCCCTTCAGGATTGTCTTTCTATTGTGCCAAATAAGCTTTCTTCAGCTCATAATTTTTTTTGTGACCAACTGTTATCAGTTGATGATCTCAAAGAGGTTGTTTATTCCATGGCTGATGACAAAGCCTTGGGAATTGATGGGTTCCCTTGTGAATTCTACAAGGCCATGTGGGACTATATTGGGCACGATCTGCATCAAGTTTACTTAGAAGCTTTTCATTATAATTCTCTAGGTAACTTAATTAATAAAGGTAACATAAACTTCATACCTAAGCCCGGTGACCTAGAAGACATTTGCAACTAGAGACCTATCACACTTCTTAATGTCTTCTACAAGATTATCGCTAAGGCTTTGGCTCTTAAAATCTGCCATCTTCTACCTCAGATTGTGCGGCCAGAACAAACTGGGTTTATCAAATCCAGATTTATTTTGGATAATATTATTGTTTGGGAAGGCATGGAATGGGTTAGATGTTCAAACTAGAAAGTCATGTTCATTAAAATTGACTTTTCCAAGGCCTATGACTGCATTGAATGGCCGTTTATTCTTGCTATGTTGCAAGCTTTGGGTTTTGGGCCCAACTTCATTCAATTTGTTTGAATGCTCTTTGTGGATGCCTCAACCTGTATCACCATCAATGGTTGTCAATCCTCTGCCTTTGGACTCTTTCGTTCCATTCAGAAAGGGTGCTCGTTGGCCCCCTCTTTGTATGTGCTTGTAATTGAGGGCTTTGGCTACCTCTTGGCCAACGCGGTTTCCCAGTAGCGGGTCAAGGGCATTTCTCTGCCCAACTCTTAGGCTCAGCTTGTTAGTGGCCATTTTTTTTATGACTCATTCCTCACCCTTTTGGAGGAAGAAGATTCCATTGCGGTGGCTCTTGAGTGTCTTAATACCTTATGTCTTGCTTTTGGTTCTTCCATCTAGTGGCATAAAACTTTGTGTTACCGACAATCTATCTTGCCTTCTCTGCCTTGGTTGCAATAGTATGGATAGAAATGGATTGGGCCAGGAGATTTTTTTTTGGTTTCTAGGCATTCCCTTTGCCTTTTAGGCGTCCCCAACTGAGCTTTGGCAAACCGTGCTCTCTAAGGTTGAGAAAAAGCTTGCTTATTGGATTACCAAGCCCCTCTCTTTGGCACCTGGAAATTTCAAGTGTGTTCCAAAGTTCTGGCAGCCACCCATGTTTATTATTCTTTTTGTTGGGCTCCTTCCAAAGTTGCTTATGGAAAACTTGAGAAATTGCTTAGATACTTTCTTTGGACCTCCTCTGAGTCTCATAGAGGGTTTCACCATGTGGCTTGGGAATTTTGCTACCTTCCCAGAGACTCAGGAGGTCTCAGGTTGTTGTCTACTCAATGACAAGGGAGTGTTCTATGTGTTAAATGGATTATTTGTGCCCTTACTAGGGATGAGGCCTGGAAAATTCTTCTCAGGCATAGTATTCAATCCGGCTTCCCTGTCCATAGACCTTCTTGGAAGGGGATTGGCTTTCAAACCATTCTGGTCATGGAAGAACCCGCCCAGATTGTGGGGACATTTGTGGCCAAAAGTATCTAGCAAGCCTGGGAGATTGTCAAACCCTGGCTCCGTTAGGTTGGCTCTGGTTTTCAAGATGGGCTTTCTCTCAACCAGCACAATATTTGGTGGTCACCTATTTTTGTTTGTAATGGCCAGTCATTGGCTAAGTCACCTTGGCTTAAGGGGCTCAGGTTTCACAATAAGGGTATCCAAACCCTCCAACAAATTTTTCATAGACCCACCATGTGTATTATGTTGTGGGAAGTTTTTCATGCCCAGTTCAAGCTTCATAACTAGGATCATGCTACCTATGAGGGTCTGGTGAATGTTATTCCTACTAACATGCTTCATAAAGTTGGAATTCATGGGACCAAACCTTGGTGGAAAGACTGGAAATGGTATCCAAACACCCCTTTCAGAAATTACAAGCCTCGGCTCGGTTATAGGTGGCTTTCACCACATTATCCTATGATTTAGAGTTTGAACTAGAGGTGGCTTCTTCAATTTCCCGCTCATGTCTGGCGTAAAATATTTGCTGCCACTTGATCTGCAAGTGTTGAGCTGAAACTTGCCCACTTTGCGGGGTGTATTCTTTTCCAAGGCTTGCCTATGGGTTCTTAGCTTGTTCACCTGGGCGTCTAGGACCCTCATTGCCCTTTTTGTGGGTAAGCTGAGAATTTTAAGCATCTTTTTTGGTTTTGTCCCAGAGCCCAGCAACTTTGGACTTGGATTCATGACTTTTTTCGGCCCTTTAGGCCAAAGCCTTTCTCCTGGCATATGGTGTTGCAAGGAGATTCTCCCAGATTTCCTGCAAAATTCACCCAACTTTGGCACACTTTTAGGGTGGAAATTCTCTTCAATATTTGGAAAGACAGAAATGCTTGCATTTTTTCACATATTTAAATGGATATTCATGTATCTTTATATACTAAAGCTATGATTTTCTCTAATGTGCTTTTACAGGTTCAGGTGCAAGCTAACAAAGTTGCACTTGAGGTTGCTCACCTTCAGGTTCTTCTGGATCACTGGGGTAATGCCCCTTGTACTATTGCTCGGGTCCCCGCTTTTCCCACCTCTTCCCACAGTCAGTTGCCCTCCAGGGGCCAGTATCGGAGTGGCTTTGCGCGTCCCCGTTCCTAGCTTCTGCCTTGGCGAGATTCTCACACTCTTCTGTGAAACCACTCTCCTCCGTCACAGGCTAGCTAGGGGTGGCCTTTTGGTGGTGCTTCGGGGAGTGGTGGTGGTAGTTCCAGGTGGCCCTCTGATGACCCTCCTGCTTCTGGCTCTGGTTGGCTAGCCACTAGTAAAAGTTTTATGCATCTGGCACTTGCAATCTCACCCCAACATGAAGAAGAAGATAAAGAGAAAAAAGATGTTGATGACGGTTGAGGTCCTCCTCCTGACCTCACTACAGACCCCATTGATGTATGGGGGAAAAAATTGGATGACAGAGACCCTCCTAGCTCTGCTCTGGCTGCTTAATGGCCTTATTTACTTTGTAATTTTTGACTTCTGGGCTTCACCCATGTGATCTGTTGGTTTTTCTGGGCGCTACCCATTTGACTCTCGGGGTGTGCCTTTTTACCACCCATCCTTTTTTTGTGAATATGTATATTTATATTTGAATTAATATAGATAGTTGCCTATTCATCAAAAAATTACATATTCATTTTAAAATAATTTAACAATTACTAATTATAATTTTAGAATAAATTTAAAGAATAATATTTAATAAAATAGTTTAAAAATTACTAATTGTAGTTTTAGAATAAATTAAAAGCAACCTTTCTATCTTCTTTTTTCTTTTATCATGCAAATTCTTTCATATTCTAAAATTAAAAGACATTCTAATTTTAAAAAAACATAAAATATTTTGAAGTACAAAAGCTCTTGATTTATATCTTTTTAATAGGTTGACAAGGAAATAAATCTATACTTCTAGATTTTTTAGTTTAATTGAATTGTAATGAGCTTTAAATTTGAATGATTAGTTATTTAAAAAATAAAAAACAATTAAATCATCAAATTAAAACAGATCTGTCATTGACCTATACAACACAACCTTTTTTGTGTGGAGCAACAATCATCCATTTTTGCAATTAATTTAACAATTATTAATCTTGGCTTTTATATGTAAAAGCCAAAGTTGTATATTGAAATGGGTCTTCTAGTATCTTTTTTATTAATTGAACAATCCTCCAAAGTTGTATATTGAAATGGGTCTTCCAATACCATTTATTTATTTTATTTTATTTTTAATTTATTAAATACCCAACTCTTCATACTAAAAAGAATTATATACAACCATGAAAATAAAAAACATCTAAATGAAAACTTCTTTAATAAATCACTCTATAGAAATCCGTCTGGACACATTAAGCATTAAAATTATGAATTCCCTTGCTAAAAAATATGCCTAAAATTTCAAAACTTGCTTCTTCTTCATTTCCAGTTGTTGTGTCGCTGTAGAAAATAATGCCTAAATCCAAAAAGATAAGTTTGAAAGACTAATGATAAACAAGTAAAAACATAATTGTTAGTATTATAGGCATAAATTAAGGAAAACTTCCAAACATGAAAGCCAACTCCTAGGAGCTATTACAAACAATATTTAGACCATAGGAAATAAACTGCAATAAAGAAACCAACCCTAATTTCACACTACCCCACCTAATACCACGAATCTACAAAGCTTTCTACAAAATACAAATTTGTAAACAATAAAAACAAATTTTTAACTTAATTGAAATGCAAATGTTGTAGATTAAGCATACCACGACTTATTAAATGAGTCATGCCCTCTACGCCTCCAAATCTGTAGATGCTTTTCACAATCATCCTACTGCTCTTAACTCCATTAAATTTAGCCATGTTTTCCATCACTGCTCAGTTTTCCAGTGAAACACAATTTTTTTATGTTTCTCTTTCTCCCACTCGTATTGCTTGCAGTTCAGGCATGCATCATTTAATACCTACAAAATGAACCAATTACTTAATCGTTCATACTTCCAGGCTAATTTACAAACAATTTTCTATGAAATTCCAAGAAATCAAAGGAAAATTAAATGCATTTGAACTATTTACCAACAAAGTAGATTTAAGGCAATATCTGAAAAAAAACATCAAATAGCAATTCCTTCTAAAAAGAAGAAAAAATAATGGTAAGGAAGTAATTGTACAGACAACTTTCTTGGATGTCGGAAGCTCAAAGTTTATGTTCGATAGAATAATCTGATAAATTTCAAGAAGAGGACAAGCTTAAACTCTTATGTCTATGTCTGCCTCTATCTCTGTCATGTACAATACCCTCCTATGCTCGACATCTCTCTTCATAGCGGTGCATTAACTTCTCTGCCAAGCATGTACATGGTGTGGTTCGAACCATAGCTGCTTATCAAACACGTATGACAACATAGAAATTGAAATTCTAATCATCTAGACAAGCAAAGTATAAAACAGTAAATATTCAGGTGCACAATAATTTAGCTAGCTAGTTGGATTTGGATGAGACATTGGAAGTTATCATCTTTTAAGAGTTTTATTTAGTGTCTTCTTTTATTTTTTAAGATTTTTATATTTTTTCCTTATATGTATATTGCAAGTCATTTTAACATCAATTTAAATGCAAAGTGTAGACACCTAAAATCGGTCTAGACAATCAATTAATTAAATACAAGTTATTTAATTAATAAACCCTCTTATTTCATCTACTTATAAATAAATTCTAAATTTATTTATATAGTTCATTTTCTAATTCTTTTATCCTAAATCACATTCTTCTAATCTTAATTAAATAAAAAAATTTAAATAGTGTCTTATTTAATTATCTTTCCTCTTATTAAATTTAAATTCCAAAAATCAAATTTAGTCACATGTCTATAGTTTTTCCTCCTTCCACCTCATCATGTCATGTGCCTCAACAAATTGAATATTTCAATTTGTTTAAATTGGGCTTTTTCCTCAACAAATTCTGAAATAACTTTGGGACACTTGGCTCTCTTCCTCCATTTCTTCTTCTAAACACTTGGCAAATTGTTTTCCTAAAGGGAACAATCTCCTTTATTCTCTATAACTTCTTCATCCTCCCCCCTTGATTTCTCCAGCTAAAATCCTTACCGTTGGTTGCTACCACATCAAAATATGCCATGGAAAATCTATAAATGCAGCCTCATTCTATAACATTTCATATCCCACTCTTGAGCAATCTTACTCTGCAGAATTTTCACAATTAGCATTTAAAAGCAATTAATTTAGAATCATGGCTTTATCTTTAGCTGCATCTTAGTTTGTAATAGTTAATTACAACATTTTCATATCATTTTCATACAACAACATTAGCATCATTATCATATCACTCATCAATCATATAGTTTATCAATCATGTAGAAATAGATTTCTTGCATTTTCCAACATCTCATTCTTCAAGCTGTCATTTGACAAGTCTTGTGCATACACAAAATCTGAGTCATGATGACTTGAGCAAATCCTTGAGGATAGAGAACAATGGGATGATTTTAGAGAGTTTATTTGTTTCAATTCGATTAGATTTCTTATTTGAATTTTCTAATGTAATGTTTCATTGATTGTGTGGTTTTATTACTCATTCACATATTTTACACACATATATCGATGCCCACCGTGGGGCCTAGCCCCATTTTTATTGACGTTTTCTAGAAATTGTCTACAAATTTGGACATGAACTTCTATGTAGTGCACCCGTGGTTTCTTTTAGCGCATATGAAACATCTTTCAGTGCATCTGGTCCCTGTTTCAGCGCATACTGCTCATCTTTCAACACATTAGGATTATCTTTTAACGCATTTAGGGGTTCTTTTAGTGCATTTAATAGTTCTTTTAGCGCATTTGGTAGTTATTTTAGCACATTCAGTAGATATTTTAGCGCATAGGTGCAATCTTTTTGCACATATTGTTACTGTTTTAGTGCATCTAGTTTTCTTTGCAAAAATTTAAAATTCTAAGAATTGATCTATGTTTTCTATTTTGCAAGTACTTTATACATTGTCAGAGACAATCATCTGAAACTACTAATGGTTTTTGTAGGGGCTAGAGTTATTTTTGCTTTCTTTTGATTAAATTAGGCATCTAGTTTAATTAAGAGGTTAATGAACACCTTGTCTACTATGCTCGTAAAGTGATAGGCTTATGCTCTCCCCTTCATTGGGTGACCAGAATGCCAGACTCACTCTTTTATGTTTTGATAGCACCTTTAGAAGGCCTGTCGTAGTGGGAAAAAGTACTCACCCTACGGGAACGACCTAAGTGGGAACAGCTAAAGCCAAGTTTTTTGACCCACTATAATCAAAAGTGAATTTGAGGAAACTCAAAATTCAACGGTAGTGTGCAAGATAACCATCCCCAAATCCTTTGTTCTAAAGGTTGGGAGGTCTCCTGAGGGATTTTATCATTTGTTGCACCAAACAGAAACCCGTACTATGAACCTTAAGTGTAGAAGCCAACTGAGTTAGTCTCTGAACATTTTAATATTCATAGTGCAAGGGGAGGGAAGAATCTGCCCCCAAGATACTCACCATATAATTATCAAGGATTATTGGCCAAAAGTGGAGGATTCAACTTTGGTTAAGACTTGGGAAAGGAAAAAACACGGGCGCCCTCTAGGGGGTGACACAGCTGTGTGAACTGACATAGTTCTAAGATGTGGGCTGTGATATTTTAAATGACCCTTGACATTAGAAAAGTGATTGATTTGTTTTCTCTTGAATCAAAGGAATCAGGCCATATTCTTGAACATACACTTAATGTTTAGTTCCTAGGTTTGAAACAACTATTTTACAACTTGTTGTGTTCGAAATCATTATGTAAGAAATCATCCATTTAAGAACACTTAATTCACATAATTCACAAACAGGAAAAACCAAACAAAAATCATTGTTCAAAAGATTATCCCCTGAAAACATCCATTTCATTAATTCAAAGAAAAATAATTAGACAGACTTTCAAAAACCCTAAACACTTCTAGTTTAGTGTATTCATTCCCTATTTTTGCATATACACAACATTTCCTAGCACATTTGACCCATTTTATAGCGCATCTAAGTCTTTTTCTGGCGCATTTGTTCCATCTTCCAGCGCATTCGCAAATTTTTTTAGCACATTCACTTTATAATCCAATAGAATACCAAGTTGAATAACATTTAGGGGTAGTCTAGCGCATCACTAGCTTGTTTTAGCACATTTGACCAATTTTCTAGTGCATCTGAGTTATTCTCCAGTACATTTAGTTTATCTTTTGGTGCATTTAGTCCATGTTCTGACACATTTGATCCATCTTTTAGCACATTGAGTCCATTTTCTAGCACATCTAGGGGACAGTCTAGCGCATCTAGGCTCTATTTTAGCGCATCTGGTCCATCTTTTAGCACAACTATACCTTGTTTTAGTGCATTCAGTTAATTCATAACCAGAGTGCTATTTTCACCATCTATCTAAAAATTAAAATCACATTCAGGGATCCTTGTCAGAATAGAATCATTCCTCGATCACAAAGTGTTTTAAACTTGGAGAAACTGGTCTTTACAAGTGAAATTCTTCAAACCAAACTAAGATCTAACACCTTAAAGTTCCTAATCATCAATCACATCTCTAAATGTTAAACTAAGTTTCACTATCAAGATTTGTCATCCTTCATCACAAAACAAAAACTGTATAATTAGATTTATCACCTTAGTCTCATCAATAGAATTTGTCATTCTATTTGACTTGGCTATTATCCTTGGCACTCCAACAAAGATCAAAGTTTAGTAAAAACTATAACACTTGTATGCCTATTTTAACAAGATCTCAGAAGCAAAAACTCAAGGAAAAAGAAATTGAAACTCAGAACACCATGGTTGAAGGAGAGGAAAATCCATTCCACAGATTCCACCAACCTAAAAATGATGAAATCACTAAGGAGGACATTTAAACAGCTCAACAAGATCCCAAATTCCACAAGTTAATGGAAAAGATTTTTGAAAAAGATGGGGATAAATACTTTTTAATGTTGGAAAACCAAGGTTTGAAACTACCTAATGACTTTGATGTTACTTAATTGAAAGCACCTCCTAGAAGAACAAAAATTGATCCACCAAACAAAGATCCAATGGTTGCTTTAACTAATCAAATGAAAAATTTGCAACAACAACTTCTTGACATGCAAAGAGGAACCACAAAAAGATATTTGCAACAAGATATTTTCCCATATCCTTTTGACCAAACTATCAACATGATTCATTTTCCCAAGCATTGTGAATTTCCAAAGTATGATAAATACAATGGTAAAACTGATCCTATGGATCATGTAAGGGAATTTTGAACCATGAGCTTGGAATTTGCACACGAAGAGACTTATTTGATGAGATTGTTTCCACAAAGCTTAGGTGGCCAATGCATGGAATGGTTCTCCAAACTTCCACCAGGTAATAGGTCCTTTGAAGAGTTGGTCAATAAGTTTATCACTCAATATTCTTACAACATCCAACACGAGATAACCATAAAATGTTGAAAAATTGAGGTGTTATGTAGCTTAATACTTTGTAAAACTTTATGATTGCTGATCTAAATATGTATTCTTTGTTACAGATTCTTTGTGGGTGATTATCTGATTAATCCATTTTATCATTTGTAGAATGAAGACATAAGTTGTAGAAGAATTAGATAGGATATTAGAAAGATTACACAAGCATGTACTGTGGAGAAACCCTTTCGAGAAAAAGCTCCACCAAGAATTAATCTATTATTCAATCTTTGAAGTAGATTACAATAGCTCCAATTCTTGCTTGAGAATGCTTTTTTTGCCTTCACCAAATCTTTTTCACAACCTGCAATAAAAATGATACAAACTCTCTTCAACTTGCTTGAGATATATAGGTAATAAACAACTTTGTAAACTCCAAGAGTTACAATTACAAAGCTCAATCCCTATCTCCTAAAAGGTATGCCTATCTCTTCCATGTAGAGTTTAACCGTGAAGAACAATGCCAAATCATCATCTTCGTCCATTTGGGCGTCCCAAACTGAAGTAGTAACTCAACCTTTATTTCGTAAATATCTTCAAGGCTCTATCCTCAAAGTAGGCGCCCAAGAGTGGGCCCACTTAACTTAGCCTTCTGAAATATCTTAACATGCAAAGGAGTTAATTCCAAGAAGCCAACTTGGGCGCCCAGAGTGGGTCCGAGTCATTTTCTATTAACTAAAACATCTCTCTCCACCATTCATGCAAGAATGGTCATCCCCTATTAACTGAAGGTAGTCGTCTATTATCTGTCATGCAACTCAAGTCATTAGTCATGCATTCCAAGTTAACTAAAGTCAACTAGCATTCAACTAAAACTAATTGAAGATAATTGAACCATAACTAAATTGAATTGAACTGAACGGTGATCCCACAATAGTGGTTTACATTTTTTGGCCAAACTGGACATTGATTTCTTTTTTAAAAACTAAATCTTCACATTCGAGCACCTATAGTGGTTAAACCATGAGGAACTTGGAGATGATGCAAACTAGAGTCTCATCACATTTTGTCTGTAGATTCTAAAAATATTTTTTTTGAAATTTTTGGAATCAGATTGCACTCTTTTTTCCATCTCCCACGAAAACTAGTTTTTTTCAAAAAAAAACATTTTTAAAAAGTGATGCACACCATATAACGCATAACTTTTTTTCCTTGAAGGATAAAATTACAATTCTTTCGAATTTAGATTTGTAACTCTGATATCTAGTGCTTCCACTTGGTTAGATAGTTTTTTATTGAATATTTTTTCTTTAATCAAGTTTGAAAGTCAAATCAATTACAATTCAGACATAACGCAACCGTATAATGCATAACTTTTACTATATGTATTGAAATTCCTTTTTTTTTGTTGGATCAAGGACTCCAATATCTGATGCACCCATATTTTTCAATTTTTTTTTATAATCATCTATTTTTCCACTTGTGCAGAACAAAGAGTTTTGTTTTCGGCGAAAAACCTATATTTAATAAAACTTAAAAAACAAATAGATAATAAAATCAAAACATATTAAAATTATATTCGTTGGATAGTTCGTTTTGAGGGAAACTTGATACCAATTGGGTTTCTGAAATCTCCTCCATTTTCATTCTCAAATCGAGCTTCAAAGTGCAAAATTCTAAGCAATTTTGGTGCCTAAGAGGGTGTAGGTGAAAATTAGGGGATTTGGTCGAACTATTGTTCGGTCGAACAAAAATCAAATGTTCGGTCAAATTGGGGTTCGACCGAATGGATGTTAGACCAAACACATTTTACATATAATAAAAAAATATATTTAAATAAGGTTTGGTCGAACATGGTAAAGGTGTTCGATCAAACCCCCTTTATTAAATATATATTTCTTTGTTTTTCTTGTTGTATTTTATAATATTTAATATTAATATAAATGTAAATTATATTTTTTTAATTTATAATATATAATATACTTAAGGGTAGGGGGTAGAGGAGAGAGAGGGAGAGTGGGTAGGAGGGAGAGACTTTCAAGAGAGAGAGGGGGGAGTGGGAGAGAGATAAAGGGTAGGGTTTAAGGGTTAAGGGTAGAGGGAAGAGAGGGAGAGGGGGGAAATTAGAGAGAGATAAAGGGTAGGGTTCAAGAGTTAAAGGTAGAGGGGAGAGAG
>VDFB02322633.1:0-235404 GCA_007258455.2 Sequoia sempervirens | reverse complement strand
GATGGAACAAATTATATAAGTTGTATATAAGTGTATATAAGATTCCATGAAACAAATATAAGTTGTAATAATCATAATTTAGGCAAAATGATTTTAAAAAACTTCACTAGGTTTCAAATAAGGATTCAAAGCATATATATGGTTTACATGCAACCAAGAAAAGTGAGAGATGATGCTATCAAAGATTCTTGAACTTAAGAATTTTCCATGGAACAAATATGTACATATAATTGTAATTTACACAAAATGATTTACAACTATTTACAAGTTACTATAAGTTCTCATTTGAACATGTATAGAGTTACAAGTGAACTTGAAAACCATGGATATAATCTAAGTCAAAGATTATGATTCAGCTCGCTCTTCAATAACATGTAAATTTTTTTGATGATCATCACTACCTAGTCTCCATTTTCTTCAGCCACGTGCATGTGGAACTGCATGAAGATGTAGGGCGGTAGCAATTATTAAGTGACTATATTGATATACCTTGTTATCAAGTTGATAGTCAACAAAATGAATCCCATGCTGAACAACTTTGACTTGTTTTAGATATGTCCCTTGCACTACAACATAACCCGCATGGTAAACATGAACCTAAGGTAAGACAATGAACGTGTGCAACATTTTCGTGCTCAAGGTTTGTACAATATATATTTAATGTTTATAATGTAATGTGCACATGTGAATACAATGTATATAAAATTTTAAATTCAAACTAACCTATGGGAAATGACATTTCATCACTTGTTTCGGGTTGTGTTAGCTTATTCCTCTCTTCTGTGCAACACAATAAATAATAGCTAACACCTTCGATGTTTCCAATCTCTACTATGACTGCAAAAACATCTCCTGTACACCAAATTTACACAAAAATTCTTAAAAAATTAGAAATGTCTCTAAAGATCATTAACTAGATATATATACTATTTAAATTATTGAAAACTTACACATGTACCTTTTCTAACCAATCCTGAAATATTGTCATAATCAATTGAAATCAAAGGAATGTCTTCAAATCTTTCTTCCTCATTTTCATCATATGTTTCTGAAACAACTAGTGGCACCGTATCCCATTTACCAACATATCCAAGTTCTTGATTGTTGCTCACATAATCAGAGTTTCCCTCAATGCACTCAATGCAAAAACAAGAGCAATCCCTTGTGTCTAATGTCCATCCATGGCGACTATCTGAACTCCTAACACAATGCAAAGATCTTTTTTTTCTAGCCTCTTGCATCCATGCATCAATCTTCTATCCACATCTAGATACATGTACAACAAAAAACTTATGTGAACAAATATGTATATATATATATATATATATTTTAAATTTAAATAAATTCAAATTTTTGATTTAATGTAATTTATATATACCCGATATCTCCCAAAACACTCTATGTGGAATGTGTCAGTTTGTTCTTGAAGATGTTCCGACCACATTTGATGCAAAGTGTTTCTTGCACCATTCAACAACATCATGTGCATTGTCTAGACGATCTTTTGGATAACTCATTTGATGCTTTCTTAAAGCTCGTTTGATGCAAGCTCCTGCTCCATCATGCTCACCCTTTCCATGCCCACTCTAAAAAAAACTCGGACATGTGGTATTTTGTAGATTTTATGATATCTACAAAGTGCATAGAATGGTCGTGAAGATTTGAATTGTCCACACATCCATCTGACCATACAAAATGATTTTCAAATTTTACACCCCTAATTCTCAAATTCTCAAAAAATATTGTAAAGCAATGTTGGACAAAAAGTGTGTCATGCTCTTTATCATCACTAATATAAAAGTGATATTCTTTCTTAATGGCTCGTTCTTCATTGTACTCTCAACACCATCCAATTCTAATTGTGCATGTCAATAACACACATGAACCATAATAGTGATATGCTTTGAAAAGTAATACTCTGATTGAATCTCCTTTTGATGTACAAAGGAGTAATTTTCTACAAAGTCAACTACTGATAGAACTGTTCCATGTGGGAAAGTATCTCTCAATGTTTGGAATTGTTGTGCTTGCCACTTAGCAAAAAAGGAATGTTGTATGTATGGTCATATCAATTTTCAAAATCTTCCATAAATTTTCCAATGGGAATCTCCTCTTCTACATAGTTCAACCTTGTGGATTCTTTCCCAAAATTTGTTTGCAACTTTACATATTTGTACCTGTGTGAGTAAAATATGTGAATAAGTAATAAACGACACAATCAATGAAACATTACATTAAATAGAATCCAAATAACAATCTAATCAAATTGAAACAAATAAACTCTCTAAAAATAGTACTTACCTCTTGCAATTTACTGTATTTGTTAGGTCAGTATCCTCAATTCTTGAAGGAAATTTAGCCAAATTTCCACATGTCTCACAAATTCCTTTTATGCAGTTTATTTGAGGTCCATTTTCATGATCACATAATATAGACTTTGTGAACAAACTTGCCTGTTTAGGAGGTGCATTTTGAAACCCACGTCTTTCTTCTCTCATCTTTCAAAACACCTGATAGTAGAGATCAAATTCAATATGATAACGACAACAAGTATCAAAAAACTTGTTTATCTTCACATAATATGGCTTTAACCTATGAAACATTGTTTGCCCAATCTTTATATGAGGATATGCATTACAAAATTTCATATATATCTCAAATTGTGTTATATCTAGCCAATGTTTGCTATGATTTTCATAAATACCAAGTCCAATCCTGTGTCTCATAAGATCTCTAGTATTTGATGATGGACAAGTCTGATCATGCCAAAAAACTGAGACCAAGTTCCTAACAACATCTTCAATCATGTCAGAATGAGGATCTCTACACATAATTGCCCAATTGCCTTCTAAACTCTCATCCAAAAACTTTCTCTTTTTCTCATATTTTATTAATGTGGTTCTACTATAACCAATTTCAGTTGAAAGTGTAGAAATTTTTCTTTTTCTTGCTATATCTTGATTTACAATAGATGTCAACATCACCCTTCTTGTAGTGGCCTTATCTACTAATCGAGATCCTTTCCCAATGGAATCTAAACCCTTTTTAACATTTTGAACAATATCCTTTTGTAATCACATGTTTTTCTTCTCATTTGATGCTGAATGTACACCCAACAATTGTAATGACTCTTTGAGCTCATCACAAAGAAGTAAATGTGATAACAATTGGGTTTTTTCAAGTGTATCAAGATGATTGAAATGATGATTGATTATTCCATTTACAGATTTAGTCATTGACCTCTTTCTCTTATTATAAGGCTGGTTGGCATAACATTTCAGTTTCTCCATATCCATTTCAAGTAAATGATCTAAATTTCTATGAGAAATTTGTTTCCTCACCTTTTCAACTAGTTTTATATGCTCATCCATACCAGTAGGAGGAAGTGATCCTGACCCCTCTCTAACATGCATTGTTTGAACTTATGCCTCCTCCCTATCTTCAAGGACCATGTGTTCTTGAGCGGATTCATTTGATCCAATTTCTATATTTTCCTCGACTTGAGCATGAGAACTTCCTACTTGTTGAGCCCTTCCTACATGTCACAAAAATATTTTGCAAATAAAAGTGAGAGATGATGTTATATAAGTGAAGTTTATGTATGCAATCAAACGAAGTGATAAGACATGATGCTATAAGTGAGAAGTTTCTGCTAGTTTTATATGCTCATCCATACTAGTAGAAGGAAGTGATCTTGACCCCTCTCCAACAAGCATTGTTTGAACTTGGGTCTCCTCCCTAACTTCAAGGTCCATGTGTTCTTCAGTGGATTCGTTTGATCCAATATCTAGATTTGGCTCGACTCCAGCTTGAGAAATTCCTGATTGTTGCTTGAATTTACATGCAAGCAAAGAAAGTGAGAGACTATGAGTTATCTAAGTGGAGTTGAAACAAATAAAATCAAAGATTCTTGAACTTAAGAATTCTATGGAACTAAAGCAATTGGAAATAGATGATAAAGAATTTAGTGAATGTCTATGCAAGATGACTATTGGAAATATATTTATAAGCAAAACAAATTGAGGTGTTAATAAAAGTCCTAAACACACACTTGAGAGAGAGAGAGAGAAGAAACAAGCATGTACCTTATTTCTTTCTATGATAATTTTCCAAGTTTTGTTCATGCCTCTTTTGTTCTTCTTCTTTTGACAATTTTCGTTGAGACACATTTTTTTTTGTTGTTGTCCCATTTTCTTCTTCAACTTAAAGATGACTCAAAACAATTCCTCTACCAACTTAGTTAAATTCCCCTCCAAATTTTTCCTTGATTGATAAAAATGAAAAGTTGTCTCTCCAATATTTTCCTCCTTGATAAATGTGCAAAAACCTCTTCTCCAAAATCTACGCTTCAAGTGATATAAATGAGAATTAATCTTGCAATTTGATATCCAGAATAATGAGAAATAAGCTTCTATTTATATGCATATGGGATGGGAAAAAAATTATTCTAGTATACATGGAGTAACTAGATCCTAGTTTAAATGAATCAAGTAGTAAACAAACAAGTTATTTCATTGTGGAGTTTGTTATTTAATGCATAGATATGCACAACATATCTAGTAATTTTAGAATTTTGTTAAAGTGTCAAAAATGTATAATAGAGGTATAATTTGAATTGAATTTTCTTAATTATATTTGAATTGAATTTCAAGCTACTTGTCAAAAATGTATAATAAAGGTATAATTTGAATTGAATTTTCTTAATTATATTTGAATTGAATTTCAAGTTACTTGTCAAAAATGTATAATAGAGGTATAATTTGAATTGAATTTTCTTAATTATATTTGAATTGAATTTCGAGTTACTTATCAAAAAGATTATATTTTGTTCTCAACTCAATGGTTCACGTTGCTTAAGTCATTTTTTAAAAAATATTTATTGTGATCAACATGAATGAACTTAATTATAAAGTGGCATTGATTTCCTAAAATTCCACTAGAGATCAAATGTATATTGAATATAAGGAAATGTAAGTTATAAGAGATCATCAAATAAAAAAACATGTATACATATATTGAATATTTAAAGCAAATGGATACATATATCATGTGTAAACATATAACCATAAGTAAACACATGTACATACATGTAAAGAGATTCAATGTATAAACATAACACATGTTATAAGCAAAGAGACAAATGTATGTATATATCATATAAGAAAATGTATGTACATATCATATAAGCAAATTAATGTAAATTAGAGATCATCAAATGTCAAATACTAAAGATCAAAAAATAAGCAAATGTATTTATATATCATATAAGCAAATGTAAGTTAGAGATCATCAAATCTCGAATACTAAAGATCATCATATAAGCAAATACATGTAGTAACGATCAAAAATCTAGTGTGCATGGCCTAATACAAATGTCAACTCCTAGTCGAACGACCATCTGAATGAGAATGATCCTGCTCTGATAGATGTGTTGAGCCCTTGCAAATAAAATTATGTACAAAATGTGTTAAATACATATAATTTATATTAAATAAATTTTATGAAATTTATTTTTAAATGAACTTGTATTTTTAAATATCTATCTAGATCTATTCATACATAAATATTGCATTTAGATATACACATGTATCTATAAAAATTTAAAACTCATATGTCCACTGGCAGCAGATTCATCCACAAAGTCACATCGATCATGTACATGATCTGGACCAAGGCTAGGAGTGACATGAGGTATGTCCACCTATAACAATATGTATACATATATATCAACTTACATTAATATCTAGTTAAAACAAAAAACAAAAAAGAATTGAAACATGCACACATACATGCACATCATTTGATATTGGATGACCTAAGTCCTCTGAAACGGTCGCCTCCACCATATCCACCAAATGGTCAAGCGACGAATCAACATCTGCATCCATCTAATCTATCCCATGTCGTGCTAGAAATGATGAATATAGAGGACTATGAAGGTGAGATGGCATCAGCAATGATGAACCAAAACCAATCAACATATCAGTAAAATCCATAGTCTGTGCAGCTGTCGAATGAACTGCAGGTGGATCCTAATGCGCACTAGTGCTCGGCTAAGAGTGATGGGATCCTGGAGCTAAACAGAATCCATGTGCCAAACGATCTTTGACATGATCTATACCGATCCCATTGTCTAATGCAATGTGGGAATATGCCTCAAACAGGTCCTCAACCAACAAATGTAGAGTCCTACATGCCATATCTCCTATAAGTGCATCAATTTGTGTAGGAGTAGGGATGCCAACCATTGTAAAAGGATCCATGGTGGTCCGTTGTGTTGAAAATGGCATGGATCGGGAACGTCTGGACATCAAATACTGACCTACACAATCATTAGATATCCTAGTGGTGGCAGCCACAATGTCACCTACAGTGTCAATTACTTCCTTTTGGGAAGCAACAACAACCTCATCTACTATGGGGTCTAGAGTTGGGGTGAGAGCAGGAGACCTCTCGCCAACCAATGCCCTAAACACTGGGGTTGGTCTATCTGCTCGGCGATAGGTGGGCCTATCGGCAATCCTGCCACACCTTTGACCAGCATATGGTGGAATGTCCAGGTAGTTAACTTTGAGGCCCAAATGGACCTCAGCATACAACTGTTGAACAAAATATAATGGAATCTAGTCATTGTTTGGGTATTGACCATGTATTATGAGAAATCATGGGTAGATCAATTCAGCCATAGCATGATCGACACATCTAGTGACTTGGTATCCCCTAACCTTACGTACATTTTGATAAAAGGGAAAAAAAGTGTTTTTTAGCATTTCTTTGGTTACACTATCCTATATTTGTTTAAGGGGAACATCACCATGTACTTCTTCCTGCATGCGGGAAAGAATAACAACTACTCTATATGGGGAAAGTGCACTAGTCCTCTCAAGTTCATCTCTTAGTTTTTCTAAACTATGTAATATTGCATGCATGGTTCATGATATATCCTTGGGTTTGCACCTTGTGCTAATGAGTCTCTCAATTTTTTAATCTCATTAGTGGTATTTGCAAACAAAGAATATAGAGGTGGAACATGATTTGCATTTTCCATGTTATATATATGTATGTACACCTAAAAGAGCAATGGGACCTTGGTAAATAATATATCTAGATAAAGGGAATACAAATCTAAAACAGTTGTAATAATTCATATACTCATCAATAATATTTTCATACCATTAAAAAAAAAGCATTCAACATCCATCATAGTTTTTAATAATTTCAAAACATTCAAATTACTAGATTGCACACAAAACATAATCTAAAACAATTATAAAATTTAAATTTAAAACATGATCTAAAATAGTTTTAAAATTTAAATTACTAGATTGCACACAAAGCATCATTACTTAACATTGGTGGTCATGTAAAATCAATCCAGTCATTATTGAAGGCACAAATAAGAGAAGAAATGAGACAGATGAAGATGTCCCTTATAAGGTTCAATGTAATGATGGAAAATAAAGATGAAAAGTATTGAGGACCTATATTTTATTTTAATGGCATAATAAGATAGTTCCCTCTACTAGCAAATGAAAAATCGTATGTGCTTTGAATTGTGTAATTATTGAAATTGACACCCTATGATTTGATAGAAATTAGGATATATTGATTGATATAAATGCAACTATATCAACTAATTGTAAATCTATTATAAGTGACATAAAGCCTCAATGTCTCATTTGTATTAAAATATGGGGATGATGTGGCTATTTTAAGGCCCAAAATTTCATGTGTTAATAGCATAAACATATAACATTAATTTTTTTGGGAGTTTGTACCAAATACCTTTTTCCAAACACAACTTTTGTTTAAAATACCTCAAGACCTATGAATGAAATTAAAAATTTCCTAACTTAAAGACCATCAAGGAAGGTCTTAATGCCATATGTGGCTTCCTTTGCCTATTATATAAAATTCAACTAAAATAGCTTTTAAGAAATAGTTCCACAAAATTAGAGGGGTCCAACCATGTTTTCAATTAATTTAAAACTATTATTTTAAGATTTTTTAATTTTTAAATAAATATATAAATTTCTTACATTATTTTGAATTAAAATGATAATAGTGGACATAAATTACACAAAATTGAATGTTATTAAAATTTTGGTTAAAAAGTAAGAAGGTTAACCTTTAAAGCCATTGAGGAAGGTATTGAGCTACTACAAGTGGTTTATCCATGAAGGGCTTGAAGTCTCATAAAGAAAGTAAATACAAGAGGAAGGAAAATATAGATGATTTCCTCACAAGTATATAAATGTTTCTACTTGATTATTTATTTCATCCTAGAAAGAAACTATAAATGTTTTTTATCCTATAACTTTTATTGTATTAATAATCTTAGATGCATGTGACTTGTTAGCTTCCCTTTTCATTTACTCATGTAATTTAAGAAATCTATTATTAGAGTTGCACATGAGAAAAAAATGAGCTCCCCTCCACTAAGGGCTTATTTTTTTCTTATACCAATTTGAGAATTTTATTATTTCAATTCTTAATCCTAATCAAAATGTGGTGAAGGGGAAATAATACCCATCCAATAAGTGTTCCCCAATCCCTTGAAAAGGAAAACTTGTGTATTATCCAACTTGGCTATCATTGTTAGGATTCTAGCTTCTAGTTCTACTATTTTTAGAATACTACTAGAGCCTAGATTGATGGCTCACTTCTCTCTCCTATGGATGAGGATCCCTCTAAGATTGGTTGTTCCACCTATTTGAATGAGATTAGTAACAAGGTTTATGAGTGTGTTAAATAGGGGAAGGGGTTGGGTATATAATGTACTTTAGACATGTTGTTGAATGTAAAATTATTTAGACCATGAGAGGGTTGAACAATTTAAAAAGAATTGGAAGACAACTATAATCTATAACATAGCATCCTTAAATGCTTCAAATTTTAAATGAAACAATGAAAGAAAGAATAAGAAAAAAAGGATTATTGTAAAATTATTTGAAAATAATTGGGTCCATAAAAATATCTAATTTAATAGTTGTTAACATAAATGAACTTCAAAATAGGATTATGTAAGTGAAAAAAAAGTTCTATTGCCTTCATTGAACCTAAATTTATCTAGTTAAGATATGTCCAAAATTAAGAATTCACACTAGAATATCAATATTCCATAAGAATCTCATAAAGAGGATGAATTTAATGGAAGATAATATAAAATCCTCCATGTATGAGGATGAATTTTATCATTATATTATGAGTGAATCATCTCAATTATATAGCCGAGAACATCAAAAAAATAATAGATTGGAAAGAAAAATAATCACACATTTATCATATTTTTATATGTATAAAGTTTAGATACCATCAAACTATTTAAACTTATAGATTGCATAAAGCTATAAATTGAATCATTAAAACTAATTTATTAAGAATCAAATCTAATAAAGTTTGACTTCATATTGCATGTACTTGTTATAAGTATCTCACTAATCCAACCATACATTTTATATACGTTAAAAAATATATAATTTAACAATTTATACAACTTCTAATTATGATAATAAATCTACAATCAAACATGACCCGAATGTAGGATAAAGACAAGAATCTTAATCTATACCATTATTTTGAGTTTGGTTTAATAGAAATAGAAAAAAAATATAATCATGAAAAAAACAATGAATAAACTAAGGATCATTTTAACAATGGTGAATTAGTGCCTAAAGATTGGCCTAAAAAATTATAATATTCAACATTCTGATCACAAATGATATATGAAAAATAAGGATCATTTGGTTATATATTTTCATAGATTTAAAAGTTGAATATTTATTACTATAGCTTGTTCATTACAATTATATTTTTAAATAATATTGTAATAATTTATTATGTCTTTGAAATTTGTTTTGTGGATTTTAATGTTGTTTTTTAAATTTAAGTTAGAGTAAGTAGAATCTAATGATCTAGACCTTAAAAAGATTCAAGCAATTTATGTTTTCCTTAAAATTACGATTATTGCTCGATTAAATATATTATTGATTGTATTTAGATTTCAAAATTGGAAATAGTTTAAAATTATAGAACCATATTATCCTTTGATACAAAAAGCTATGTCAAGGATTATTTGTATCTTCCTCATAATTATGTTTCACATATTGAATATTTCAGGGAGGATTGTGTGGATGATTTGAAAGTTGAAGCAAAGATTGGTTGAGATCGACAAAGGATATTTTGATAAACTCCAAAATCCTAAGAATAGAGAAGATGGTGAGTCATATTTTAATAGACCTTATCTTCACTCCTATTCAAATGCAACCTCTCCAACCAATATATTGGATTGCAAAATAAGTAATAGATATATATGAACTTACTCCTAATCCCCCTCCATTTACCCCACCATTAGATATGCATATTGGTATTCACCTACTCAAGTTTTATGAGACCCTAGGTGGCTTTGTGAATACATCAAAAATATTATGCATGATGTCTAAGAATTTAATTGTGATGGATTGATATATTCCAAGAATTTATAAATGAAGTATATATTCATATATATGTATTTGTTTGAGTGTTTAAAATTAGTTAAAAATTTCTTTGAGGGATTTATGCAAATATGACATCTTAGAAAGATAATTTCATGTCATTTTGGTGAAGTCATAACTTAACTTTTAATTTATCATTTATGGGAATGACATCTTCGAGAAGTTTATAGAAGGCCATAGATGGCGGGCCACTTTTTGAATTAAATTTAGTTATTGAATTTGTATTTTTTGGATGTGCATTTAGATTTAAATTTACATGCCAAAGTCACAATGTCCTACTCTTGATTAAATTCCTACAAGAAATTAAGGAACTTGGGATACCCACCTCCCAATGGTCTTGGAATGGATGCATTTAGATGGAGAAGGATTTCAAAAGGCTCATGGTACTTGTGGACCCCTCAAAGGCATGATATATAACACATGAACTTTATTTATGAAATTTGGTCTTTAGTTGTTGGCTTCTAGTATGAATGTTATCTATAAGGTGGAATTCTTAGTTGAGACTCTCAATCTTCCATTGTTGGTTTCTAGTGTGATTATACAATATGAGCCAAGTATTAATTTCTAATGTTAATTATTGATAGAAGGTATGCAAATTATTATTCGAGCATCTTAATTCTCATACAGAGTTGTCTTAGTCAATTTCTCAATGTATGAGTTCCATATATTTGTAAATTTTCTTCTTAACTTCATGTCCAATGCATGGGAGGTTTTCCGAATGGGAGTCAAGAATGGGGACATGGCGACATTTGCAAGATACATGGACTCTGATCTCTCTTGGATGGGGGCGGGCAATCTCAACAAGCTTGTTAGGATGGGTAATCTTATGGCAACAATTTATCAGCTTTTGAGTGTCTAGGTTTGTTTAGCTACAAGTCAACACTTTGGGATGTTTATGGCATTCTCATGCCTAAATCTGCTACTGTATCTGGGAGCTACCCCCTTATTTGGTAGTAATCATCTATATAAAAAAAAGAATGGTGAATTAGTGCCTAAAGATTGGCGTAAAAAATTATAATATTCAACATTCTTATCACAAATGATATATGAAAACTAAGGATCATTTGGTTATATATTTTCATAGATTTAAAATTTGAATATTTAGTACTATAACATGTTCATTACAATTAGAATCTTAAATAATATTGTAATAATTTATTATGTCTTTGAAATTTGTTTTGTGGATTTTAATGTTGCTTTTTAAATTTAAGTTCTAGAGTAAGAAGAATCTAATGAGAGACCTTAAAAAGATTCAAGTAATTTATGTTTGCCTTAAAATTACGATTATTGTTCGATTAAATTGATTATTGATTGTATTTAGATTTCAAAATTGGAAATAGTTTAAAATTATAGAACCATATTATCCTTTGATACAAAAAGCTATGTCAAGGATTATTTGTATCTTCCTCATAATTATGTTTCACATATTGAATATTTCAGGGAGGATTGTGTGGATGATTTGGAAGTTGAAGCAAAGATTGGTTGAGATCAACAAAGGATATTTTGTTAAACTCCAAAATCCTAAGAATAGAGAAGATGGTGAGTCATATTTTAATAGACCTTATCTTCACTCCTATTCAAATGCAACCTCTCCAACTAATATATTGGATTGCAAAATAAGTAATATATATATATATATATATATGAACTTACTCCTAATCCCCCTACATTTACCCCACCATTAGATATGCATATTGGTATTCATCTACTCAAGTCTTATGAGACCCTAGGTGGCTTTGTGAAATATTATGCATGATGTCTAAGAATTTAATTGTGATGGATTGATATATTCCAAGAATTTATAAATGAAGTATATATTCATATATATGTATTTTTTTGAGTTTTTAAAATTAGTTATAGAAGTTTATAGAAGGCCATAGATGGACCACTTTTCGAATTAAATTTAGTTATGAATTTATATTTTTTGGATGCGCATTTAGATTTAAATTTACATGCCAAAGTCGCAATGTCCTACTCTTGATTAAATTCCTACAAGAAATTAAGGAACTTGGGATCTACCCACCTCCCAATGGTCTTGGAATGGGTGCATTTAGATGGAGAAGGATTTCAGAAGGCTCATGGTACTTGTGGACCCCTCAAAGGCATGATATATAACACATGAACTTTATTTATGAAATTTGGTCTTTAGTTGTTGGCTTCTAGTATGAATGTTATCTATAAGGTGGAATTCTTAGTTGAGACTCTCAATCTTCCATTGTTGGTATCTAGTATGATTATAAAATATGAGCCAAGTATTACTTTCTAATCTTAATTATTGAAAGAACGTATATAAATTATTCTCATCTTAATTCTCATACAGAGTTGTCTTAGTCAATTTCTCAATGTATGAGTTCCATATATTTGTAAATTTTCTTAATATAAAAACATATTTTATTTCATTAATTAACCTATCTATTCCATGTTAAAAAGGATGCTTTTATTTTAAATTATAAGTATATAATTCAAAATTAATTAGTAATTCAAGATAGAGTACACACAATTTCTTTAGTTAAAATAAAATAATATTCTTATTTCCATGAGAGTTATGTGCAATGGTAGCTTGATGTCTTGGAAATATTTCTTTGATACATACTAAATTTTTATCATTACATTATGAATGAATCATCTCAATTATATAGCCAAGCACATAAAAAATTTATAGATTGGAAAGAAAAATAATCACACATTTATCATATTTTTATATGTATAACATTTCTACCATAAAACTATTTATACTTATAGATTAAATTATTTTTGAATTTGGTTATTTGGGTTCAAAATGCCATGCTATAGGATTTTCTGTGTTTTCACTGGATTGTCATGTGTCTAGCTATGTATTTTATAGATGTAGGAATTTTAGAGGAAGGAAAGGTTGAACAAAATGCATAAGGATGAGATGGAGCCTTGTTTACCTTAGGATTTGGTTGAAGCTCCCTTTGGGCATAATCGAGGGGTGGCTGGTCCTCTTGTAGACATGACTAATTTAGAATGTCTTTTCAAGAGAAATTTAGAGGAGATTGGTAGAGATAAGAGTCATGTGTTAGAGATGGATTAGTTTGAGTTCTTTGTCTCTACCATTCTCTTGAATTGAAACATTCACCTCTTCGTATTCCTTCTAATAATTTAAAAATATGAATCTAAGGTTCAAGTTCAGAAGATTATAGGAACCCTTTATTCCCTTTGGTCTCAAGTTTGGAAACTCCATTAGAAAGGAACTAGGTTCATTCATGGAAAAGGATAAGGTTGACAACAAGATATAGTTCCTTGAAGAATTTTGGATTCAAGTTGCTGTGAAATGATAGATCTACTAATTTTTTTGAGAAAATGACCCTCTTTATTAGATACATTGCCACTATTGGTGGAGTATTTCTAATTGGATGTTATTTTTCTAGCTTACAACTATATTTTTCTTGTTGTTGTTCCATGCCAATATGATTGATCCTTTTTTGTCTCTTTGTTGTCTCTTTATTGGTCTTTGTAAAAGGGCGGGGCCCTTTCAAAATTTCTATTTCTAATTCATAAATTCAACTAGAAGTATTTACCCTAAAATTAAAATATAAATTTAAACTTTAAAATAGTCTTTTTTGATATTATATAATTTAGCCTTGACGTGTATTTAATTTATAAATCCTATTATTCTTTATGTTTAATTTCAAAATTTTAATGCTCTCAAGTATAGGTTACAAGTGCATTCTTTACATTTTTTCTCTTTCTTTTGTACTATTTTGTATGGGTGTCTTATATGCATTGCCTCAAACATATAATTTTGATTTCAATTTAGCTTTCTTGCAAGATTTAAAATTAAGCTTGTACTTAAAAAATATCATGTTATCCTTGAAAATGGGTTTGTAGAAAAGGCTTTAGAAAATTTCAAGCAAATCCAATTGGCAATTGTAAAGCCAAATTCCACAATCTTCCCTCTGCTTGTGCCAAAATGGGAGCTTTGGACAGGGTATGGACATCAATCAAATCATCAAGGGGGGATTTTACTAGATGTTCTAGTTGCAATTGCAAGTGCCCTGGTAGACATGTATGCAAAATGTGGAAGGCACATGAACTATTTGATATAATGCCTCAAAAAAAATCGTTACCAGGTAAGGCTTTAGAAACATTCAAGCAAATGCAATTGGCAGGTGCCTGGTAGAAATGTATGCAAAATGTGGAAGCATAGACAAAGCACGTTAATTGTTTGACAATTTTTTTAAATAGGTATGCAAAATATTTTAAGCAAATGAAATTACCAACTGCAAAGCCAAATTGAACACTCCCTACCCATGCCAAAATTGAGCTTTAAAACATGGTATGAACATTCATCAAAGCATAATAGAAATTAATTTCATTGAAAAGGATTTAGAAACTTTCAAGAAAATGCAATTTCAATTTCAACAAACTTAATTTCAAATCTACTGTAAATTTCAACCATTTCACATTTCAGATTTTCCATTTAGGGTTTTTTTTTTTTCAAAATAAATTCAGTTTGAAATGCAATTTCAAGTTCACCAACCTAGTGCTCACTGTGGAGGTCAAGGTTGATGAACTTAGCTTTCAAGCTGGTGCACATTTTTCCCCTGGGTTCGTCATCCTTCGCTGTTCACATTCGCTCGTTGTTCACATTTTCCACAACAGAAAATGTCATTGTGAGCAGTGTGTACAACAGTGACAATTTTTATATTTTATATGCCCTAATTCAGGGGGTTTGACCGAACCCCCATTTGATCGAACCCAATAAAATATGATTTTTCCCTATGGTCGTTGATGGGTTCGGTCGAATAGGGGGTTCAACCGAACTTATATGTTCGCTTGAACATCTAAGAGGGTTCGGCCGAACCTCTAAGTTCGAGCAAAGCCCTTGATATAGTGAAAACCAAAAAAAATGAGAATTCCTTCCTCCTTATAATTGTAAAGTACTATTATGCTTTAACCCTAAACTAAACTAAACTAAACTAAACTAAACTGATTCTGAATTGAACTGAACTAAACTAAACTGATCTAAACTAAACTAAACTGAACTTCATTCATGTAAACATCAAACCCTAACTCCTACGATCTTTACATGCATTCAAAAGTGTTATCTTTTACTCCAAACAGTTAACTTAACTCAAGGTGAGTTCCACCTTTCATGTGGGTGCCCTATGTGCTCCTATAATTTAGGAACTCATCTTGGATGCCCTCACATGCTCCTATTATTTAGAATTAATTACAAATGTCAATTAACATGATTATTTCATCCAAAAATAATCTCTCTCTAATCCTAGTGTTTGAGAACACTTTCCAAGGACTTAGGAGACACATGAAATAAATAATGTTTAGTATTACAATTAAATGGCATCCTATTTCCAACATGAAAGACCTTTGTAACATAAAACAGAAAAAGGGTGAATCATTTCTTATAGTTTTACAAAGATGGAGAAGATTGTTTGCTAGATATGCTCGCCCCATACCTGAAAAGGAAAAGATGGAAATTTTCATTGATAATCTAAATGATGAGATGAGCTATAGACTTGAATTGCAATCTCCACCCACCTTTGAGAAAATTATTGAAAATGGGATCAAAATCGAAGAAGCCTTGGTCAAGAGAGGAGTCTTAAAAATCTACAATGAAGGAAACAACTCAACAAACTCCTCTAATCATTATAACAACAATGATAAACCAAAGTTTTGGCAAAGAATCAAAAATATTGGTAACAATGATGGTGCAACTAAAACACAAAATGCAAAACCAATCTTTAATCTATCAGGAATTACTCCCAAGACCAATCAAAACACCAACCAAAATTCCAATAAAAACAACAATCAAAACAATACTGAATCTAAACCACCACCATATTGAACATCATCAAATCAAGAATATTTACACCTTTGGGACAGTCACTTGAATTATCATTAAAATAAATTCTTGCATCCAAGTTCATAACACTACCAGAGGCACGAGATTGGGAGCCAAGAGTTAAACCTTCATGGTGGAATGATGCACATTATTGTGACTTTCACAGAAACAAGGGCCATAAAACAAATGATTACATGCAACTGAAACATTTGGTGCAAGATTTAATAGATAGAAAGGAAATATCAATAGAAGGACCCCAAACAAATGTTGATTATGGAGCATTCAAAAATCCTTTGCCTAACTATGAAAAGGGGGATTCCTCTTCATCAAACACCAAAGGGAAAAATGTGAACTATGTTTATGATTCTACCATTCTCCATATTGAGGCAGTTGATGATCAAACTAATGATATTGAAATCAATGACCAACAAGACCTTATTGCAACTGAGAATTAAATTAGTGACATCACAATTGAGCATGAACAAGACATTGCTATAGCTGATAACCAAAACAATGACATTGTTATAGTTGAAAATCAATTCAATGACATCAACATTAAATCAAACCAAATCAATGACATCACACAAAACATGGCTGCAAATGATAATAAAATTAATGTCATTAAAATAAGAGATAAACAAGACAACATACCAATAAACATGACCACAAGAGCTCAATCAAAGTATTTCTTGAAGGAAAGTACTTCTAAAACACCCGCTACCCCTTCAAATCAATACAACATTGTTGATCAATTGTAGAAAATCCCAACTCAGATATCCATATTGGAACTTCTCAAAATATCTCTAGCTCACAAAGAAATTCTAGAACAAGCTCTAGTGGCCACCATAGTACCAAATAATCTGGAAGTTTTTCAATTTCAAGCTATGGTGGGACACTTGACCACACCTCATTGCCTATCATTCTTTGAAAAAGATGATGTATCACTCACCCATCCACACAATGTTGCCCTCCACGTTGAGGTTTTAATTCATAAAAATGGGGTCAAACATGTTCTAATAGATGGTGGAGTTGGCCTAAATATCTGCACTTTAAAACTTATCTGTGCACTAGGATATTCAGAAAATGCAATTGATGGTAGAAGAAAAATAACTATAAAATCCTATGATGATGAAGAGAGATCCTCCCAAGGATTGATAGTGTTACCAATTCAAGTGGGGCCAGTTGTAAAAGATATAATCTACCAAGTGTTAAATAAAGAGTTGACATACAATATACTCTTGGGACATCCTTGGATCCATGAGATGCAAGCAGTGTCGTCAATGTATCATCAATGTTTGGAATTTCCTCTCAATGGATAAGAGATTACCATTTCAACTGATTCCAACAATCCTCAATACTAAAATACTCTTAAATCAGTCCAAGATACTTTTGTACCACACAACAGGGAAGCCATCACTCCTAGTTCATTAAACAATGAAAGTCAAATCAAATGAAGAAAAAGGTTTAGTCAAAAGATAAAGGTATTAGTGATTATACTTCTTTGAGCAATGAAAGTCAATTAAATTATTTGTCAAAACTATTGGAGAAAAAGGTCCAATTGAAAGAAAGAGGCATGGGGGACTATTCTTTTGAGCAATCATTATGTCTTTCATAGATGTTGCCTTCTCCTAAGTCATATGGGCAGCCATCAATGTCAAGACAACAATCCTCATAACCAATCACACTCTTTGATGGTAAGTTTGTAAAAGCAAACACCCTAGTGGATGAGTCAGAAGACAAGGACATTCTAAATTGGTTGTACAGAGATGAAGAACATGTTATGCCTTGCATAACCACCCCATTTTAAACTTGTTTAAAATAGGTCCCCCTCTTTTATGTTTTTTTTCCTTTGGCCTTTTGTTTTCTACCCTAGGCGTTTTATGTTTTGTTCTAGCGAACGTGAGACTGGGACTGAAACCGAACTTTAGAACTTCTTCCAAGTTCTGGTTTCCGTACCGTTCTCATTTCTGATTCTGTCGGTTCCCTTTATTGTGTGTCATCTTTTGTTCTGGCAGACATGAGACCGAGACCGAAACCAAACTTTAGAACTTCTTCCAAGTTCTGGTTTCCGTTTCATTCCCGGTTTCGATTCCGTCGGTTCCCTTTATTGTGTGTCATCTTTTGTTCTGGTGGACACGGAACCAGATCCGAAACTGAACTTTAGAACTTCTTCCAAGTTCTAGTTTCCGTTCTATTCCCGGTTTCGGTTCTGCCAGTTCTTTGTTTGTTTTGGAAGAAGTGGGACACGGACCGAAACCGAACTCAAGAACTTTTTGAAATTTCCTGGTTTTGGTTCAGATCTAGTCCTGATTCCACCAAATGTGTTTGTTTTTTGTTTTGTTCCCTTCGTTTGGTCGTAGGATGTTTTCTTCCCTTCCTTTTCCTTTTTTCCTCGTTCCTTTGTGTGTTGTCAGAGACGGAGCCGAGATGGAAACCGAACCTAGAATTTAAAGAAAGTTCAACGTCAGGTTTTTTATCCGCTTCCGCCCTCGTTGTGTTTCGCTCAGAATCGTGTTTTGCTCTAGTCCCGATTCTGATTTCATTTTGGCTCTGCCCCCACCAATTTTAAAGGTATGTTTCTAGTTCAAATTTGGTTCCGCCTCCGCTAGAGTTGAGTTTCATTTTGCTAAGTATAATTGAATGAAAGGTATATGAAAAGTAGGATGAATGATGATGTTTCTATGCTTTAGAGGACTAATGAAGGCATTGTTTTGCAGTGTTAAAGTATGTCGAGAGAATCTAATGTTGTTTCTCAAGGAAGTCAACCCACGAAGGTTCCAGGCCGAGAGGAAAGCTCAGGAATGGTCGCATCAGTCTAACCGCCAACGGTTCACCTTCAACTCCTCTAATTGGTCGAACACATACCACGTAGGATCTTTAGACGGTCAGAAGTCGTTCAAGCAGAATCACATATCGGTGAGACACTAGTCATGTCTCCCGGATGCTACAATGCTCCACGAACACATCCATCGGCTAGACCAACAACTATCGGCAAGAAGTCTTAGTGAGCCTCCATGTCACACCGACTTTCCTTTTTCAGAGGTTTCACATCAGTAAGTTTGAGACACATTTTATGACAATGTTCACTGGCAAGAGTAGGTGGACATGAATGGAGATACCCCTGGAGCATTCAAAGCAGCTCTGTGGGAGTAGTTTCCGAGGTCGGGGATGAAACGTGTGGAGTCTTAATGGCAGGCTCGAAGGTTGCGAGTTAATCATGATGGTTGTAAAAGATCTGGAAACCATGCCTAAGAGTGTTCTTTTGCTGACATGAATAGAGTATATGCATTTAATGCATCCTTGACTTTGTTCAAAATCTTCTAGGGCCAACCTCTTCTGTGAACCGACTCATTTTTGTAAACCCTAAAGCGGGGCCAACACATTTTTTGACGCGCGTGTATAAATGTGGCATTTTTGCCTCTTTGTAAAAAAGCCAGATCTTTTCGTATTTATCTTCTTCCTTTTATTATTATTAGACAAGTTAGAAGTTAAGAAAGGTTAGCAAGTTAGGGTTAGAAGGTAGATAAACTCAAGAGCAGAAGTAGAGTAGGAGTCAAGTTCAGAAGGAGGAGGTGATGTATCTTCCAAATTTCCTTAGTATAGATGGAGATAATTCGAAGACATAGATTTTCTGTACACTGGTGATCTTACCAGATTTGTAAATGTTGTTTATCTATTTCACCAACAGTAGAAGCAACCAAATTTAAAATCTACTTCATATTGTGCTCTAGAATGGTATTTATCTTGGGTTAATTATTTGATTTGGAAAGTTTTCAAGGAAGGAAATTTTATCTTATGTTTTGTTTAAATGATGATTTGCAACCTATTGTTAAAGTTTGCACTGTGAATGAATGAAACTTTGTATTGATTACAAGTTAACTTTATTATGTAGTTTTAGTTTAAGAATTTCTTGGAAGGAAACAAGTCTGATTAATTGGATGAATCAACATTCTCGTCAATTTAAAAGCTTTAATCTATCTTTTTCTATTTCTTTAAAACCACCAGTTAAAGTAAGTTCAAATATATGTTTGATCTTATAACAATTCAGAAGCTCAAAACCAACAGGCCCCTTGGACATTACAGCCATATTGACCACTTTGTGAACCAACATCAAAGACCTTAGGAGGTGATCAGTTTGATTGCTAATTATCTTTTTCGGGAGAGGTGAGATATTCCACTTTTATCTTACCTACATGTTGTGGGTCAACTTTGCACCATCAATAGATTTGGCACTAGAAGGAGGGCCCAAAAGAGAAAATTGGATAATATTGGGTTTTTCTCACCAGAAACATCCCATAGAGTTCTTCGATCAGCTGAAAACCCACCAACTTTGATACAACTCAAGACCGCAACAAGACACAAGATTCACAAGACTGGGGCAACCATTATACCACCCTTGTCAACTCCACTCACTCCACTAGGCTTTTCACCAATACCCTGGTGGATACATGTCAATCCACCACCGAATTCATCTCAAGTGCCATTACAGCTGGTTCAGCCCTTCCAACAATTGGATCAACCCCCACCACTGCCACCAATGGAATTTCTTATGAATAATCCCTCTCCATTGGGGACTATTCTTGGAGGCTTTCATGATATGCCTAAGAATCCTAAGAGACTCTATCCCAAATAAATTCATGGCGAATCAAGGAGTGTTGAAGAACACATACAAGCTTTTAAGGACGCTTGTATTAGAGCCAAGATAGCTCACCATGATGTGGTTTGTAGGTTGTTACCTTATTCCTTAGGGGATATGGCGTACAACTAGTACCTAAATCTTCCACAAGGTTCTATTTTGAGCTGGACAGAATTGGAGAATGATTTCATCAATCAATTCAGAGTTTATGTGGATCCAGCCATTTTGTTCCACCAATTTGCTACCATTAGGAAGGAGCCATGTGAATCCCTGCCCTTGTTTAATACCAGGTTTCAATGAATGGATAGGAGACTGTAGGACCCCTATCTGGTTGCTGAGAATAGTGCCATTTAGGCATATTTTAGAGTTATAGACCCTTTGCTTGGCTTGTTCCTACAAAGGACTTATCAGCCGGTGGATATTAATTCCTTGTCTAAAGTTTATCATCTAGCCATCAAGCTACAACAACAAACTAGCTCTCAACAAGGAAATTTGGGAGGAGGTTTTCTTTCTATGGGATATCAGATGCCTAACCCAACCCATTTATTCAATACTATCCCAGGGATGTCTCCTTCCCATTATGGACCTATATCTGAGTTGTAGACTCAATCTCCTATTCCATTCTTTGCCAACGGAGCTCCTGACTTCTTTCAACAATCATAGGTTCATCACAGTCCACATGGTCATCATAACCAAGTTGGAATACCAAATCCTGCCAGCCAGCCACCTATTGCTAAGAATGCTGAGAGTGAAAAGATAATTCAAATCACAAACAAGGTGGAGACCTTAAATAAAACTCTATCTCAAGTCATAAATGATATGGCTTAGCTTAAATTGAACCCCTCTCAGAACCAAGGTAATTACCCTAATCAAAGTAATAACAATCAGGGTAATTATCCAAACAACTACAATCACAGCCAAAGGAATTATCAAGGCCAAAACTCCCCTAACCAAGGCTATCAAAAAAAAAAGAGAGGATATAACCAAAGGCCAAATAACAACCGACAATGGAATACAAGGCCAAATAACGGTGGTGTCCCTCACAATTATCAAGCTAATGAGGACAGGCCACATGTTGTGAATGTGGTTGACCTCAATTTTATGACTAACTGGTGCAAGTTGCATGATATTGCAACTCATTCTGAGGTAAACTACCCTGAAATGGAGAAGGTCATGAAGATGGCACAGGAAGATGCCCAAACATTCCAAGGGAATTCAAACAAGGGAGGTGGCTTAGTGGATACAACAATGACTTATGACCTCTTTGAGGAAGAACCTTCATTCCCAATGCAAAAAGAGAATGAACTAGAGGAAGATTCTTATGATGCCCAAGCCTTTTAGACAAAGGGAGGACACTTCCTAAGAAATCAAAATAAGGGTTTGTTCACTACATCAACACCACCTAATCACATGGTTCCTCTGAATCAAAGTGTTGATAATAACCCTCCTCCACCAAAAGATTTGTCTGACTCCCATAACAAAGGTAATTCATTTGGTGTTTTCAAATGTAATGCAAGCCATAGCATAGAATTTGATATTGTTTCTGAGATGCAGAAACAAAAAACCTCTTTATCATACTTTGATATCCTAAAGTGGTGCCCTGCCCAACAAGAGATAGTGCTGAAAGCTTTGGAAGAAGCTAATAAATCAAAAGGGAAAACCAAGGTGGCACCCACTGCAGACATGAACGCATCTTTGTACAGAAGCAAGGTAGGTACCCCACCATTTCTTTTAAGTTTGAGAATCTGTGGGAAGAATCTACATAATTGTCTGCTAAATTCAAGGGCTTCCGACAATGTTATGCCATTTTCTATATGCAAGAAATTGGGATTGAATCCTATCCAAACAAATAAGAAGGTCATCCAAATTGATACAGAGGTTAATGTAGTTGGAAAATTGAGAAATATACATGTGACCCTAGGATTTAACCAATATGGATATACAAGTAGTAGACATTCTCGAGACTTATGGTATGTTGTTGAGCAAAGATTTAATGAAAAGTATAGGGGGATATCTCTCCCTCGACTTTTCACACATGTGGCTACCATGGAGTGGAATGCCTACCCAGATTAGGATTGAAAGTGAACCTTGCCTTAAACATATCATCACTAAATATGACTGTCCCAACGAGGTAGCTTATTTTGAAACCGAGATAGGGATTTATTAAAGAGAGGAAATTCTAACCTTTTTGGTTCTTGATTCTAAAGATTTGTCAATGCAAAAATTCCTTGATCCCATGATTAATGCAAACCAACAGGTATTGATCAGGAAGCTGCAACATGATCAGCTGGTCTTAGGGGAAGATATCGATTTGCAGAGTCTTCTACTCCCTAATTGGTGCAAGGTGCATTACCAAGATCATTCAAAATTGACCTGCCAACCCTGCATTGGTGTTTTGAATCATGTTTCCCAAACCGAGGAGACCCGCCCAAGTCACCTTGAGGCCGCTCCAGATCACTTCTCATTCGAAGCCAAAAATGCAATAATGTTAACTAGGGATAATATACCTTCAAAGGAAGTCCCTCCTCAAACTAAACCTACCCTAGTCATAATACTAAACCAACGTAGTTACGATGAACAACCCTAAGGTTTGTTTGATACCCCTGCACTCACAAGTATACCAAAACCCCAGGGATTAATCAAAGATACAAGTGACTATCAGAAGGATATCCTAGGATTACATGATGTATCTAATTAGGAATCGGAAATTGCACTTGAGGAACCTATTAAACACCCATTCCCAATATTTGATGCAAAAGATCAAGTGCCCCCACCTATGGTTCATCTTATCCAAACACCCACAACAACCTCAAATGGATCAACCCCAACTCATGATCAGCTATGGACCCTCACGTTTGATGGATCCAAATCCAAAATAGGGTGTGGTGCTGGAATTGAATTAACCAGCCCGAAAGGGAAAACATTTTTTGCTTCTTACAGGCTACAGTTTGGATGCACTAACAATATAGCAGAATATGAAGCATTGGCTTAGGGACTGATGTTTGCACATCAAAAGAAAGTCATTGCCTTAGTGGTTAAAGGAGATTCATAAGTGATTATCAAGCAAGTACGCAGCCAGTACACATGTCATAATAAAAGGCTGGCAGCTTATAGAAATCGAGTATGGAACTTGATTGAAGACTTTGACGCTTTTGGGATTAGTTTAATCCCTAGAGAGGAGAATCAAATAGATGATTCATTAGTTGTTGCCGCAAGTACCCTAGAACCCATGCAAGGCTCTAGGCTTAAGAGATTCTCAGTAGAACTGATATCCACCCCAGCTGTTCCCAATAATGTCACGAACTTTCAAGTTTTTGACGATGATCAACATATCCTTGCTTTTCTAGCAAGCTCAGATGCTTTTGAAGGATAGATCATCGATGAGTCCAACAAGGATCAAGGAGATTGGAACCCTGAAGATTGCGATAAAGAAGGTGTCCTCAATCTAAAAGGTAATAGTATTCCCAAGGGAATGGTGGCCTTAGAAATAATTTTTGATTCAGACCCAAGGGCTCGGGAAAAGGTATCAACCGAAGATAAATGAGGTGAATATGAAACTATTAACTTAGCTGATTTTGGCCCTAAAAGAAATGTTTACATAGGGAAAGCCTGCCCTAAAGCAATTAGAAAAGATATATTGAGGGAACTGAAGAAGGATATTGTTGCAATAGCTTGGGGGTATGAAGATATAAAAATATTTGATGCTTTTGTGATAACTCATACTATTCCTTTGAAGCCTGAAGCTAGACCATTTCGGTAGAAACAACGTCCTGTCAATGCCCTTATTGAACCACTGATCTTTAAGGAAGTTCAGAAATTGCTTTCTGCAGGAATAATCTTCACTATAAGACATTCAACATGGGTGGCTAACTTGGTCCCAGTTCGTAAGAAGAATGAAGAGATTAGGCTATGTTTAGATTTCAAGAATCTGAATAGAGCTTCAGAAAAAAGACAACTACCCACTCCCTTCTCTAGACGAAGTCTTACAAACTGTCAATGGGTCTCAGATGATGTCATTCCTGGATGGCTATTTTGGGTACAATCAGGTGATCGTTAATAATGAAGACAGAATGAAGACAACCTTCACTACTAAGTGGGTAACATTTGCTTACAGAAGGATGCCATTTGGTTTTATAAATGCTGGAGCAACCTTTCAGCGTGCTATGGACGTAGCGTTCAAAGATTTGATTGGTAAATGCATCATTGTCTATATGGATGACCTGACAATATTTTATAAAGATAGACTAAACCATGTCGTGGAATTGGCTAAATTTCTTGAAAGATGTATCCGATATGGTGTCTCTCTGAATCCTAAAAAGTGTGTGTTCGGGGTTTCTGAAGGGAAACTTTTGGGACACATAATCTTAGAAAGAGGGATATCAATAGATCCAGATTGAGTTGAGTCTATTTTAAAGTTAACCATGCCAGGAAGTAAGAAGGAGATAAGATCTTTCTTTGGAAAGATCAGCTTTGTGAGAAAGTTTATCATAGGTTTCGCAGAGATTGTTAAGCCATTGAATGAAATGATGAAGAAAGATGCTAGAATAGAATGGAGTAATGAGGAAAAGACTGCTTTTTCTCAGGTTAAGCAATCCATTTCAAAAGCACTAGTCCTCACCAGTCTTGACTACTTGAAGCCATTTTATGTTTATTCTTTTGCCTCTGAACACTCATGTGTAGCTATCCTGACACAACGAAGAGAGGAGGGGGATGAGAGGCCAATTGAATTCATGAGCTCTATGTTTAAGAATGTTCAAGTCAAGTACCCACCGCTTGAGAAACAAGCTTTTGCATTGGTTAGAGTTGTCAAGAAGTTCAAGAATTATATCCTCCGAGGTCAGATTATTGTTGTGGTTCCTAATGTTGTTGTGAAGTCTCTACTCATGCAGAGCGAGTTGGGAGAACGAAGGGGGAAATGGATGGCTATTTTGCAAGATTTCAATCTGGAGATTCACCCTATGAAACTTGTCTGAGGTCAAGGATTGTCTAAATCAATGGTGGATGCTGGTGTTAACATTATTTGTCAGCAATACACAACACAATCCATTTCCAATGACCCTTGGTATGTCGATATTATTTATTTCATGCTCAAAAATCGATGCCCAGAGGGAATGAAAAAACTCAGAGGAGAGCACTGAGAATGAAAAGCTCCCATTATATGCTCAAAGGAGGATTGTTATACAGAAATAATTTTGAGGGAGTTTACCTACGATGTCTTGATCAACAAGAGGCTAAGCATGCAATTGCTAAATTTCATGGGAAACATGGCACATGTCATGGTTCTGCAGATTCATTAGCACATCAGATCCTCAGATCTGGTTATTATTGGCCATGTGTGTTCAAAGATGCCCACCAACATGTAAGAACATGTCACATATGTCAAATTTTTGCATCAAGGGAACGCCATTCAGCCATGCCACTGCAACCTGTTTATGAGGTAAGACCATTTTCCCAATGGGAACTTGATTTTATTGGGGTAATTAACCCAAATTCTTCTGCAGGACACAAATTCATTTTGACTGCCACAAATTATTGCACAAGATGGACATAAGCTATACCTTGTAAGAATAGCACAAGGTAGGTAGTAATCAAGTTCCTCACGGAATGCATCACAACTAGGTTTGGAGTACCCTTTGTATTTGTATGTGACAATGGCTCTTCCTTTTCTTCTATTGAGTTCATTTCATGGGCTTATGATTATAATTTTTTTTAAAGTATTCTTCAAACTATTACCCACAAGGAAATGGAGTTGCAGAATCAACTAATAAGAATCTCCTAGGAGTAATAAAAAAATTGTTAGAGAACAATCCTAGAGACTGGCATACCCAGTTAATATTTTCTTTGTGGGCAGATAGGACTAGGATCAAGGTTGCTTTAAAGACTTCACCATTTAAGCTAGTGTATGGCCAAGAGCCTGTGTTCTCTATTCACTTGCAAATACCTATCCTTAAGTTTATGCAGAAATTTTACTCTAGTGATGATAGGATTGAAGTAAGATTAGCTGGCTTGTTGAAATTAGAAGAGCAGAGAGATGCTACTTTGCAACAATTCTTTAAGCACTAGGTTGTTGTCAAACGTTGGTTTGACAAAAGAGCCAAAATCAAGGCTTTCAGAATATCAGACCTTGTGTTGTTATGGGATAAGGCTAACAAAAAGAAAGGTGATCACCAAAAGTTTGATAAGCTCTGGTTGGGTCCCTATCAAATTGTTGAAATCCTAGGAGAAAAATATTTCCAGCTGAGTAGTTTAACAAGAGAGCCTGTTTCATTTCCTGTCAATGGACAGTTTCTTAAACATTACTTTGGATCTTGAAATTTTGATATTTTTGTTGGGTTGTATATATGTAAATAAGTTTGTTGTTTTTCTTGTTAATAGTTTTTTTGTTTTCCTTGTTGGCCTTTTCTTTTGTTCTTCTTTGTGGGGACCTTCATTTTATGCAGTTGTGAAGGGGTTGTTATCTGAAGTATACTTTGGTTATTAGGAGAGAAGTTGGTGTAGATATTTTTAGGTTTTCTAATTGGATGATTTTGTCCTAAATTTGTTGTTTTATGTCCATTATCAATAAGGGTTGTGTAAAGTTTTGAAAACAAGGTGCAAAGTAAACAATTGTCATTAACTACGGCTGAATCTGTCACAAATCAATAAAGCATCTCCTTTTGTAATGATATATTTGTCTTAGGGCGATGGTGTTGCAATATTTGATTGAAAAATTTGATTCCATGGTAGTTTTCAACCCAAAACAAATGTTACACATCTGACATATTGAGAAAGAATTGAATGAAATATCTGAAACTCCAAGAGAAAAGAAAAGAAAAAAAAGAACTATCTAAGAAAAGAAAAACTCAATATGAATGGGTGATTCCAGTATCTCTACCGGGGCTATGGACGCCTGACTGGCAGTAGAGCAATGTTGTTAGAAAACTAGAGGTATCTTTGTCAGAGCTATAGAGGCTTGACTGGTAGTGGAGCTATGCCCAGGATATCATTGCATGATAGCTAAAAGGAATCAACTCATGTAGTTCAAATCTTGCACATTATTGTTCAAAATATGAAGAAAAATTTGTAAAAGGGTGATGCACCATCAAGCACACACATAGATTCAGGGGTAGCCAGTGTTGATTTACATTTGAGATTCTAGCTCAACCTTGGTTGTTAAAACTAACCCAACTGGAGTTGTGATGTCCATAAGCCAGGAGTTCTGGGTAGCTGAATCCTTCAGTTTCTTGAAAATGGTTAAACCATTTTCCCAGCCAAGTCACCAATTGTTATGCCTTGCATAACCACCCCATTTTAAACTTGTTTAAAATAGGTCCCCCTCTTTTCTGTTATGTTTTCTTTGGCCTTTTGTTTTCTTCCCTAGGCATTTTCTATTTTGTTCTAGCGGACGCATGACCGGGACCGAAACCAAACTTTAGAACTTCTTCCAAGTTCTGGTTTCTGTTCCTTTCCCAGTTCTGGTTATGTCGATTCTCTTTGTTGTGTGTCTTTTTGTTTTGGCAGACCCGGGACTGGGACCGAAACCAAACTTTAGAACTTCTTCCAAGTTCTAGTTTCTGTTCCGTTCCCGGTTTCGGTTCTATCAATTCCCTTTGTTGTGTGTCGTCTTTTGTTCTAGCGGATGCAGAACCGGATTCAAAACTGAACTTTAGAACTTCTTCCAAGTTTTGGTTTCTGTTTCATTCCTCGTTCCGGTTCTGCCAGTTCTTTGTTTGTTTTGGCAGAATCGGGACATGAACTGAAACCAAACTCAAGAAATTTTTGAAAGTTCCTGGTTTCAGTTCCACCAAATGCGTTTGTTTTTGGTTTTGTTCCCTTCGTTTGGTCATGGGGTGTTTTCTTCCCTTCCTTTTCCTTTTTCGTCATTCCTTTGTGTGTTGTCGGAGACGAAGCCGAGATGGAAACTGAACTTGGAATTTGGAGAAAGTTCAACGTCGGGTTTTTGTTCCGCTTCCGCCTCCATTGTGTTTTGCCCAGAATCGTGTTTTGCTCTGGTCCTGGTTCTAATTTCATTTTGGCTCCACCCCTGCTGGTTTTAAAGGTAAGTATGTTTCTGGTTCAAATTTGGTTCCACCTCCACCAAAGTTGAGTTTCTTTTTGCTAAGTATAATTGAATGAAAGGTATATGAAAAGTAGGATGAATGATGATGTTTCTATGCTTTAGAGGACTAATAAAGGCATTGTTTTGTAGGGTTAAAGCATGTCGAGAGAATCTAATGTTGTTTCTTAAGGAAGTCAACCCGTGAAGGTCCCAGGCCAAGAGGAAAGCTCAAGAATGGCCGCATCAGTCTAACCGCCAACGATTCGCCTTTAGCTTCCTTTGATTGGTCGAACACATACCACATAGAATCTTTTGATGGTCAGAAGTTGTTCATGCAAAATCACATATCGGTGAGACACTAGCCGTGTCTCCCCGATGCTACAATGGTCCACGAACACATCCATCGGCTAGACCAACAAATGTCGGCAAGAAGTCTTAGCGAGCCTCCATGTCACACCGACTTTACTTTTTCAGAGGTTTCACGTCAGTAAGTTTGAGACACATTTTCCAACAACGTTCACTGGCAAGAGTAGGTGGACATGAATGGAGATACCCCTGGAGCATTCAAAGCAGCTCTGCGGGAGTGGTTTTTGAGGTCAGGGATGAAATGCGTGGAGTCTCAATGGCGGGCTCGAAGGCTGTGAGTTAATGACGATGGTTGTAAAAGATTTGGAAACCATTCCTGAGAGTGATCTTTCGCTGACATGAACAAAGTATGTGCATTTAATGCATCCTTGACTTTGTTTAAACTCTTCTAGGGCCGACCTCTTCTATGAACTGACTCATTTTTGTAAACCCTAAAGCAGGGGCCGGCACTTTTTTTGACTCACGTGTATAAATGTGGCACTTTTGCCTCTTTGTAAAAAAACCAGATCTTTTCATCTTTATCTTCTTCCTTTTATTATTATTAGACAAGTTAGAAGTTAAGACAGGTTAGCAAGTTAGGGTTAGAAGGTAGATAAACTCAAGAGTAGAAGTAGAGTAGGAGTCAAGTTCAGCAGGAGGAGGTGATGTATCTTCCAAATTTCCTTAGTATAGATGGAGATAATTAGAAGACATGGATTTTCTGTATACTAGTGATCTTGCTAGATTTGTAAATGTTGTTTATCTGTTTCACCAACAGTAGAAGCAGCCAGATTTAAAATCTACTTCATATTGTGCTCCAGAATGGTATTTATCTTAGGTTAATTATTTGATTTGGAAAGTTTTCAAGGAAGGAAATTTTATCTTATGTTTTGTTTAAATGATGATTTGCAACCTATTGTTAAAGTTTGCACTGTGAATGAATGAAACTTTGTATTGATTACAAGTTAACTTTATTCTGCAATTTTAGTTTAAGAATTTCTTAGAAGGCAACAAGTCTGATTAATTAGATGAATCAACATTCTCAACAGTTTAAAAGCTTTAATCTATCTTTATCTATTTCTTTAAAACCACCAGTTAAAGTAGGTTCAAATATATGTTTGATCTTATAACAATTCAGAAGCTCAAAACCAACAGGCCCCTTGGACATTACATCCATATTGACCACTTCATGAAACATCAACGTTGTGAACCAACATCAAAGACCTTGGGAGGTGATCAATTTGATTGCTAATTGTCTTTTTCAGGAGAGGTGAGATATTCCACTTTTATCTTACCTACATGTTTTGGGTCAACTTGGCACCATCAATAGAACAATCACAAGCATCAACTTCCAATGTGCTAACATAACCATATGGCAAAGGATTTTCAATTCTAGAGAAGATGGGATATGAAGGAAAAGATCCTATCAAAAAAAGAAAAGAGGGTATCATAGAACCAATTCAACCCATCACAAAAACAGGACTAGGATACATAGAAGAGTCAAAAGAAGAAACCAAGCAACAGATTTGTGAACGAATTCTCCAATTGCAAGATAGTTTTGAAATAGATTCCAATTAATATGAATGGGATTCACTCTCTGAAGAGTCTAGTGAAGATGATCAAACTTTGAGTGAGATAGATCCTTTGGAAGAGAGTAATGTCATAGACCTTGAAATTGCTATCGAACACTTTGATGGTGTTGCCATCATCACACTCATCCCTTTTGACGTTAACTAATTTGATGATTCTTTGCCATTGGTACACCCTAAACTAATTCACTGGGACCAAACCAAGCTGCTTGATATCCCCATCTTTCCAAACAATGATGCCATTGTGAACTTCCTTTGCTCTGAAAATATTGAAACATGTTCTGCCATCAAATCTCCTAACGAAGCTTAAGACAAGTGGAGTTCCAAATCTCTCAACTGCAAAACAATGAATATCAAAAATTGAACTAATGGTGAAAACCATTTAATGGCAATATTAGATCAAGAAAAAGTAAAAATAAAGAGCACATCTAACGGTGAAAACCTCTTTGAGGAACCGAAAGATGGGATATTTGACACTCTTCCTGAGCACTATCATGAGAGATATTTAGTATTGGTTGAACCTACACAATCCATCAACAATTGTACAACTGAAATAGTAAAGACCCTACATCTAGCAACATCCATGACAAAGGAAGGAAAACCAAGCTTCACCAAATTCTTTGAAGAGAGACAAGTCAACTTTTCTTGGTCCTACGTTGACATGCTAGGTATAGATCCAGATCTAATTATGCATCGTTTATCCCTACCACTTGGGGTGAAGCCAGTGAAGCAAAAAATGAGAAAAATGCATCTACACATCACCCTATTGGTGAAAGCTGAATTGAAGAAACTATTAGATGCAGGATTTATCCGACCTATTGATTATGTTGAATGGATCTTGAATATTGTACCAGTTTCTAAACCAGATAACAGTATCAGGATATGTACCAATTTCAAAGATCTTAATAGGGCTTGTCTGAAAGATAATTTTCGTTTGCCTAACATTGACATCATCGTAGATTTAACAATAAGTCATGCAATGCTATCACTCATCGATGCTTTTTGAGGATACAATCAGATCAAAATAGCACCAGAAGATCAAGATAAAATAGCGTACACATGCCCATGGGGTACTTTCTATTGGAACGTCATGTCTTTTGGGTTAAAGAATGTTGGGGCTACTTATTAGCGTGTGATGACCACTATCTTCCATGACATGATGCACACCTTTATGGAGGACTATGTAGATGACTTGCTAGCCAAATCATACACCAAGGAAGGACATCTGGAAATCCTAGATAAAATCTTTACTAGGTTGGAAAAGTTCAATGTATGATTAAACCCAAAAAAATGTGTGTTTGGAGTGATATCAACAAAACTCCTAGGGTACATAGTCTTAGAAAAAGGTATTGAAGTGGATCTCACGAAATTCAAAGCCATCATAGAAATGCCTCCTCCCAAGAATATCAACCAACTCAAATCTTTATAGGGATGATTCCAATCTATCAGAAGGTTCATCGCACGACTGGCAGATAAAACTCATCCTTTTAATCACTTGCTACACAAGAATATTTCTTTCAAATGGGATGAAAAATGTGAAGCAACTTTTAATCAACTGAAGCAAATCTGATGTCACCACCTATTCTAGTACTACCAACCGAGGGAAAATTGTTATTACTCTACATAGCAACAATAGAGGTATCTTTGGGCGCTCTACTAGCACAAGAAGATTTCACAAGAAAAGAAAGGGTTATTTATTACATCAACAGAACCTTGAATGGCTATGAAATCAACTACACATTCATTGAAAGAGCTTGTTTGGTGGTAGTATTTGCTACTCAATAACTGCGACATTACATGTTAACCCATATTGTCAAACTTATAGCTAAGATTGATCCATTGAATTATTTACTCAACAAAGTTTCCCTAACAGGAAGACTAGCCAAGTGGGTAAATATATTGAGGGAGTTTGACATTCAGTATGTGGATAGAAAAGCAATTAAGGGCCAAGCGGTAGCCGATCTGCTAGTTGAAGCACCATTACAAGATGATCATCCCATGCACATTGAGTTTCTAGATGCAGATGTTCTTAGAGTGTCAACACAACAGTGGATGTTATATTTTAATGGATCTTACATGCAACATGGATCAGGTGCAAGAATCCTATTTTTCACACCTCAAGGACACACCATTCCAAAGTCCTACAGGTTAATGTTTCCTTGCACTAACAACACAACTAAGTATGAAGCATTAATCATTGGAATCAAGGTAGTTGTAGAATGGAAAATCATAGAGTTACAGGTCTATAGAGATTCCCAATTGGTCATAAATCAGGTTAATGATGATTATCAGACAAAATATGACAAGTTGATGTCGTATAAGAGAATGGTGGAGGATCTCAAGAAGTACTTTGTTGAAATAAAATTTGAACAAATTCCGAGGGTTGACAACAAAGTTGTCAATGCTATGGCAACCATTTCCTCTCTTCTACAGATACTAGAGAAACAAGCTTGTTATGAATTCATGGTGGAACAACTATTTAACCCCACCTATGGTAACCCTGAATCCCAAGTAATATACCATCTAGTCGAGGTTGAGGCTTTTATCTATGGGAAGATCTATAGTTATATAAGAGACAATACCCTACCACCAAATCTATCTTGAAACCAAAAATGTAACTTCATTCGACAAGTAGCTTAACACACCCTAATAACCGATGTACTTTATCGATGAGGTCTTGATGGTACTCTCCTTCAGTGTCTTGAACGTAACGAAGTTGAAACTGCTTTACGTGAGGTTCATGAAGGTATCTATGGCACTCATTCAAGTGAACTAACTCTAGCTAAGAAAATCCTATGCTTGGGGTATTACTAGCCAAACATGGAGAAGGAGTCTTTACAATTTGTCAAGAAGTGCCAAAAATGTCAAATCCATGGCAACCTCATACATGTACCAGTGCAGGAGCTGCAACCATTCGCATCAACATGGCCTTTCTGTCAATGAGGACTTGACCTTGTAGGTAAGATTCATATTTCATCATCCAATGGACACAAGTTCATCATCACATCCATAGAGTACTTTACAAAGTGGATGAATTTGTTCCCTTAACCACAATGATTGGAAAAAAAATTGCATCCTTCATCCTAAATTACATTATCTGTTGGTATGGTATTCCTTAGTCCATTGTCGCAGACAATGGCAGACCTTTCAAGAATCAGGATGTCCAAGAGCTTTGTGAAAGGTTTCATATCCATCATCAATTTTCCACACCTTACTACCCTCAAGGGAATGGCTAGGTAGAGGCCTCAAATAAAACCATTTTGAAAATCCTAAAGAAAATCGTCAATGATGTTGGGCGTGATTGGCACATTCAATTGAACCCTTCTCTATGGGCTTACCGTACTAGTATCTCTACCTTGACAAGATCCACACCATATGCTCTAGTCTATGGATTAGAGGCCATTTTACCAATTGAGGTTGAGCTACCATCACTCTGGGTGTCTTTGAAGGGAATCATTTCAGAGGAAGATTATAGAGTATCCATGCTACAAGATTTGGAACTGTTGGATGAGTGTCATCAGCATGCATATGATCACCTAAAAGCCTATCAACAAAGAATGTCCAGAAGCTACAATCACAGGGTCAAACTAAGAACAGTTCAAGTTGGTGACTTGGTCCTAGAAGAAAATCCTCGAAATCAACAAGATTGAGAAAAGAAGAAGTTTGAACCAAACTAGTTAGGTCCTTTTGTGGCTGTATCAGTCTATGGATCTGGAGCCTATCAGTTGTCCACACCTGAAGGAGATTTGTTCGAGGAACCTATCAACAGCCTTCATCTCAAGAAGTTCTACACTTAACTTATCCAGTGCACAATAATAGTCTTGAAAAAATAAAAAAAAATGAGAAAAAGTTCTGAAAAAATCATTATCTTGATGAAAACCTAGCAAACAAGCATCTTGGTGACAACAAAAAAATCAGAAAAAAGTCAAAAATACAAAAAAAAGGAAAAAAGAGTGAATTTTTTTTAAAAAATCATTAAATCATAAAAAGTGCAATAAAAACAAGTAGTGAAAACCTGGCAACAAGCGCTATTTGTGATAGATTAGCTTTTGCATCTATTTGAGCATGTGTTGATCATTCACTTTCACCATCATTCTGCCTATGCATCGGAAAGCCTCATGTACATATCTTGGAATTGCGGTCATGTCTCACCCTAGACTAGGGGAAAAATCCTAAACTCACTAGGGGCAATAAACTTTGAGCTTAAACCAACAGACAAACAATAGTCATACAACACATCAAACACAATGATCATAGTGCAACTTAACATTGAACATCAATCATCAAACTTTACACAGCAACCATCCAAATCAACAACACAATCAATCAAAACAAATTTAAATGGATGATACTCTTTTGAAGCATGGTTTTATCACTTTGACATGAATTTTCAGCTGTTATATCTTGATTTTTGTTATCATTTCTCTAGATCAACTCAATGATGTCCTAGACTAGAGAAGCTATGATCGAGACTGATATTTTCTTTGTCTGGTGTCTGTGAGTTAATCATTACAACTATGCAAATTGTTGCGAGATGTTCTCTACAAAGTATCACTGGTGACATTCTTAATTTTCATAGGAAAAGGATTAATTCTTGTTTGTTGACGCGAACAATACTCAGGTCATCTCATTTCAATTATACCTAGATGCTTGTGTTAACTTGCAATATCAAAAATCATGGAAGTAGTACTCAGGTCATCATGTTCTAATCACACCATCGATGTTTGTACTACCTTTCAACATTTTAAAGGCTCAATGATGATACCAAGCACAACAAATCAATTGACAAAATGACAACTTTACATATTTAGTTTTGCATGGTTATGATAGATTGCATCCATATTATTTTTTGCATTTGCATTTATAGATTTTCCAAGGCTGACACAATTTTCAAAATGATGTTATCTCTATCATTAATGGATTGAGTACATTTGACATTAACCAAAAACATATCATTCTCATGCAGTTGCACAATCATTTGCATGTCATACATACATTAGAAAGCACTATCATATCATACATCCATCTATGCATTAGATCATATATTTGCATTAGAAAATACAAAAATAAAGGGCATCACATATCATTTGCATAATAAAAATATCATCCATAAAACATATAGAATCATAAATCACACATCATCATTTCATAATTATAGGCATCACATAGCATATAGAGTGAAAATAAAAGGCATCCATCATGAACATCCATCATACATGAATATAGACAACATATAGATCGATAATATCGGTTGCATCTCATATATAATCTCAAAATAAATGTCAAAGTGTACAATGATATCATAAAGCATGGAGAGATAAATCATCAAAAATGTGGTAGAATAATCATCATGTCTCTAAATCAAAGTATACATCATGTCTCAAATACAACAAATATCAACATTGGAGCTATGTGTTGCTCCCCCCAAACAATGTTGGCCCCACTGTGCTACCTGCTCCACCACTCAATGCCCTGCACCTGGATCTCTACAAGATGGCCTTGTCACACCCCTACTGGTAGTCTGAGAGTGGCTTCGACCCAATTTGGTACTGGTCGACTGTGCATAACTCACACGCTACTTTGTAGGCACTACCTCATGATATCACAACCTATAATACTTGACCTCCTTGGCAGAGGGCAATACCTCTCTAAGGTAATCTGTTGTCATGGTACCCTCGACAACTCTCTGTAATCTCTCTAGCAAGGCCTCTTCCTACTCACACCACTGTCTTAGAGTATCTCTCTTTGTTGTGAGAGAGGCAATTTGTGCCTATGCTTGTATTTGTACCTGCGCCTGAGTCAGTTATCCCTTAATGTTTGTACCTAGTCCTGTAAAGCAATTATCTAAGCTTGTTGCTAATGGGAGGGGAAACGAATGTGAATCTGCTATGGTCTTGCCAACATTGTTGATCTCCTCCTCTAAGGAACTCTAAGATCTGATACCGAAAAACCTCCTACATCAACTCCATCTTTTCCACCACCATCATCTCCATCATCTCCATCCCCATCATCACTGCTATCTCCCTCCTCCTCCTCATAACCTCCTCCACCCCTCCTCCATCTCGGTGCCTAATCATCATCTAATAAAGGTACTGGCTCATCCAGACTGGATATCCTCAGGAAAGGATGTGCAAAAAAATAATGTGCATACTCTTGTGATTCTATAGCCTCTATGATCTCCGGATGATACATATCACTGCCTATAATCTGAGGTACTCCTCACATGTTGCATCATATGATAAATCAAGCCCCCACTTTGCTATTTCCTATCATCTGCGTGCATATAGAACTCCCTGGGGCATACCTTGTACTCGCTCGTACTGTCACAACACTCTCCCAAGAAGGAATCTCTCTATCACAAATGGTGTCCTCCCAATCAAATATCTAGCAGTGCACACATATGACATCTATGTATCATCCTCTGGCCATTGCTCACAATCCAAATAGGGCCTCCATGTCACAATATCCAAATCATCCAAAACCCTCTGTCAGTACTCTAATCTTCCCAACTTATGCTAAACAACTAGACCTATATATCCAAAAATGTATGGTCGACCAGTTGGATGCTATCTATCAACCACTAGATGAGTGACAACTATGTGCTCCCATGCCCATATCTGTAGTAGTGTCACCCCAACTAACAAACTGGCCCCTCTAAGATAAACCACCTGGTGAAGATCATGGTACAAGTGTGCTAGTATGCAGGAGCCCCAAGCATATTTGATCCCCTGTGTGATCATGCTCTCTAATATCCAACGCCAACTGACTGAGAGTCCCTTCGACCTGTGATCAGGACATAAGAAACCTCCTATGAAACCAGCAAGAACACATGGTAGTGTCACATATGCATCAACCATCTCCTGCCATGGAATCTCATATCCGCAAATCTAGTCATCCTCGAAAACTCTCCTCAATGCGTCAGTACCTCCCTGCTTTGTTGAATCATACACAACCAGCTTGCCAACAACAAGAATCATCAAAATTCGATAAACATCCTCTAGCGTGACTATCATCTCACTAGTGGCTAAGTGAAAAATGTTGTGGTCCTTGTTCCACCTCTCAGCCAAAGCAGTCAAAAGTCCCATGTTAATCATGTACTAGGGCATATCTATCAAAGAGGTCAACCCACGTCATCCAATCACATCTAACTCAACCTGCACCAGATGTGGAATCAAATCCCAGGTCTTCAAGAATCGTTCTCGATACTGAAGGATCCTCGAAGGCTCCTATCATCATAACATATTGTAAATTAACAATCTTACCAATCAACATCAATCAACCTATCAATCTAATCAGCTCTAATGAGATTTCAATCAAATCTCATGAGCGTCTATCATTAATCCTCACCTGTCATTAGGTCAATCATCATTATCTATCATATCATTGATCCTCACCTATCATGAGGTCAATCATCATCATCCTATCATTGATTCTCACCTATCATGAGATCAATCATCATCTAATCTATCAACATCATCAAACAACATCACAACACTGGCTTACACGATCAACCATCATCAAAATTAATGAGTCTAATCTAAATTTCATCAATCTGGTCTAAATGTGCTAAAACAGTGTTTCTATGCGCTGAAAACATGGATGCACTAGAAAACTTCATCAATGGGCCAGAACAGGGTCCCAAAGCACTAAATCATCAGTTGTGCTAAAATATTTCATCAATGCGCCATTTTGTACCACCAATGTGCCAAACCACTATATGCACTAGAAAATTAACTCTATGTGCTACTGTACCATATGCGCTAAAACCTTGCCTTGATGTGCTAAATCTAGACATATATGCACTAAAAGGATTTATGCGATAAAACATCTCATTAATGCACTAACCAACTTCACCTATGCACTAAATTACTTTATGCACTACAAGAACTTGATGCGCTAAAATGCTAAAAACTAAATTTTAAATGTGAAAAATGTGGGAAAAATGACATTCAAAATTCATGAAGAGGTTTCTTGGGGTACGTACCAAAGGTCCATACGCGATCGAGTGGTTGTGACATCGAACGCACTCAAATCAGTGGGTTTGGATCAGAATCACCATCTTGCTCACAATGCTTAATCTCTCAATCACTCTAATCTATCAAAATGTAAATGACTCAAATGAGTTCTTTTCACATCTTTTTAATCTTTTAAAGGGGTAATTAAGTGGGAATTTAGTGGGATTTATTTTATTTTTCAAACAGGCTTTAATTAATCAACTAATCACTTGGTAGGTTCAGTATTATTTTTTGGGAGATAAATCATTGACACATCATAAAATTTGAAAATCATCATCAAATCATTAAAATTTTCAAAAATTCAAAAAATCTTAAAAATTCAAAAATTCATTGATTTATCTCTCGAGGGGGCATATATCCATCATCACTAGAAAATCAGCGTATGGGGCACATCAAAAAAAAAATTGTCAGCATCACCAACAAATTTTTCTTTCAAGCAATGTGTAAACACATCACTTCAAAGAGGGGAAAAATGTATACACCTAAAATCGGCTTGGATAATCAATTAATTAAATACAAGTTATTTAATTAACAAACCCTCTTATTTCATCTACTTGTAAATAAATTCTAAATTTATTTATATAGTTAATTTTCTAATTCTTCTATCCTAAATCACATTCTTCTAATCTTAATTAAATAAATAAATTTAAATAGTTTGTCCTATTTAAATATCTTTCCTCTTATTAAGTTTAAATTCCAAAATTTAAATTTAGTCACATGTCTACAACTTTTCCTCCTTCCACCTCATCATGTCATGTGTCTCAACAAATTGAATATTTCAATTTGTTTAAATTGGGCTTTTTCCTCAACAAATTCTGAAACAACTTTGGGACACTTGGCTCTCTTCCTCCATTTATTCTTCTAAACACTTGGAAAAAATTTCCTAAAGGGAATAATCTCCTTTATTCTCTCTAACTTCTTCATCCTCCCCCCTCAATTTCTTCAGCTAAAATCCTTACTGTTGATTGTGGCCACATCATAATATGCCATGGAAAATCTATAAATGCAGCCTCATTCTACAACATTTCATATCCCACTCTTGAGCAATCTTACTCTGCATAATTTTCACTAGAGCATTTGTGAGCATTTAGCATTGTGAGCATTTAGAAGCAATTAATTTAGAATCATGGCTTTATCTTTAGCTGCATCTTTTGCAATAGTTAATTACATCATTTTCATACAACAACATTAGCATCATTATCATATCACTCATCAATCATATAGTTTATCAATCATGTAGGAATAGATTTCTTTCATTTTCCAACATCTCGTTCTTCAAGTTGTCATTTGACAAGTCTTGTGCATACACAAAATCTTAGAGCCATGATGACTTGAGAAAATCCTTGAGGATAGAGAACAATGGGACAATTTTAGAGAGTTTATTTGTTTCAATTCGATTAGATTTGTTATTTGAATTCTCTAATGTAATGTTTCATTGATTGTGTGGTTTTATTACTCATTCACATATTTTACACACACAAAGAATGAAGATGTACACAGGTTTTGCAATCCATAATGTGAGTGTATGAAGGTTCTCGACTTAATTATTAGTAATTGGATTAGGTATTATATTATGTAATTATATTAAATTGTATTGTAAAATATAGTTATATTAAATTATATTATATTTACTATATAATATAATATTATATAAATATTTATTCTATTATGTTTTTGATATAAAAAGTAGCAAAACTAGGGTGTTGTCCCTTTAATACAAGGCCCTGTGGGCAATCATCAGCAGAATAACATCATCAACACATTAACAAAAAAAAAACACCGAACTAGACACCCTAACCATTCCATATCAAAAACCACAACAAAATGATGAGCAGGGTAACCATATTACTAACCAACATCTTAAGAACACTAATCAACCAACACATAGCATCAATATAAAAAGTATATCTTATTAAACCAATAACTATACTACTAATAATGTTCATCATGAAACCTAGTTTTAAAAGAGTCGTAACGAAGGCCCACCAGGGGCCATACCAGTCAGAATTAAACATATAAATCATAAAAGTATTAGTAGATAATTCAAAAAATCACAAATGCCAGTAAGGCCAATCCCAACTAAATTGCAAACATCTTGCATCGCTAATCTTTCTTCCCACTACATGGCTTGATTAGGGTTATAGTAGCCCAATCCTCGGTGAGGAACTTGAGAAGTTCCTTACATTCGGTGTCCTCCTCCACATTGTTAGTGGAATTACCCTTCTGCAATAGGCACAGAGTGGCGGCAGATCTATGCATGATCTTTAGAGCAAAGTGGGTGACATCATGAAGTCATTTTTCCAAATTTTCCATTTTGTTTTTAAGATTTTCCACCTCCTCCCATACTATGTCCTATCTACTACTTGCTTCCTCCATGGGGGCCTTCCCTTTAGCACTAGCTGAGGCCCTAGTCACAACCCCCTTGGCCCTAACACTGGCAAGACCCAAAGAACCCATTTTTAGACTTTTAGAAACATGGGAGGAGCTGCTTGCAGAAGCAGAAAGGGTTTCCTCCTCCACATCCTTCTCATCCTTGCTCTTTTTCTGACTTTCCCCACAATTATCAGACTCTGAGGCCTCCTTGGGACTCTTCTCCTTTTCAGGCTTAGAAACTAGTCTACTAGACCTGCGAGGAGTGCTAGTCTCCTCAGTGATTTCAATATCAGATTCTATTTGTTGTAGCCTGAACTTGGTTTTCTTTGAAGCTTTGGCTTTAATTTTTGGGGTTGGGGAATTACGTTTCTTGTCCTTCCTTTTTTCAACAAACCCAATAATAAGGGAAGTGTTCTAGGGAGGGGTTTTTGAGGTTGGGTTTTTAATACACTTTTTCTTATTGGGGCTAGGGGTATCCATAAGACTTGTTGACGACAGAGTAGAAGAGACAAGGGCTTCCTCAACAACAATAGGTCAAGGAGGGTAGAGGGCTAGGTGAAAATGATAGAGTCTAAACATAAGCCCCTGGTGCATAATTGTAAAATTCCTACCCAAATTTATAGCCTCAACATCTTTCATAGTATTTTCCAGAGAGTGCAAAAGAAAAAATAGAATAGAAATATTGTTGTGATTCCTAAGATGATTGAGAAAAGGAAAATGGTAGTAGTAATACACACTGAATCCCCCCTCAAGAGTGAAATACTTCATCATGACCATGCACACTCTGTCCCAGGGCTCAGGAAGTTGCTCGCGATCATAGCCACCATGAAGTTTAATAGGTTGTTCATCCCCATGAAAGAATTGGTTGAGGCTGGCCTGGTTGGACACTTTACTTATTTTCTTCCATTTTCACCTGTATATTTCAAGACTAGTGGCCTTAGCAATAACTTCTTTGTTAAATTCAAAGGAAATACTCCCCATTTTCACCCTTCTTGTAGACCAAGAGGTGAAAAATTGTTTAGAGAGGCTTTCGTCAAACCCCGACATACATTCCATGAACTGGGTAATTCCTCCCTTTTTGCAAATATTCCATACAATGTCGTCCCTCTTCCATTCATCAAATTTATCAGGCTCAACACAAACACAGTATCCACCCATGGCCCCATAAAGAAAATGGTTGTAAGAGAAAGCAATTGCAAAGCGAATGTTAGGAAAAATATAGGTGCAAGAGATAATAGTAGAGTGATTGCAATAAAACCCAAAATTAGAGACAACCGCAACGAAATAATAACAAGAAAAAAATTGGCAATCCTTAAAATCATTACAATTAGTGCCACTCCCCGTATCTAGCTCAAACTGGCAGTTCCCTCATGCGAGAATTCCATCGCACAATTAAAAATGGGAACGATAATAAATCCAGATGTCACATAGGATCAAGAAAAATCTACGAGGCCAATGGAGATGACCCAAGAATCAAAGGGGTTCAAAATATAATGAGCCTTCCGACCACTAGATTCATCATGAAAAGTCGTGGTGGTGTCCAAGCAAGAAAAGTGCATGCCACATGGCATTTCCTTCTCGTAGGCCTTCTAGTACAACAACGACCAATTTTTAAAATTTAGAACCCTGCCAAGACCACTTACTAGAGTTAGTAAGTACCAAGCCAGGGCAAGAAAGCCAACTTTGTTAGCTTCCATGGTGAATTGAGCAAGATTTATTCTTCAGGAGCGACAACGTAAAAAGAGGTAAGGAATAATCCTTCCTCCAACAACATAGCCACTCATGATCAGGTCCAAAGCAGCCAAACTATCAGCAACTGCATTTCCTTCCCTATAAACATGTAGCGCCATACCTTTTGCCTAATTATTTGTGTGTTCTTTTAAATTCCTTGTGTAGGTAGCTATCAGACTATCATTATGATCTCTAATGACACCACCCCCGACCACTTTCCCAGCTCTAGCCTCCCCATCAAAATTTAGCTTGTACCAGGGTGGTCTAGGAGCTTCCCATTTTGTGTTGTATATCGCTACCTTCTTAGAATTATCAAACTTGTGGAAGCCCCTAAGAAGTTTCCAAACTCTAGCAATTACATTTTACCAACCAGTTGGGAGACTACTCGGAGTCTTCCATCTACAAATATAGATTTTGTCCAACATGAGTTTATTAAGGGTTATCAACACACTGTCAACAATACTCTCCTTATCCCTGAAGATTTTGTTATTCCTCTCTTTCCACAGACACCAACAAATATGAGGCAAATTTTTTTGCCAAAGTTCCCTAATATGGGGATGGTTTGAAGGGCACCTCCAATTGATAACAAATTGTTGAATATCCTTGTGAAATACCCATTGGATGTTGAAATTTTGAAGGACATTTTTCCAAACTTGGGAGGCAAATTGACAGTGGATGAAAAGATGGGACATTGTCTCTACTTCTTGCTTACAAAGAGTACACCTATTGGGAAGTTGAAAACCCCTTTTGATAAGGTTGTCCAGGGTTAAAATTTTACCATGAATAGAAGCCCACCAAAATAATTTAATCTTTGGGATGAGTTGTGGGTTCCAAACCTTCCTCTAGCAATTCTCATCACCATCAAACTTTAACATATGGTAAGCAATCTTCACCAAAAAGGCCCCTGTGTGATTTTTCGTCCAAAATAACTTGTCCTTGGGAAAAAGAGGAAGTCTCACTTTATTTATCAATGATTGAAGCTTAGAAACCTTAGGAAAAAGGTCGGGCTTATCTAAGAAACTTTGATTTCAATTTACCTTTGGGGGTAATATAATCAACAATATAAGTGCCAAAGAAGGGCATTGCCTGCTCCCTTAATATATTGAAACTGATGTCAGCAAGGGTTTTGTCCCTAATCCATCAGTCCTCCCAGAATCTTATTAATCTCCCATTGCCAATTTTCCATCTAAGGCCTTCCTTAATAAGCATTCTACATTTGAGGATATTGTTCCATATCTTTGACCTCGTGGGAAGACCATTCAAGTCAAGGGTCCTGGAAAAGCATCCATGGTTCAGATACTTAGCCCTCATAATGTTGCACTAGTCATCTTTTCCAACCACAAGATTCCAACCTATTTTGGAAATGAGGGCTTTGTTTAACTTGGCTTAACTTTCTAATCCAGAGGACCCCTTGACATTTAGGTCAACAAATAGTGTCCCAGTTGACAAGAGCCAGTCTTTTTTAATCTTCCACACTAGTCCACAAGAAGATCCTTTGAATTCTTTCCAATTTTTTTGCCATGGAGCTCATAATTTTAAAAAGAGAGAGGAAATAGACCAAGATCCCTTGGAGAGAAGCCAAAATCAATTGCAGTTTACCAGCACTACTAAGGAGCTTACCCTTCCATCCCACAAGTTTCTTTTGCATCCTCTCTAGAATATTATTCCAAAAAATTGGAGTAACATCCTTCATAGTGAGGGGGAGGCCAAGGTAGGTTCCCCGAAGAGAAGCACTTTGACAACCCAATATAGAAAAGATCTTAGCTTGCAAGTCCACCTTGGTGTTAAAGAAATAGATACTACTTTTTTTATAATGATGTATTGCCCAAAGGTATTAGCATAGTCATTAAGGAGGCCTTTCCATTCCCTAGCTTCAACCACTGAAGAATTTCCAAAAATGAAAGTGTCATCCACAAATTGTTGTAGAACCAAGGGGGGTAGAGTAGATGAAACTTTGATTCCTGAATCCTACCCCTATGTGAAAGATACAGAAAATTCCTACTAAGTAATTCAGCAACCATAATCAAAAGATAGTGTAATAAACGATCACCTTTCCTGATGCCTTTGCCAGATTAAAGAATCCCCAAGGAATTCCATTAACCAGGAAAAAATAGTGGATCGACTCAACACATTCACGGACAATCCTGATTAACTTGTCATTGAAGCCAAATTTAGATAAAACCAAGTAAAGAAATTTCCATCTGACTCTATCATATGCCTTAGAAATGTCCAACTTGAAAGCCATACCTTGATTCCTACTTTTTTCCATAGAGTGGATGATCTCATGGGTCGTAATAGCAACTTCAAGGATTTTTCTTCCTGGGATGAATCCATTTTGGCATTTGTTGATGATCTTGTCCAGAAGTGGCTTCAGACGATTGACCAGAATTTTAGAGAAAATCTTGTAGATAGTGTTGCATAGAATTATAGGCCTGCAGTCAGCCATACACTTCGGATCCTAGATTTTGGGGACTAAGACAATGTAGGTATTATTCAACTTTTTCAGTAGTTTCCCAGTTCTGAAGAAGTCTCTGACTGCCATGGTCAAGTCATAGCTGACAATGTCCTAGTATTCTTGAAAGAAAGCCAAAGAAAAGTCACCTAGCCTAAGGGCCTTATAGGCACCCATAGCAAAAACTACCGTCTTAACTTCATCCTCATAAACAGGGGCTAAGAGTTGCAAATTTTCCTTCGCACTAACAGCAGTTGGGAGGTGACTCAAAAGTCTATCCTGCACATCAGTGGAAAGGCAACCACCATTATCCAAGTATATATGTCTCAAATAGCGTTCAACTATTTCACCAATTTCATCTTCATCAATAACCTCTTGATTACCTTCATTCAGTAAGCATTTGATGGTGTTTCTTTTCTTATGTCTGTTGGTTGTCCTGTGGAAAAAAGTCGAATTCCTATCACCCTCCTTCAACCATTGTACTCTAGACCTTTGTTTCCAATATATTTCTTCTTTGCTTAAATTAAATTTCCACTTCCTCCTCCAAGCTTCCTCTTCAACATGCAATGATTGCAGGAAATTACCCTTGGCCATTAGATTATGGATGTTGTCAAGCTTAATCCCAATCTCCTTTTTTTGCTTAAAAATGTCACCAAAGGTATATTTAGACCATCCTCTAACTTCCTTTTTAATGAGATCAAGTTTTTGGGAGATTTTGTACATAGTTGACCCTTGGATCGGATGGCTCCACCAATTTTTTATGCAATTTCTAAAATTCGGATGTGTCGTCCACATAATCTCAAATCTAAAGGGGTGAGGGCCAAAGAAAGGCTTATTCATCCATTGGAGAAGAATTGGGCTATGATCAGAAACATTCCTAGGGAGGGAACTAAGAGAAGCATTGCACCCTAAATCCCAACCTACAGAGACCGACACTCTAACTAAACAGACTTGAATAAGGTGGCTACCTTTCCAATTGTTAGACCAAATGAACAAATTACCCTGCAGTTCCAAGTCAAACAAGCTAGACCTATTGATGAAGTATAAGAGGTCGCTCATGTTGTCACTGTAGTCCATTAGACCACCAAGTTTTTCTGAAGGGAACAATGGGGAGTTAAGGTCACTAACCACCATATACAAGGCATTTTTTTCTTCCAAAATTAAAGATAGGACTTCTTCCCACATAATTTTCCTTCCTCCATGAGTATTTGGGGCATAGATGTTAAACAAGTGCCAAATATAATTATCAAATTTGAGGGTCATAGTGAGGTAACTATGGGAAAACGCATATGCTTCCCCATCAATCTTAGTAGGATTCCACATAGTAGCAATGCCACCAGAGGCACCATCCACTTCACTATAGTAGAAGGAGGAACCTGGCCAAATTTTATTAGCTATTGAGGAGAAAGTCCGATAAGTCATCTTAACTTCCTGTAGAAGGAGGACATCGATTTTAAGATCCATAATGTATTTCCTAAGAGCAAATTGTTTTTGGGGACTATTCATCCCCCTCATGTTCCATGAGAGGAACTTCATTTTCTGTTACGATGGGTTGAGTCCAGCGTTGACTGTCGTCCATTGGAAATTTCCCTTGTTGTAGCTTTGTGCCTGGACAATCTCTCCGAGGGTCTTCCAACTCTGTTATCTATCCCCACATCAACTTTCTTAGTTCTTGTTTTTCTCTTTTGAGTCTTCCAATCATCATTGTTGACCTCATCCAACTGAGATTTAGAGGTAGAGGGCTTAGAGTCTAGAGTGAGAATCATAGATTTAATGACTTCCCCGGCTAGGTCATCCACACCAATTGGTTGAGAAGAGTAAATGCACGAGGTGTCATTCCCTTTCTTGGCCTTCGTAGGGGTAACTATCCCTATCTCCAACTATTGTTGAACAGTGACAACAGTTTTCTCCCTAGCCCCACCCAGAGGTTGGTTAGTAGTAGCAGTAGCGTTATCTATGTTCCCCATGCCCATGCACCCAAAGGAAAAAGGAGAAACAACAACCTTACACTCCACCCTCAAAGCCAAACCATGAGGAGACAAACCCAAATCCCTTAGTGGGGAGATTTCGCCTTCCTCCAAGAAGCCAAGGGACTTCCCCCATTCCACCCCAATAGTATTCTCTTGAACCTCAAGGCCAGGGGATTTCATCATCTCATACAAACCTTTAGTAAATGGATAATCATCCAACTCATTGGAGTTGGTGTTCTCCTGAGCAACACTAGAGTTGGGGATCTTTTGTATTTCCTCCTCCCCAGATGAAAGGGACAGGTTTTTCCCTTTTGACAAGGGTTCCTTCAACACTGGGGCTTTGTAGTCTGCAATAACATGCCCCTATTTCCCATTTTTTGACAGAACTTAGTGGCATCTTCATAAACCAAAGCCTGGGTCCATTTTCCTCATTTAGATTTTAGAGTTATAAAGTTGGGGAGAGCCTTGTTGATGGCTACATTAACACAAAACTAAGCAAAAACTAACTTGGATTTAGCTAGAGTGGTCATGTCCATAGAGACATAAATACCAAAGGAGTTACCAATCCAATGAAATTCCAATGGGAGGCTAGGCATGCAAACCCACACAGGAGCCATTTGATTAAGTTCCACAGATGGATCGAATCTCAATTTCCACTTGGCCATAGCCAAAATATGTTTTCCATAATCCCATGAGCTCGAAAGCACATAGATCAAATCCTCCTTAGTCATAATTTGAAGAGGAATAAACATCCAAGCATAGCAAAGACAATCACATTACCCTTCAGCTTCCAACGACCGTTAGCCCATCTATGAACCATGTCAATGGTGACCCTAAAAGAAAAGAATCTCCCCACCAGTGCGAGATGCAACGAGGAGGAAACCTCATCCATGACCGTATCCTGTAAGAAAATCTCAGTCCCCTCCTTTGATTGAAAAATGTACGGGATGAAGGACTCAAAAGCATTGTTGCTAGCCCCAATAAGGGCACTCTTCCAATTAGCCTTGAGGGAGTCATCTTTGTTAAAAATATCATTGTCCCCATCGGTGGGAATCACTGTTTGCGGTTTGGATGCACTCGACACAAACCCTGCATCCCCATGTGTCACAACAGAAACATGAGGGTCGTGAATCTTTTTTTGTATTAGGAGGGGTGTCAGGCTAAGGGGAGGCAGAGTCCTCCCTAGAACCTGCAGACATGGCTAGAAAATTTGAATTGCAAGCGCGGGAGATTGCAGAGCTTGAAAAGTATCAAGATTTAAAAATGGTGTGTGTTATCAATTATTATATTATGCTATTATATTTTATTCTTCACTTATATTTAAAATAAAAGATGAAATTAGATAAGTATTATATATTATTACTATTAGTATTAGTATTACATTATTATTATTGTTATATGTTTTATAATATAATATTAGTAATATATTATTTTTTGTGTTACATATTTATTATTATATTGCTATATTATTATTAATATTAAATTATTATATTATTCATAATATTATATTATTATTTTTATATGACTATTATATTATTTGTATTATTAAATTATTCTCACTATTACATTATTATTAATATTTTTTAAAAATATTATACTTAGTAAAATATTATTATCCTTAATATTATATTATTACTAATAAAATATTATCAATATTATTAATATTACTATTAAATTATTATATTATTTTACTACTATTATTATATAATTATTAATGGACAAAACTGTTAATTTATGTAGTTTGGACAGGTGTCTTCAAACCCAAGAATATTAATTAATTAATTATTTGATTCCTCTAGAGACTTCTAGAAACTAGTTAGTTAGGATTTGTTAGAGTCTAGTTAATCTTAGCCATCGATTGAGATTAAATTGTGGCCATTGGTTTTTCAATGAGATGATTATCAAAGGGGATTAATGGGAATTTGGAGAACAAACACTTGATAAAAATTTGTAGTGATAGGAAGGGCGCAGTGATAGTGTTGGAGGCAGTAGTAGTGGGATTTCAGCAAAAGAAATTAAGGGAAGAATTTTTGGAGAAGAAAATTGTCGGAGCTTTGCGAACAAGAGGCAAGTAGTTTATGTATCTCTTGATTTGTTGGAGTTTAATAAAAATTTTCATCTACTAAACTGGTTTTCCCTTTGGGGTTTTTCCAAGGACAATTTGTCCAAAAATATTGTGTTCATTATTTTGCATGTTTTTCTTCTCTATTCCTATAATTTTATTTGTGAAGTTGCAATTGTGTTATTTTTCAATATTTGTTGTGAATTAATTTTCAGCAGTCAAATAATTTTTATAGATAGGAGATTAATAATCAATAACTGTAATAGAATTTTCAATAGGAGAATGGGTAGGAAAGGCTTAGCGCAGGCACGGGAAGGAAAAATTGAGGGTTTATAAAACTCAATTCGACCGTTTCAAAATTATGTTTTTTAATTTTTCTCATCTTTTGAGATGGCCTCAATAGGTTTAAGAGATTAGGACAAATTGGATGGAGCCTCAAATTTTGGTGTCTAGAAAATCAGAATTTCTTTATTGTTGGAAGAGAATGTGTAACACCTATCTAATCTCAAGCTGGTAAGGTAGCATTCTGATTTTTGATTTGATATTTTAAAATGTTAAATGTTGTCATAATGAGATTATACATTGATGAGTATGGAAAGGTTATCATGAGTAGTTAATATTCTAGATTACAAGCTTATATATTGTTATCATGGCTTATGTATGATTATGGATAGGAAAGGGATGATGTCATAACACTCATATTCGAGAGGCTTACGATATCATGACTCCCTTCCTGATGATTGATGTTGCTTTGGATATATGTTGTATGCACATGTACTTTAACATGTAATTAAAAGTGATGCAGGCACCCAGTATCGACTCTGCCTAGATCCATAGGCCTGAGCATACTCATATCCCCGATGGTGGTTACTAGAGGTAGTCACAGGCCAAACGTCCCCTATCCTAGCCCACTGTACCCTGTTAGGGCAGTTTTTTCCTTATTGATGTCTTACCGTCCAGTTACCTAATGGTAACATCTAGAGCACCTTTCAGCCGAATGTTCTAGAGCACCTTTCAGCCATATGTTTCGGAGCACCTTTCTGTCGTATGTTCTGGCGCACCCTTCAGTTGTAAGTGGTTTACCAGTATGTCATTGAGGTATTTTGTTATGGTTTTTGTGAACATGTTAGGAGGCCATATACTTTGGTTGCTAGTGTTATGACATGTTTTCATTGGCATCTTTTCGTAGTATTTCATTATATTTAATTGAATTGAGAGTTGGAATGGTTTTGTTTCCATGAGGTTTTAAATATGATATTTTAAATAATTTTTATTGATCATTTAAGAGAATGATATATTTCAATTAGAAATTTTAAATGATTTTATTAATCCTTTTGGGGAGCTTTGTGTTTTTGGACGATTGGATTTAAATTACTATTTTTATTTGAAATAGAGAATTTTGTTGTTTTGGTGATTTAATTAATTTCTTGGAGAGCATTGATAGCTTGCCTAATAAAATGTTTTATTTCATTTTTATTGTGTAGAGTTTTGTCAAAATAAAAATAAGGGGTAAGCCTTGTCTTTAAACGATATTCATTTTTGATTGGGGAAAATTTTATTTTTTGGGGAGGAGACATTTTTAGAGGAAAGAAGAAAATTTTTGTGGGAAAGAAATAGGAGAAAACCCCAAAAATTTGGGGAGCTGAATTGTGCAAGTTTTTCGGAAATGAAATTTGTGGGTAGTTGACTGTTGAAATCAACGTGCCATTTGCCCCTTGTTGTCCCGGTTTGGATTATAGCCACGCTTTACAATTAGAGTACTCCTTCATTTTTGTTTTGGAGAAAATTGAGGTATTTTTCTGTTATCCTTCATTCTTGTATGGCTGGAAATTGGGCATTTACTCATGTTCTCTTATGGCTGTGAATTTTTTGATCTAAGTTATTTTGATTGTATGAAAATTAGAGGAACTCCTCTATTTCATTTTTGAATTGCATGAGGGTTTGAATGATGAATGTTTTAAATTCATTTTGCTTCCCTGTAGTATTTTGTATGGCAGAATCTTGTTCATTGCCAGCAATTATGAAATGGGTTGTTGAACAAAATTTGATTCATAGTTCCTCCTTGTTCTTCATTTTTGGACATTTTTTTGAAAATGTGTTTTTAATTGTTGCTCTTTATCCCTTTGCTAAAAATGAAATTAAATGGTGGATTTCATGTAGAATCACCAAGATCTCAACTGGGTCTCTGGAAGATTTTAGTTCTAGGCACTTTCATTTTTACCCAAATTTGTGCCCTCTTATTAAATGACCCTTTTGTTTGTTGCTCTTTAATGGTCTGATAAATATGTAAAATAAAATTGGATTCCATGTGGACACGTTAAAATATGAACTAGGTCTTCGTCCAATTTTAATATGGACACTTTTTATTTTTCATGTTTTTGTCCAACCTTGCCTTAATGACGTTTTCTGGTACAACACCATTTTGTGGCTCTTAAAATTGAAAATTGAGGGTGGATTCCAACTTGGAACGTCAAAATCTAATCTGGGTTGGGCTTAGAATTTTAATCCGGGTACTTTTCATTTTTATGTAATTTTCATGCCTCTATTTCACGATTGAATTCAGTTGTTAAATGTGTCTTCTTATAACAATGGTTGCTTGGCTGTGTTAAATGACTTTATGATGATTTAAGTGGATTTTGCATTACTTCATATTTTTTTTGGATTCCTCATTTGGTTAAACGAGAAGGCCTATCCGTCTACAGGGCATTGATTTGGGCATGTTTGAGTTTTACTCATCCGTAGGAGAGACGTATCTGATTCCATGTGGTGCCATTTCTTCGAGCACACATGATGACATTTCACCTAGTCTACACTTTTGTACCTATACCTTTGTAGTCATGACTTGTACTCGACATGTCATTGTATGAGCATCTACTTGTTGTGATATTGGCATAATGCGTTGTATTCCATGTTTGCTCCTTGTCTGGCATGAGTGTTGGCCATATGTTACCCTTGCCTTGTTTTCTGCTTGGGCCTTGTGACTACCTCTGAGCACGGTGGGGTGGCGCCTCTTTTGAGTCCACATAGTAGGGAGGCATTGCCACCACCATTGGGGACCGGCGTACAAGTTATTGGAGCGCCAGTTGGAGCTGCTCTCCTTTGCATTTGTATTACATGTTCATGTATTTCATTTATGGCTATGCCTTTGTATCTATGTGTATTCTTTTATGTATATTGTACTCTCTTGAAAGAAAATATGTAAACTTATAATTTAATGAAAAGAAATGTGATGTTTTCCATTTAATTTACGAGTTTCGATGTTGGTATCGGACTTGCTTGTATTTTGATTATCATATTGGCCTTTCTTCAACTTTTTTTCCATGCAAAACTCCAAGCTTTGGTTGTATTTTTACCTTCATGTTAGGCTGCAAAGGTTTCAAAGAAATTCCGCCCTTTGTTAATGCCTTGTGTTGCAATTGTAAAGGTTTCGGAGCATCGCCCCCATTTGTTGATGTCCTGTGTTATGATTGTACAAGTTCCGGAGCATTGCCGCTTTCAATTTTTGGGCTATGTTGTTGCTGCATTAGTTCCGAAGCAACGTTGTTCAAGTTCCAGAGAAATGTTACCAAAGGTTCTAGAGCCGAGCTGGGAAGTTCTGGCACCGAGCTGGAAGTTCCAGCACCAAGCTGCAAGTTCCAGAGCAGCACTGTTAGAGTTCTGGAGCAGCGCTGTAAGTTCCGAAGCAGCTCTGCAAGTTCCGGAGCAACACTGCTAAGGTTCTGGAGCATCTTCCCTAGAGCTATTTTAATTGTTCTATCTAGTTTTTCTTTGGAGGGTAGATTAATCCTCTCCCTTGGGCTGCATTAGGCCATACTTGGCCTTGTATGAGGCCGTATTTAATATGTTGGAAGATTCTTTTGTGTATGTTATCCTTTATGTTTTAAAAAAAAATTATCTTGTCCTCTTTTGGCTCTTACCCTTCGGGGTTTGCATAGCGGGATGTTACATCTGGTATCAAAGCCCATGTTCACACACTGGGAGCTTTGGCATACTTGAGTCTTCTATGTTATGTTGTGTTTTGTGTGTGTGGCATGAGCTTGTTATAGTGTTTTCATAGTCTTATTGTTTTGCTTTCATGCCTTAGTATGATGTATAGATCACGCTTATGATGATCTATTTTAATGTGTCCCTTGTTTCTTTGGGATGCCCCTAAGGGTAGAGCCAGAGGTAAAGTCAGAGGTGGAACCCATGTTGCAGTGTTGGGATCCCTACTTATGATTGTTACTTTCTTGGGTGTTGTGTGTGGTGGATGGCAACAAGTGTTGTTGTTTCCCGCCCCTTGCATGTCTTGTTGAGGAATGTTTTGGGAGGGTTAGTTAGACCCTTGAGCCTATTAAGAAGTGTATTTCGATTGGTCTCCTTGATGTGTGGCTCTTTCATTATGTAAAGGGATGTGACCCTTGAGTATTCTTGAGTGTGGTTGTACCCATGTGGTTGCAGTGTGCTTGATGTGTGTGTTCCAAGTGCTTGTTGCGGCGAGATAGTCATAGGACCTATTGCTTGAATGCCTTAGTATGGCATTTTAAAGGGTTGATTTTTCCAACCCTGGCTTGTGTTGTGGAGGAATGATACCTCCTAGGTCTTGCCTTACCCTACGGGATTGGAGTGATTCCCTTGGTTGAGAGTCTCCCAAGATCAAGATTGATTACTTTCCTTTATCCTATGTTGCGGGTGGGCATGTTGGACCTTAGCTTGTTGGTGGGTTGCAGGTGACATGTGTTGCCTAAGATTTCCCTTGCTTGATTTATTTGTTCATGTTGTGGGAAGGTCTGTTTGACCTTGAGGGTGCTAAGAAGTTCCTTTGTGTGTATTTTCTTCTTGAGTTTTCTATTTTTGTTATCATGCAAGCTTTGGTGCATACCTTCTAGTGCTTTACCTCATTGTGCAAGTGATTGCGAGATTGGCCCTATGTGGTTTTGGAGTTGTTTCTGCATGTTATATTGTATTCAGACTGTAAATATGGTAATAGAAAATTCATGATCATGTTGTTAGTTCATAGAGGTTAATGTATGCTCTCTTATGATTAATGTGTTTGTGAGAAAGTGATTGTGTGATGATGAAAACATGTTTTCTTTCATGCCTATGTCAGAATTGTAAATTTCTCTCTCCCTCTCTCTTCTCACTGGTCTAATAGAGATGTTATCTTTGAGTGTGTTGTGTATTGAAATTTGTGGTATCTTGTATCTTATGAGCAAATGTTTATGCATTCATGAAAGTTTATTTTATTAGTTCAACCTTGGGTAAAGGACCTAAGTCCCCAAGTTGCATTCATAATCATGGAACATGTATAATATGAATAGAGAATTGTTCTACATTAAGTAAAAGTTAGAGGAAAAGGGAATAGTGAAACCATTGGCATGTTAATGATAATTGCATAATCGGTGCATCTTGTTGGTGAGGCCTATAGTCCCCAACTTTATTGTTAATTCTTAAGAAATCATGTTGACGTTAAATTATTGTACCTGGATTCAAAATGAAAAATGGTAAATGTATGTTGAAGTGATAATGTTGCATACCTTGTCTTGGGTAGACATTATAATGATATTGCACCATGTGTGGGAAATAAATGTGGTTAACATATGTGTGTAATAGGGTGATTTACTGTTTAATAAAAGTGAAAGTGAATGTGAGATTTATCATGGCATTGTGATTTACTCCATGTAGCACTATGATGTATTGTATGGATGTTGGGAGTACATGTTATTGGAAAATTGTATTAATCTTGCATAATTAAGAGGTGGATAATGGTTTATTTTGGTATGAGGAAATTGGAAAAAGGTACTCCCTGTTATGTGAACATCCTGTGTTAGTGCACATGTTGAGTGTTGTGAATACCCCATACTTATTTTGTGTGCCCACAAGATGGTGAGACTGTGTACCCATCCATGGAGGATATGTTGTATCTGGGGTATGAAATTAACCATACCATTATGTGTGCTTGTATGTTTGTTACCTGATTGAGGGCCAACCCATGTGTGGTTGAAATTTACATATATATTAAGAGTAACCAAAATTTAGTTCCGTAGAATCTCTTCTCTTGGTTCTCTAGTCCCTCAATCCGTGATGGGGTAGTAGCAGCCACAAATTTCCTTGGGCGGAGTGTGCAACGTACACATGTTGCGATGCAGAGCATCATCAGCTCAACCGATCCCAAGGAAAGTACTCACTACTTCCCCTTATGATGGATCAGGGTACTTGATCCATATGTGCTAGCCTAATCCTCACAACTTTGTATACAATAGCATTGGTTTGTTCGTATTGCCTGGTCGTCCGTAGGGACGTTGAGCTGGCATTAGTGAGTTGACCTCATCCACATGAGAGGTGAGACTCATGTAGCCCCATATTTATATACTCATATATGCACTATTTATTCCATATCTACATGTGTTCTACCATGATGCCATGTATACCTCTAGCTACGATGAGTATTTGTGTGTGCCCTTTCCACGAGGTATTGCTATGTAGGGTGTGTTTTGTGCATGTCTACTTTCGCAGAGCCATGGACACACTGCCATGTGGTGTACGACTAGTACGTGCCTTCTCCAGCTAGCATATGACCATGTCGCGCTGAGACACGATGCGAGATGTAGCTAAGGTGCACATTCCATGCAAATAGCCAAGCAGTACATGGGCCACTTGGTGAGTCCATTTCGCGTGACGAAGTGATGCGAGGTGTAGCCAGGGAATACACTTCATGCCATGTGGTTGGTGTGTTCACTCCACCACACATGAGGGGCTATTGTGATAGTCAGACGTTGTTCCCTCCTTCCTCATCTGGTGGCTAGTTCGTCACATAGTTATGTATTGTGCCATTTCGAAGATTGTGAATCTTCTTTTGGTTATTGATGATTTTCACTTTGATTGTGAGGACCGGAAAAACTTTGATTTATCTTGTTTGTGATGGTTTAGCCACAGATTGTGAAATTTCTTTGCTCGTAGCCTTGGGGTTACATTTGATTTAGTGCTGAAGTTGCGCACATTTCTTACTTTATTGCTACAATTGAATCTTTATTCGATATTATTTATGATCTTTGGTGGCTAAACTAATTTTCCATTTGTTGTTTTCAAATGCTATTCTTGTGTTGTAATGTGATTCCTCATTGAGAATGGGAGATTTGGACTCGATTGAGTGTATATGAGGAAGTAGATGCAGGGAACCTTGAGGATGGGGGTAAGTGAGGCTATTACGCAGTTAGGATCCACTACCCACCTATGTGTGATGACTATCTCTTGGAGGCTAACCACCTTATCCAACAAGAGATAGGTCATTGTGGTCTTGTTTGGATGGTCTCACCATGTGTGTGTGGCCTAACACCATCAAACCACTGAGTGTGAGGTATGGTTTATGTGAGATGGATATTGGCTCTTGACTCATGGATTAGTATGTTGCTTACCAGTGTCTAGATGGACCTTGTATAGCCTTGTGATGTGATTCCCAATGATGTAAGTATGTATGTATGTATAAATGCATGTTTCATCTTGGATATGGTTTCATATGAAAAGTTCAAAAGTTGGTTTATTGTGTTGTAGAAAGTGTAAATTTTTATGTTTCGGTTGAAAATGATGTTAAATATGTTCACATGTGTGAGATTGGAAGTGTGTGGAGAACAAATATTGCTGCAAATTATGGTATTTTGGAAAGAATGGAGTGCTTATGCATCTTCTTTACCCTTTTCTTAGTGGAATTAATGTGTATCTTAACCTATTCCTGAATGAATGTGGATGTTAAAATAAATGTTTATGATGAGAATCGTGGCTCATGTGATGTTAGAAGGATTAATCATGTTATTTTGTTTCATGTTGAGACTTTATGAGTAAGGTATATGTCAATATATTGAAAATGAATCATGGAAAGGTGAATTTTAAATGGATGTCCTCTTTATTTCATTTAGTGATGAATGTTATATATTATAGTTCTCATCCTTGGAATGAAGTACAATCCTTTAATGTTGATTATTATATTTTGAGTACTAATGTGTGACATGGCTGCATATTAAGTTTACATGACTTCTAGGAGTAAGTCAAATCTTAGGGAGAGAGGATGTAACACCTCTCTAATCTCAAGCTGGTAAGGTAGCATTATGATTTTTGATTTGATATTTTAAAATTTTAAATGTTGTCATAATGAGATTATACATTGATGAGTATGGAAAGGTTATCATGAGTAGTTAATATTCTAGATTACAAGCTTATATATTGTTATCATGGCTTACGTATGATTATGGATAGGAAAGGGATGATGTCGTAACACTCATATTCAAGAGGCTTACGATATCATGACTCCCTTCCTAATGATTGATGTTGCTTTGGATATATGTTATATGCACATGTACTTTAACGTGTAATTGAAAGTGATGCAGGCACTAAGTATCGACTTCGCCTGGATCCACAAGCCTGAGCATACTCATATCCCTGATGGTGGTTACTGGAGGTAGTCATAGGTCAAACGTCCCCTATCCTAGCCCACTGTACCCTGTTAGGGAAGTGTTTTCCTTATTGATGTCTTACCATCCAGTTACCTAACGGTAACGTCTAGAGCACCTTTCAGTCAAATGTTCCGGAGCACCTTTCAGCCATATATTCCAAAGCACCTTTCTACCATATGTTCCGACGCACCCTTAAGTTGTATGTGGTTTACCAGTATGTCATTGAGGTATTTTGTTATGGTTTTTGTGAACTTGTTAGGAGGCCATATACTTTGGTTGCCGGTGTTATTACGTGTTTTCATTGGCATCTTTTTGCAGTATTTCATTGTGTTTAATTGAATTGAGAGTTGGAATGGTTTCGTTTCCATGAGGTTTTAAATATGATATTTTAAATAATTTTTATTGATCATTCAAGAGAATGATATATTTCAATTGGAAATTTTAAATGATTTTATTAATCCTTTTGGGGAGCTTTGTGTTTTTGGACGATTGGATTTCAATTACCATTTTTATTTGAAATAGAGAATTTTGTTGTTTTGGTGATTTTAATTAATTTCTTGGAGAGCATTGATAGCTTGCCTAATAAAATGTTTTATTTCATTTTTATTGTGTGGAGGAGTTTTGTCAAAATAAAAATAAGGGTGCAGCCTTGTCTTTAAACGATATTCATTTTTGTTTGGGGAAAATTTTATTTTTTGGGGAGGAGACATTTTTAGAGGAAAGAAGAATTTTTTTGTGGGAAAGAAATAGGAGAAAACCCCGACAATTTGGGGAGCTGAATTGTGCAAGTTTTTCGGAGATGAAATTTGTGGGTAGTTGACTGTTGAAATCAGCGCACCATTTTCCCCTTGTTGTCCCAGTTTAGATTCCAACCATGTTTTACAATTAGAGTACTCCTTCATTTTTGTTTTGGAGAAAATTGAGGTATTTTTCTATTATCCTTCATTCTTGTATGGCTGGAAATTGGGCATTTACTCATGTTCTCTTATGGCTGTGAATTTTTTGATCTAAGTTATTTTGATTGTATGAAAATTAGAAGAACTCCTCTCTTTCATTTTTGAATTGCATGAGGGTTTGAATGATGAATGTTTTAAATTCATTTTGCTGCCCTGTAGTATTTTGTATGGCAAAATCTTGTTCATTGCCAACAATTATGAAATGGGTTGTTGAACAAAATTTGATTCATGGTTCCTCCTTGTTCTTCATTTTTGAACAATTTTTTGAAAATGTGTTTTTAATTTTTGCTCCTTATCCCTTTGCTAAAAATGAAATTAAATGGTGGATTTCATGTAGAATCGCCAAGATCTCAACTGGGTCTTTGGAAGATTTTAGTTCTAGGCACTTTCATTTTTGCCCAAATTTGTGCCCTCTTATTAAATGACGTTTTTGTTTGCTGCTCTTTAACGATCTGATAAAAATGTAAAATAAAATTGGATTTCATGTAGACACGTTAAAATATGAACTAGGTCTTCATCCGATTTTAATCTGGACACTTTATTTTCCATGTTTTTGCCCAACCTTGCCTTAATGACATTTTCTGGTACAACACCATTATGTGGCTCTTAAAATTGAAAATTGAGGGTGGATTCCAACTTGGAACTTCAAAATCTAATCTGGGTTGGGCTTAGAATTTTAATCCAGGTACTTTGCATTTTTATGTAATTTTCATGCCTCTATTTCACGATTGAATTCAGTTGTTAAATGTGTCTTCTTACAACAATGGTTGCTTGGATATGTTAAATGACTTTATGATGATTCAAGTGGATTTTTCATGACTTCATATTTTTTTTGGATTCCTCATTTGGTTAAACAAGAAGGCCTATCCATCTGCAGGGCATTGATTCGAGCATGTTTGAGTTTTACTCATCCATAGGAGAGACGTATCTGATTCCGTGTGGTACCATTTCTTCGAGCACACATGTTGACATTTCACCCAATCTACACTTTTGTACCTATACCTCTATAGTCATGACTTGTACTCGACATGTCATTGTATGAGCATTTGCTTGTTGTGATATTGGCATAATGCGTTGTATTCCATGTTTGCTCCTTGTCTGGCTTGAGTGTTGGCCATATGTTACCCTTGCCTTGTTTTTTGCTTGGGCCTTGTGACTACCTCCGAGCACGGTGGCGTGGCACCTCTTTTGAGTTGACATGGTATGGAGGCGTTGCCACCGCCATTTGGGACCGACATACAGGTTATTGGAGCGCCAATTGGAGCTGCTTTCCTTTGCATTTGTATTACATGTTCATGTATTTCATTGATGGCTATGCCTTTGTATCTATGTGTATTCTTTTATGTATATTATACTCTTTTGAAAGAAAATATGTAAACTTATAATTTAATGAAAAGAAATGTGATGTTTTCCATTTAATTTACGAGTTCTGGTGTTGGTATCGGACTTGCTTGTATTTTGATTATCATATTGGCCTTTCTTCAACTTTTTTTCTATGCAAAAATCTAAGCTTTGGTTGTATTTTTACCTTCATGTTAGGCTGCAAAGGTTGCAGAGCAACGCCACCCTTTGTTAATGCCTTGTGTTGCAGTTTCAAATGTTCTGGAGCATTGTCGCCCTTTGTTGATGTCCTGTGTTGCAGCTGTACAAGTTTCAGAGCATTGTTGCTTTCAATTTTTGGGCTATGTTGTTGTTGCATTAGTTTCGGAGCAGCATTGTTCATGTTTTGGAGCAATGATGTCAAAGGTTCCAGAGTGGAGCTGGAAAGTTCCGGCGACGAGCTAGGAAGTTCCAGAGTCGAGCTGGAAAGTTCTGGCGCTGAGCTGGAAGTTCTGGCACCGAGCTGCAAGTTCCGGACCAACGTTGTTAGAGTTCTGAACCAGCACTGTAAGTTCTGAAGCAACTCTGCAAGTTTCGTAGCAGCGCTGCTAAGGTTCCGGAGCATCTTCCCTAGAGCTATTTTAATTGTTCTATCTCATTTTTCTTTGGAGGGTAGATTAGTCTTCTTCCTTGGGCTACATTAGGCCATACTTGGTCTTGTATGAGGTCATATTTAATGTGTTGGAAGATTCTTTTGTGTATGTCATCCTTTATGTTTAAAAAAATAATAATCTTGTCCTCTTTTGGCTCTTACCCTTCGGGGTTTACGTAGCGGGATGTTACAGAATGGGATCAAAGAATATGTGACTAGTGTTGTAGTTGTACCTACAGATCAAACATAACTCTTAGCATATAAGAAGGAAGATGCCAAGGTGAGGAGGTTGATTCTTGATGGTGTTAAGGACCATATAGTTCTGCATATTGTAGAGTTAGATACAATGAAGAAGTTGTGGGATGTTATTCTAAACCTATACCAGAATGCTACCACTAACCAGAAGTTGATTCTCAGAAAAAATTTGAGGAATGCCGAGATGAATAAGGGAGAAGACATTACAAGTTAACTCACCAGGCTTAGACTTTTCAAGGATGAGTTGGCAATTGTTGGAGATAAACCAAGTGATGACAAGCTAGTATGAATAGCCCTAAATGGGTTTACAAAGTAGTGGGATGTCTTTGTTCAAGTTATTAATGGAAAAGACACCTTACTGAGTTGGGATCGACTATGGAGTGACTTCACTCGGGAGCATCTTAGACTAAGTCTATTTAGTGGAACCAACAATAATAGTCAGAAAAGTGAGGCAGAATAGGAAAATGTTTCCCTAGCAGGAAAAGGGAAAGCGAAGAAGGGATCTAGCAAAGGATCAAATTCAAAAAGTGAGAATAAGAAGGACTTGTCTAAGATCAAATACTATGGTTGTCATGAGTTTGGCCACTATGTCAACGATTGCCCGTAAAGGAAGAAAAATGAAAAGAAAGGCATGAAGCAAACAACAACTTCAGCAAGTGCAAATGATCTCTCTAGTAGAATGGAGGATGAGTTTGCACTCATAGCTTGTATGGTTAGCTCAACCTCACAGGTTGTTTGGTATATAGATAGTGGGGCGTCATTTCATATGACAAGAGTTAGAGAGTACTTTTCTAGTTATAAGGAGGACATTAGAATCCATTTTTTTATGGGGAAAATGTCTAAACTTAATCCAGCTAGGAAAGGGACTGTTCTATTTTAGAGGGAGAATGGCAAGTTAATTCCCATTCATGATGTGTTGCATGTGTCAGGCTTGGGCATGAATCTAATTTTTGTATCTATCCTTCAAGATAAAGGCTACAATGTACTCTTTAGAGGGGTGCATGTGTTAATCAAGCATAAGGATTGGAAATCACCCATAGTTATTGGAGTTAGGAGCAGCTGGCTTTACATGTTGCAGTTTGATACTCATAAGGAACTCATGAGCATCAATGATCCTAAAGATCAAGGAGAGCTATGGCATAGGAGGATGGGCCATATACATCATGGAGCACTTAAATTGCTTTATGAGATAGTGACAGGTGTTCCAGAGGTAAGCACAGAGCATGATGATGTATGTAAGGGATGTGTGTTGGGGAAGTTTGTGAAAGCAACTTTTCCAAGGAATAACACTAGATCTGAGGGTGTTCTTGATCTAGTACATTCAGACACATGTGGACCAATGTCGACGAAGTCTCTCAGAGGATGCGAGTACTTTGTTACTTTTATTGATGATTTCTAGAGGAAGACCTAGATATATTTATTGAAGACCAAGGATGAGGTCTTCAATCACTTCCAAGAGTTCAAATCTCTTATGGAGAATTCGACGGGAAGGAAGATAAAGGATCTTCGGTCAGACAATGGAGGCATGTACAAAGGGAAAGTGTCCAAGATTTCTCTACTAGGGAAGGAATCAAGAGAGAGTGGACCGTTCCTTACAACCAACAGTAGATGGGATTGCTGAGAGGAAGAATCATTCTATATCAAAGGCAACAAGGGCTATGTTGTATGACCAGGATATGCCATGTTACTTATGGGTAGAGGCATGCAATATGGTGGTATACATACAAAATAGGGTTCCACATAAGGTATTGGGAAAGATGACACCAAAGGAGGTGTTCTCAGGGAAGAAGCCAAATGTCAACCACTTCAAGACATTTGGGAGTTTGGTGTTTTGTCACATTCCAAGGCCTACACGTTCCAAGTTAGATCAAATTGTAGAGAGAGGGTACTTTGTGGGATACAATGAAACCTCAAAGACATATTGGATATTTATTCTAGGGGCCAGGAAGATTATAGTTAGGCATGATGTCAAATTCATAGAAGTCAAGGCATATAGGAGGTCCAGAGATTTGCTAGCAAATGATCAGAGTTAGTAACCAACAGAAGCTCTAAGGATCGTGCAACCAAATCATGGGCAGCAAAGCACGAGTACAATTACTAGTACAAGCACAGGCTCAGGTATTGATAGTTCGCAGTGTATGGAGCAATAGATGCAACAGATCCAAGAGATGCATCAGGAAGACATGGAGGTTGATATTTCATCCTCTACAATTAGCACCAAGAACCAACAAACACATAGGGATACTCAGGAGTTTGTGGGAGCACCTAGGATGAGCAGTGGACAAAAGAGGCAACCAGCCAAGTATAATGACTATATGGCATTAGTTAGTCAGTTGGTAGTTAGCAAACCTTCTAGCTATTAGGAGGCCGCTCAACAACAGGTGTGGCAAAATGTGACGGTTGAGGAATATACCTCAATAGTGCAAAATAATGTATGGGAAGTTGTGCTTAGACCGACAAATAGGGAAGTGGTTGGATCACGCTGGAACTATAAGATCAAGCACGGTGTAGATGATAGCATCGAGAAATACAAGGAAAGGTTCATTGCCAAGGTGTTCTCTCAAAAGGATGGAATAAGACTATGAGGAGACATTCACTCCAGTGGCCAAGTATACTTCTATACAAGTCGTGATCTCACTTGCAGCATAGATGGGATGGCAGATCCATCAGATGGATGTCAAGACAATGTTTCTTAATGATGAATTGGTAGAGGAGGTATACATAGAACAACTAGAGGGATTTGTAGCACATAGCAATGAAACCCACGTGTGAAGATTGAAGAGATCTTTGTATAGACTCAAGCAGGCTTCCAAGGTGTGGTATGAGTGAATTGATAGATACTTGCAGGGAATGGGCTTCGTGAAGAGTGAGGTGGATGCTAACCTCTACTACTTGGTGGTTGGGGTGAGGTTCTCATTCTTGTTCTATATGTGGACAGCTTATTTTTAATAGGTTCACTGGGGCTCATAGAGGAGTGCAAGAGGGACCTTGCAGTAGAGTTTGAGATGGAGGATTCGGTGCTTATGCACAACTTTCTAGGCATGGAGGTATGACACACAAATGGAGAGATTTTCCTTGGACAAGGGAAATATTGTATCAAAATCTTGAGGAGGTTCGAGATGGAGGATTGCAGAGCCATGTCTACACCTATGATCATGAATTGGAAGAAGGTAGACACAACCAGGAAGAAGGATGTAGACCCCACCTTATATAGACAGTTGAATGGATCTCTCATGTATTTGGTCAACACTAGGCCAAATATATCCTTTGCAGTAAACTCTCTTAGTCAGTTTATGGCTAAGACGAAGAGATTACATTGGAAAGCAGAAAATTATCTGTTGTGATATTTTCATCGTACAATTGAGTATGGAATCAGATATACTCGAGGTGATGGCATCAGGTTGATAGGCTATACTAATGCAGGGCAAGCAATACAACGGCTAGGAAAAGCACTTTAGGGTGCTGCTTCAGTTTGGGATCAGGAGCTGTCTCTTGGTACTATAGGAAACATAAGTCTGTGGCTCTAAGTTCTACAAAGGAAGAATACATAGTGGCTAGCATGGCGATGTGTGAAGCTATATGGCTTTGAAAGTTGCTAGTAGCCTTGTTTGGTCAGAGGGTTGAGACTATAGTGATACACTACAACAATCAAAGTTACATCAGGTTGTCTGAGAATCCAGTGTTTCACGATAGGTCTAAGCATATAGACATCAAGTACCACTTCATTAGGGATTGTGTACAATGGAGGATTGGTCAGCCATAATATATACCTATAGATCAATAGGTAGCAAACATTTTGGCAAAGGCATTGGGGAAGGAAAAATTCATCTTCTTTAGAGATAAGTTGGGTGTCATGCAAAACACCTTCCTCGCTAAGAGGGAGTGTTAATTTATGTAGCTTGGATAGGCATCTCCAAACCTAAGAATATTAATTAATTAATTATTTGATTCCTCTAGAGACTTCTAGAAACTAGTTAGTTAGGGTTTGTTAGAGTCTATTTAATCTTAGCCATCGATTGAGATTAAATCGTGGCCATTGGTTTTTCAATGAGATGATTATAAAAGGGGATCAATGGGCATTTGGAGAACACACACTTGAGAAAGATTTGTAGTGATAGCAAATATTTTTGCAGTGATAGCAAGGGTGTGGTGATAGCATTGGAGGTAGCAATAGTGGAATTTCAATAGGAGAAATTAAGGGAAGAATTTCCAGAGAAGAAAATTGTCAGAGCCTTGCGAATAAGAGGCAAGCAGTTTATGTATAGATCTTGATTTGTTGAAGTTTAATGAAATTCCTCATCTGCTGAACTGCTTTTCCCTTCAGGGTTTTTCCAGGGACAATTTGTCAAAAAATATTGTGTTCATTATTCTGCATATTTTTTTTTCTATTCTTGTTATTTTATTTGTGAAGTTGCAGTTGTGTTATTTTTCAATATTTCTTGTGAATTAATTTTTTACAATCAAATAATCTATATAGATAGGAGATTAATAATTAGTAACTACAATAGAATTTTCACAAAAATAATTTCTCCAATTTCAAATAATAATTTTGTTAATTAAGATATGTATTTAATGATTATTATTATAGAATATAATATATAATAATTAAAATATAATTTATATATAATAAGTATAATTAGATTAAATATAAGTTAGCTTGTAATATAAAAAATATATATTGTATATTAGTTATATATTATATTATATTTATATTGAATGATTTCTAATATAAAATATAATATGTAAAATATTATTTGAAAAAAAAATGGCATTATATCTAATAAATCTCTATTCTAGTCCCTACCACGTAATTGTAGGGTTGTCATAGTTATAATGATATGGACTTGTGATTATCTAAATCTCCTTACACAGTTATATATAACTATAATTATGTTATTTTTTTTTTTTTTTTATTTTTGTTATCCACAAGGTATCCTCAGCGACTCAAGCCCAGCGGGTTCCCTTTACGGGCTAAGCTTGAGGCGAGACTAGTCCCTGGGGTCACACAGTAACCAACACACGCCCCAAGTGTGCACGATAGGGTAAGTCACGGGCCAAGGAGTTGAACCCAAGACCTCGGGGAGCAAACTCAAGACTTAGACCAACTCCGCTAACCCACGGGGGCAACTATAATTATGTTATTAATAATATATATAATATACTTAAAGTATATATTAATATTAGAATTATTAATGATAAAAGTATAATATAATATTATAAATTTAATTATATTATATTATACTTATGTATAAAAAGTATACTAAGTAATATATATTTTCAATATAATTATTAATAAGATATAATTTCAATTTTTATATTATTAACTATGTTATATGATTTAATAATATATAAATGAGAATAAATTTATAATATTAATATAATATTATATATTATAAACCAAATTATATATAATATTATTTATAACATGTATATATATTATATAATAGCAATAATATCATCTAATAATAATATTAGAATAATATAATATAATTATTATTATAATATAAGATATAATATTATTTTTTATTTTTTATTTTTTTTATAGGTAAGTGTTATCAAAAGGGCATAGCACTCGAGTACATAGATAGATTTTAGCTACAAAAACCATAGATCAACCTAGCCCACATAACAACCCTTATTACATTATCAGGTAACGATATATCACCGCACGACTCCACCCTAAACCTAGAACTTTGTCCAAACTACCTTCGCTGAGCCAAGACAAACCAGATTCCATATGTCTGGAAAAAGCCTCCATGTTAGCATTGATGACCCCAGTTCGGTAGATCCCCATGCATTCTCCATGAAGTTCCTCTTCACTTCCATCCTACATTGAATGGCCTCAGCTTCATACCTCTCATCCTCAACCTCCTCCACTTCTAGATTATCAGTGCTAAAGAAAAACCTCAGAGTGCTTACCAATCCATCCTCCTTCAATTCTAGTATGGTGCCTGCCACCACCAGTGCATATGTTGCAGCCACTAGCCTCCCAGAAAGTTCCACCATTCTTTCCCAGGAACCCAAAATATCTACCAATAGCCCAATCACCTCCTCAAACACCTTCCCATCACACCAGTGCCTCCTTGCTTGGTTCACACACCTGACTACCTTCACTATCTCCTGCAACACCACCTCGTTTTGAACCAAGAATAACCTCCTACACTGTTCCCGCATGGTTTCCTTGGCACACATGCAACTTAATCCAAAATAGTATACCATCATTGCTTCTAACTTTCCCTCCAACAATATAGAATGACGAATGAATGACAACACCAACCAGGAAAATGCAGATAAAGGCTAAGGGGTGCACCAATCTTGAAAAGTAATAACACCACAATCTACAAATTTTAGACCAAATCTATGCCCAGATACGCCACCAGTTACTGAGAATAACCTACGTGTGAATCTCTGCACCCAACGCACTAGCGCACACCCAAGGCATCGCATGGCCAGACACCTCACCCCTTCCTATTGTCCTGATCAAGTATAACCTCTAAGCCAGGCCACTGATCCACATGGGAATCTATAATTACCAAGATGGCTTGGGATACGCCGTAATTTTCCAGTAGATCAACCACTTTATTAGCTTCTTTGTAGGTGTCTGTTATGGATTAATCATTAAATTTTCCTAAAAGATTGTGAATCCTCTTTATCCAATTTTCCATTTTCCAACTTGGTGACTTTCCTGAGGAGATAGCCTAAATACATACTTGTGAATCACCTTCAATTTCTACATTGACTATCCCTTTATGAATGCATAGCTCCAACCCAAGCTCTAACACCTACATTTTTTCCATGTTATTGGAACGAATTCCTAGGCATTTTGAAGTAGCCCATACACACTTGCCAACTTCATCCCTGATTATGCATCCTACACCAGCCTGCCCGGCGTTACCTTTTGCAGCCCCGTCAAAATTTAGTTTCCACTTTAGTTGTATCGGTTGCAACCATTAGACAATCTTCCGATTTACCTTGTCTTGCTTGCAAACCCTTAGTTTAGGTGTCTTGAGCTCAATCCAGGCCTTCTGTATCAAATCATCCCACCTTGTGAAATTTTCTTTGGTGCCTTATCCTAATTCTATTGTTTGTCGTTTCAATGATGGCCCCTTGAATCTTGGTAATAAGAAGGTCCCAACTCAAGGCCTTTTCATAGAAAATGTGCCTATTTCACTCTTTCCATATGTGCCACACAATTAAGGCTAGTTCCAAAACCCATAATCCATGCCAATAGCCACCCTTGTCTGCTATTGGCTAGCTATGCAAGAATTCCTCTAGATTCGCAAGTCTTGGTCCCTAGAAATGAAAATTGTCTTGCAACCAGTCCCAGTATGTAGCCGCCAAATGACAATTTAGAAAGAGGTGGTCCACACTCTCCTCTTCACATTCGCATAATGGACACCTAGAGGGGCCTACGATTCCAATCCTTTCCAATCTTTCCCATGTAAGGCATCGCTTGTGAATGGCAACCCAAAGGAAAGCACTAGCCTTGGGTAACACTTCCCGCCTCTAGCATAAGGTTGTCATCCAAGTATTCTCTTTGTTGCATGCAAGTTATATTCGTAGTTGGAGTTTAGCTGAGTAATCCCAAGAGGTAGCTCCACACCAGATAATCATGTCTTCCCTATTGCACAAATTAACCACCCAACTGGCTAGTTCATGTGCCACTGCTACTTTTGTTTCTAATGATAAAGGCAAGGTATCCACATCCTTCCATTTGTACTGCCCCCCAATTGTGCCTAGATCTAAAGTTACATAATCTGCTACCTTGCAACCATAATCCTCTTGAAGCCTCTCCACATAATGCCCCAATTCAAACAACTCTGACAAGCTCTTGTGGCCATCTCACGAGTCTGTCTAGAACATAGCCTTCCAACCATCCCCAATTTGCCATGAGAGGTGATTAGTAATTAAATTCCTACACTTTGAAAGGTACCTCCACACAACTGAACCACCTTCCAAGTTTGCAATTGTTAAAATTCTGGAAGGATCGTCATTATCCAAATATTTGTTCTAGAGTATCTAACACCACAGTTTTTCTAGAGACTTATACATTTTTCAAATTAGTTTTGCACCTAGGGCGTTATTTTGTAGCCTCACCTTTTGCAGTCTCACCCTATTGTCCTCTTTTTCTTTGCATGTTGTGTCCTAGCCGATGAGTGGGATTTTTTTCTCATCCTTAGACCCTTCCCACAGGAATTTCTTGAGGAATTTTTCCAAATATTCTTCAACTTTTAGAGGTGCCTCGTAACAAGACATAGTATAAATGGGGATTGCAAATAGAACCGCTTTTGCCATTGTTATTCTCCCTGCAAATGAGAGCCAGCTATTCTTCCATTCCATCACCTTGCTTCTACATTTCTTGACTACCTCTGACCAATGTTTTTCTTTACAAGCACCATCAAAGATCTTTACCCCTGAGAATTTTGTTGGAATTTTTTCCACTTGGAAGCCCATAATTCCAGTGATGGCTTGTTGTAACGCCTACCTTCTATTAAAAAAGAAGATACATGATTTCTCCTTATTCATTTTCTGGCCCGATTGTATTTCATACTCATCCAACACTCCTTTGATTACTTTGGCTTCCCATATACTTGCCTCACCTAGGAGGGTGGTATCGTCTGCGAATTGCTAGTGGGATATGGGTTCCACATTTGAAGCCACACGCACACCTTTCCACTCCAAATGGTGGAAAAATTTATTGATAACACAACTTAGAGATTCCACCATAATTACAAACAAGAAAGGAGAAATAGGGTCCCCCTGCTTGAGACCATTTGTGTCCTGAACGAAACCATGCAAGGTTCCATTAACTGCAATCGAAAAACATACCGAGGAAATGCAATAATGAATGAGCTCGCACCATTGGGTACAAAATCCCATTTTCTCCATATCCTTGATTAGAAAGCACCACACAACTTTATCATAAGCCTTGTAGACATCCAGCTTTATTAACATCCCTGCCTTTCTGCTAATCTTAAGTGAGTGTACCACCTCCAAAAGAAGGAGTATATTGTCCGTGATTTCCCTGCCTGGCACAAAACCATTTTGTTCTACAGATATTATGTTTCCCAATACCAATTTCAGCCTGTTTGCAAATACTTTGGCGATCACCTTGTATACGGTATTGCAGAGTGATATGGGCCAATAATCGCCAAAAGAATGACATTCAGTCTTCTTCGGAATCAACACTATTATAGTGTTATTTATATCTTTCACGAAACGCTTCATCTTTCTAAAATCTTCCACCAACTTCCACAAATCGTCTCCAATGAAACTCTAACACATCTAGAAGAATTTCACTAGGAACCCGTCGGGCCCAGGTGCTTTGTCTGGGTCGATTTGAAACAAAGTGCATTTCACTTCATCCTTAGAAACTTCCCCACAAAGCATCAAATTGTCTACCCCACTGACCCGTTGTCTATTGTTTCCAAAAACCTGCCACCAACTTCATGCCCACTTTGACACCCCAGCAAGTGTTTAAAGAACTCAACAACCACCGAGCCCACTTCCTCCATGTCGTGTACTATGTGGCCATCCATGTATTTAATTTGAGGTCTGTCTTATTTGTAGCTCTCCTTGCTAGCACTAATGCATGAAAAAAATTTGAATTTGAGTCTCTTTCACTAAGCCAGACTTCCCTAGATTTGTCTCACCAATATATTTCTTCTCTCTTAAGGAGCTCAGCCAGCTTGGCATTCAAATCCTTTTCCTTGTGAAAATTATCGTTCTTCATGCCTTCTTTGATTACTTTCTCATTCAATGCTTCCAGTTTTTCCTTCCACCTTAACCTGATGTTTTGAAATTTCTCCTTGTTCCAAACTTTTAGTTTTTGTTTTATAAATTGGAGTTTCTTAACGATTTTAAAGCTAATCAATCATCCCACTCAAGTCTCCTTCCACCAGCATTCCAGAAGACCGACAAGACCGTCATCTCACCACCACATATTCTGAAACTTAAAGCTTGTATTTTGCAGATCTTGTTGCCCTATAATATTTAGCTCAACTGGAAAATGGTTTGATATTGACACTGGTTGAATGCTAGCCAATACCTGCATACCCTTTTCAAACCAGGTCAAGGAAACCAAAAAAATTTCCAAATTTTATGCGATTGTTGTGAAGTCCTTATGCCTATTGGTCCATGTGTAGACGCCATTGTCTATCAGACACTCAACTACTCCAGCATTTGCCACAAAGCTTTTGAAGTCGATGGTGGCCTGTGAAACACTTTGAATCCCTCCCCTCTTCTCTATCGAGTCCAAGATGGCGTTAAAGTCTCCTCTAATGATTAGATAGTCCCTCAAGAAGGGATGAGCAAAGTCAAGTATCGAGCACCACAATGCAACCTTTTCCTTGGTTTTTGTTAGCTCGTAAAAATTCATGATCACAAAAGAACAGTTCAGACCTAAATCAAAGACTTTTGTAGCCATCCAATTGGAAAAAGAACCAATTATTTCCACCGAAACCATTGCTTCTTTCCAAAAAAGTCCCAATCCACTTGAATTCCCCACAGAGTCTTGGAAGCACCCACTCCATATCAAACAATATTTTAGAAATTTCATCCCTTCCTCCCCATAAAGTTTGGTCTCTTGCAATAGGATAATATTGTTTGTACTCTTCTGAAGATGATGCCTGACAAGGCGTCACTTGTCAAGGGCCTTCAGGCCCCTGACATTCCATGTTGTTATCTTCATTGTTTCCCAAGGGAGGAGCTTCCTCCCTTCGTACTTAAGAACTTAGTGATGCTAGGGAACCTTTTTGGTGTAGCTTCTTCTTCCCTTAATTGCTTGAAGGATTTTTGGCCTCTTGTGCTTCTAGTTGTGTGATTTTTCCCACACCCAGATATTTGACAGCTGATTGGGAAATGCACCTATCCTTGATGAAATCTAGCACATCCACTGGATCCACATTGGAATCTAAATCATCACTTGCCTCCAAATTGACTTCTACAATCCCATCTTGATCTTGTTCGGATCTCATCTCCTAAAGCGGGGACTTAAGCTACAAATCAACTGAATGCCTCTTGTCTTCGGGTTCCTTATGAGAGCTATCTTGAGGTAGCATATCATCCTTTGATGCAGTGTTCATTTTCATAGTCCTCGCTTTAAGGGCCCTGGATGAAGACCTCTGTTCACAAGGGGGTATGTCCTTTGTTTTTTCCTTCCAAGCCCTCCTCCTTCCTTTATTGCACTCTGATGTTGCATGTCCCTAGGCACTGCACTTAGGGAAAAATAAATTTTGGATCTTCAACTTCAATCCCTTGAAGCCAATGATCCCCTCTCACCTTTAAAAAAATCTGATTTGGAATGGTGTCTATCGCTGCAATTTTCAGTTTCACATACTTGTAAAGGAAACCGTCTAGAATACTTGTGGTCATTTCTATAAGGGAGCCCAGAGTGCAACCTATATTTTCCAAGCATTCCACAGTCCAATATTCCATCGGGAGGTTGTATAACTTGACCCAAACCGGGTGATCATATGGCATTAATTTTACCAGGTTAAAATTCAGACACCATGGTTGCATTTATAGGGTTGTGTCACCCATAAACCACATATCTCCCTCTGTGACAAGCTTCTTCACTTCTTAATTAGCAAAAACAACCAGAAAAAAGCCTTTTGGTAGAAATTGTAACAGGTCCTCCTGCTTCCATTGTTCCTTGATTCATTTTTTTATCGAATCCCTAGCTGACGTCTTACCAATAAAATAACACAAGAATGTGTATTCCTCCAAGATGACTGCATCCGATTTAATTTCTTTTGTGACATCAATTTTCATCAGGACTTCTTCCACATTTTGTTTGGAGATGTTCTCCCCCATGGGGATCTGCCCTCCTTCTGGCCTTCCTACTTTCCTTTATTTCCTTCCCCAAAAAATATTGGTTGGCCAACTCTGAGTCTACCATCCCTTCCATACCTTTTGCCTCCCTTTTTGATTTGGCCAAGTTGCTTCAGGTGGTCTTTGCAGGCTCCAATCATCTTTCCTCTCCAAGACGGGAAAATCATGCCTTCTCCACGCCACTTCCAATCCATCCACTGAGGTCATGGATTTAGGGGTGTCATGCCTCTTGCGTTTGGTCGCGCCATTGTCGAGTCCTTCCTACCTATAATATGGATGGCATTTTTCCACCTAACGCCCACCTTCAAAAACCCATTGGGGCATAGCCTGCAATCCATTTGAATTTACCTCGATCGCTTCGTCCCCCCAGTGGTGTTTGGGCTCATCTTCGCTCCTCTAGACCTTCCCATTCCTTCCCTAAGGCTCGTCAACCTTCCCTACCTCTCCAGATTTCGCACCTACGCCAACCTGCGAACCTATGCCACCGTGCACCATTTTTTCTAATATACATAATACATAAGATATAATATTATTATATACAATATTATATAAATTATTATAATATTATATTATAGTTATTATTTGATAATAATAACTAAATTATTTATTTATATTATTATAATGTTATTATAATATATTAATATTATATATAACTATATTATCATATATAATATTATTAGCGATCATTAACATTATTTTTTAAACTTTCACATGGCTTTGTTAAAATAAAACAATGATGAAAATAAGCATAAAAGAAAAGAAAATACACAGATGAGGAAAAAATGAGAAAATGTAGCGAATGAAAGGAATAATTAAAAGTGCATACGATCTTATGCCTATTTATTGGGCGCATAAATTTATGCAAAAATAAGCATATAAGAAAAGAAAATGTATGTGAACAAGGAAAATGAGAAAATACAACGAACGAAAGGAATAATTAAAAGCGCATATGATCTGATGCCTATTTATTGGGCGCATAAATTTATGCACAACTCAGAGGAATGCAAAGTGTTGTCAACTGGAAAAATTATGAACGAAAAACTTGTGATGGTGTAAAATAAATGGTCATCATCACTACAACCATCTTGCATCGATTATCCATTGGAATCTTTGTCGTTGATGGACAAATGAAGCTTCGCTCACTTCAAATAAAGATACACCTTCAACATAATTACTAGTCATATTTACAATAAAAATTTTGTTTTGTTTTTATTTGTATGTAGAGTATCATAAGCTTTACTACTAATTCAAGTGGTTTGCATTGGGATTTTCTCTAGGGTTTTATGGTGATATTTTAAAGTGGTTTGCATTTGGATTTGCTAGGGCATGGTGACTTTCCTTTATAATTCATTCTACTTACAAATTTTTTATCATATTAATAACTTTATAAGGTTTAATTGTTTTATAGAATTTTACAATGTATTTTTATATCAATATAAAGTTTTAATGAATATAATAAATAATTTCATTTTATTTAGAGTTTTATAGATTATATGATAAATTTTACATATTTTAAAATTTAGAGAGTAAAAACATTTAAGTGATTTTAAAAGATGATAGTTATTTATTACATTGAACATAATTTTTTTTCATTATATGGGAAACGCATGTTTTGAATGGACCCGAAACCATTTACAAACAGGTTTTAAAGGGACCTAAAACTTGAACATGGACGATCATACTGCCAAAATAAAAAACAATGAAACAACAACACTTCAAAGGATCAGCAAGACAACCCAAACTAGCAACAAAACCAAGCTACAAAAAATGGTTTTGAAGGGAACCGAAAACACAATAAAACCATTTTTTTACAGGGACCTTGAACCCAAAGGTTTTGAAGGGACCTTAAACCCTTTACAACTAGGTTTTGGTAGGTACCTTGAACCCTTAAACATCACCTGCATTAGCCATGCAACAACAAACCATTCGCTTAGGAAGACCAAAGAACTGCCTGAGACAGCTAGGAAACCAACAACATGTGACATCCAAACATCAGCATAATACTTAGCAAAAACACCTATCCAAGTCTCCAAACCATTGGTTGAATAGCCAAATCATCAAAAAACCAAATGATCCAAAAAATTAGAGCTTGTCAACACCCCCTCTCCACCTCTATAGGAGTATTCACCATGGAAACCCAAGCTGCCACTGTAGAGGAACACTAGCCAAACTGCATTCCACCTAAATAGGAATGGCCTCCACCTTAATAGAAGATGCATTAGAGAAAACTCACAGAAAAAAGTGTGAACAAACCACCACACCAACAACACACCTCTCCACCTCCATAGGAGAGGTCTCCACCTCAATAGGAGACACCAATTGTAGGACATGAAAGAAACTCAACACTCTAGCAAAAAGAGTTAACATAGTAATTAGGGGAATCAAAACATCAGGGTCTTCAAGATGAACAAAATAAGTAGCCCTGTCAAATCCAAACCAAGGGTGGAAACAACACCCTTAAAATCTTGTGAAAGAAGAGAAACCCACGAACTAACTAGTACATTGCCCACCTTAAAAGAGGAACACCCATCAAAAGAAAGGACAACCAAGACTCCCTTAGGCATGAATAACACTTGCAACAACAAAAAACCTTGGTGAAAAAACTAACCAACAACTTCAAAACCAAACCCAAAGTAGCAGCAACACCTAACTGCACCAAGAATATTTGGGACATGAGAGAACAAAGGCCAACCAAGAAGACAACCTCTGGGAAAATACCAAACAATAAGAGAGGCACCAAAGAAAAGCCACTAGGACTTGAGAGAAGTAGGACAGGACAAGGAAATCCCCCAAGAAGAGAGAGTAGAGAGAAGGCAAGACCATTGAGAACAACCTATGACCCTACATGCTAGTCAAGGTCTAAAACATGCCAAAAACTCTCCATAGACAACTCCACAAAAGGAAAACCAAAACCCACAACCTACAACAAAGAGAAAGTCCCACAGAAGCACCAAAGCAAGCCGTTGGGAACCGAGAGAAGCAAGACAAGGCAAGGAAAGCCCAGAGTAGAGAGAGTAGAGAGAAGGCAAGACCATGAAGAACAACCTCTGAACCTACATGCTAGTCAGGGTCTAAAACATGCCAAAAACTCTCCATAGACACCTCCACCAAAGGAAAACCAAAACCCACAACCTATAGCAAAGAGGAAGCCCCACAGAAGCACAAGGTCAGGAGATGTTGGAAAACGTGCCTCAAGCTTATTGAAATGAAACTTTGAAAGAGAAAAATCGGTGAGACCCTCTAGAAGTCTTACCAACTAGCAGTTGTGTTCAAAAGTTTAAAGTCGTTGAGACTTTGATTCTATCTTTCCAACGGGAGTCATCGGCAAGACATGTCTATCGCTGTGAGTTTTCCATCTCATTCCACCCAGACAGACCTCTTACCAATAGGTTGGTTCCAGTTGGTTATCAAGGAGACTCTTGGTGACAAGTGGCATCGGAGAGAGGCATGAACATTTGGAATGACTCATTCCAATAGAGTATGTCTCACCGAGGTTTTACACATTGGCGACGACTGTCATCAGGGAGACTCTTGGCTGATAGGTTTGTAGTCTGTATGAACTCTTACCGAGAGTGTTGGTCTCGCCGATGAATTTGTTTATGAACTGTCGATGGATCTCCATGTGATGAACTTTGGTGTAACCTCTTGTCGATGGTGTTGCTCTTGTCGATAGACTGGTCAGAGTAATATGAATTGTTGGGTATGCCTTCGGTGTGATCTCCTACCGATGATTGTTGGTCTCACCGACAGACAGGTGCTTTCGGTGAGAACTCTTACCGATGGTTTTCCTCTCACCAACGGGTATGAACATCGGTGTGACATAAGGTTCTATAAGACTCTTAGTGATAGCGAAACTCTTGTCAATAGATCTGCACAAGCTGGATTTATGTTCAGTATGTTGTCTTGCCGCTAGCGGTGGTCTTGTCGATGGTTCTGCAGTGGATATCAATGTGATGTCTTAGCGATAGAGTGAGTTTGGACAATAGGTTTGAGCTCGATATGACTCTTGTCAATTGTAGTGACTCTTGCCGATAGCAAAAATTGGGCATTGTGGCATTGGGGAGACACGGCCTAGTGTCTCACCGACATGCGATACAGTTTGAAAGCCTTGACCAAATGTCTATCCTATGTGGTCTATTCTGAGCCAATCAAAGAAGCAAAATGTGAACCGTTAGTAGTTGGATTGTTGCAACTATTCCTATGAGGGAGATGAATAGACTATGAGAGAATGGATTACTCTCTGGCAATGGCAGATGACGATGAACAGTGTGAGATAACGAAGTGTTGCTCGATTGAACACAGATTGATTTGAGTGAATTCATTGGATGTTTTTGAGAGATATTTTGTACAAGATTGATTAGTAAATGTGTTGTAAAAAATTGACATCAAAAAGTGAAGTTGATCTTTGTATGTAATTTTGCTTACTATAATACAAAGAGACTTTTCTTGGTGTGGTGGGTTTTTCTCCCGTAAGGGTTTTCCCATGTAAATTTGGTGTCCAATTGTGTATGTGTTCATTTCTCTTTTCTATTATTTCTTTTATGAGTATCTTAATTGGATTGTAATTGAAAATTTAAAGTCACCTCTACATTCTTCCCTGAGGTTTTGGGGTTAGGAGAGTTTGTTCCGCACCTAAGCTTTCCTTACAAGTGGTATCAGAGCCTGGCCAGTTGTGTTATCCTTGTGGGTACGTTGGGTTTTTTGTGTCAATTCTGTTCAGTGCGAGTCTTGTAGAAGTCTAGTAATTTGAATTACAGATTAAGATGGCAAGCATGTCAGGAAAGATTGAAATTGAGAAATTCAATGGCAGTAATTTTGAGTTGTGGAAACTCAAAATGGAAGATCTGTTGGTTGATCATGATCTTTGGCTTGTTGTGTCTGGAATGAAGCCTATAGGCATGAAGCAAGAGGATTGGGACCTTGCAGATCAAAAATCAAAGGGGTTGATAAGGCTCTGTTTAGCAGACTCTATTCTTCTGAATGTTCATGAAGAAAAGACAACATCCTCTTTGTGGAAAAGACTGGAAGCTATTTATCAGGGTAAGTCCTTGGTGAATAATTTTTTCTTGAGGAAGAAGTTGTACTCTTTGAAAATGCAGGAAGGAGTGTCTATTGCTGATTATTTGAATTCTTTCAACATGTTGATTGCTTAGTTAGCATCTGTGGGTGTGAAGATTGATGAAGAAGATCATTGTATGCTATTGTTATGTTCTTTGTTAGATTCTTGGGATCACTTGGTGATGGCTATTGGGAGTACGACATCCACTTTTAAGATGGAAGATGTTGTTGCTTCTTTGTTATTAGAAGAGATGAGAAGAAAATCTTTTGAGATGGTGAAGGAGGCTCTTGTTGTTAGAGGTAGATCGAAAGAAAAAGGAAAGAAGAAGGACAAGAAGTCCAAATCAAAATCAGAAGGGAGATCAAAGTATCCTAGTAAGAATTCCAAGGCAAAGTGTTGGAATTGTGGGAAACCTAGTCATGTCTGAAAGGATTGTAAAGAGGAGAAAAAGAAGAAGAAGAAGTATTCTTCCGACAATGATTCTTCTTAGAGTGATGCAGATGCTTTCAATGTAGCCTTGGCTACACAGGCATCAGATGATGTTTGGTTGATTGATTCTAGAGCATCTTTCCACATGACATCTCATAGAGACTGGTTCACTAAGTATGAACAATATGATGGTGGAAGGGTGTATTTGGCAAGCGATTCATCTCTGGAAATAGTTGGTCGTGGAAGATTCAGAATTCAGTTCCCTGATGGAAGAGTGAAGGGAATCAATGATGTAATGCATATACCAAGTTTGGCTTGAAATTTACTTTCTATTAGTAATTTGAACGATATTGGAGTGCAAATCACGTTCTCTAGAAATGGCTGCAAGATGACTAGAGGCTGAATGGTGCTAGCTAGGGGTGCTCGTATTGGTACCTTGTATAAGTTGGATGCACATGTTGTGCAATGCAATAGTGTCTTTATAAAGTCACAGAAGGCTACTCATGGAGAAAAGGAGGAAAAAGTTCATGATAGTGCAAACTCTATGGAAGTTAAACTTCCAGCAGAAAAGACTATGCTCTGGCATCATAGGCTTGGCCACATTGGTGAAAAAGGTTTAAAAACCTTGAAGAATAAAAACCCGGTTGAAGGGCAAGATGATTGTAACCTCGAATTCGAGTTTTGCAAACATTGTATATATGGTAAACAACACCATGTTTCATTTTACTCCAATCCACACAAATCTTCTGGTTTACTTGATTACATACATTCTAATGTTTTTGGTCCAGTAAATGTTCCTTCTTTGTCTAAATCAAGATATTATGTATCGTTCATTGATGATTATTTAAGAAGGGTATTTGTTTATTTTTTGAAAAGTAAATCGGAAGTGTTCAATCGTTTTAAGGAATTTAAAAACCTTGTGGAAAATTAGACTGGAAGAAAAATAAAATGTTTAAGGACTGACAATGGCGGTGAGTTTTATTCTGATGAGTTCGAAAGGTACTGTAAAGATCATGGGATTAAAAGACATAAAACTACACCCTACACTCCGCAACAAAATGGAGTTGCTGAAAGGTTCAACAGGACAGTGATGGAAAGCGCATGAAGTATGATAAGCAGTATTGGCTTGGAGGAGAAGTTCTGGGCTGAGGTAGTTGCAACAACATGTTATTTATTAAACCGTTCTCTGAATTCCACTCTTGTTGAAAAAACACCTTTGGAAGCATGGTTTGGAAAGAAGCCCTCTCTGAGACACATTTGTGTCTTTGGCTGTGAGGCATATGCTTATGTGTCGAATGAAAAAATATCTAAATTGGAAAACAAGGTTGTTAAATGTATTTTTATTGGTTATAGTGCTGGCATAAAAGGATACAAGCTTTGGAATCCTGATACAAAGAAGGTTCTATACAACAAAAGTGTTATTTTTCATGAGCTGAAGCCTTCTACTTTGGATCTGTAGTCAGAGACAAAATCAAAAAATAAAAAGGATGTAGTTGAAATTCCTCCGACACCAGATAAAGAGGAATTCAAAATTCAAAATGTACCTAAAACTGAGGAAAGCTCAAGTAGTTCTGAGAGTTCTGAAGAAGAAGATCAACCTCAGGCTCAACCTGTGAGGAGTTCAACACGTGAAAGAAAGCAACGATAGGTATGGGTTTTCTTTGTTAGATTCTACTTGTGCCTATGCTTTAATTTCTAGCACTAATGAGCCTAGGACTATGAAAGAGGCATTTAGAATGTCTGATTCAAACTCTTGGTTGGAAGCCATGAATGAAGAAATGGCATCATTATAAAAGAATGATACTTAGAGTTTTGTGCCCTTTCCTGAAGGAAAAAAAGTTATTGGCTGCAAATGGGTATTTAAAAAGAAAATAGGTTTGGATGGCAGTGTGGAAAAGTATAAGGCAAGGTTGGTTGTGAAGGGGTATTCCCAGGTAGAGGAAATTGATTATGGAGAATTTTTTTCTCATGTAGCTAAGCTGACGTCTATCATATTTCTTTTGTCACTTGCAGTAGTGTATGACTTAGAGATTGAACAGATGGATGTGAAGACAACATTTCTTCATGGTGACCTTGAAGAAGAAATTTCTATGTCCCAGCCTGAGCACTTTGTGGAAAAAGGTAAAGAAAAACTAGTTTGCAAGTTGAAAAAATCTCTGTATGGATTAAAACAATCTCCTAGAATGTGGTACCAGAAGTTTGACACTTTTATTTTGTCATTGGGATTTGTAAGATCGAAATCTAATCACTATGTGTACTTCAAAGCTGAAAATGAGCATGTTCTTATTATTGCTCTCTATGTTGATGATATGTTGTTCATAGGCAATAGTAAGTTAATGATTTATGATCTAAAATCTCAGTTGTCTGCAAAGTTCAAAATGAAAGATCTTGGTGCAGCCAAGTATATTTTGGGAATGGAAATAACTAGGGACAGGAAGAGAAGAAAACTTTGGCTCAGTCAAAGTAAGTATATTAATACTATTTTGGAGAGATTTTGTAGGACTGATTGCAAGCAGCTAATTGTTCCAGTTTTGCAGGGAACAAAGCTATCTGTTGAAGATTGTCCAAAATCTCCTACTGAGATAGAGGACATGACCAGAGTGCCTTATGCTAGTGCAGTTGGCAGTTTAATGTATGCAATGGTCTGTACAAGACAAGACATTTCCCAAGCAGTCAGAGTACTTAGTCGTTTTATGGCAAATCCTAGAAGGACACATTGGGATGTTGTGAAAAGAGTGTTTAGATATCTGAAGGGAACTTTAGAATATGCTTTGTGTTACCATGGGAATTTGGTTGAATCATAGAGGACTTTCAGCATTCGAGGCTATGTGGATTCTGATTAGCCAGGGGACATTGATAGCAGAAGATCCACTAGTGGATATATTTTCATGATGAATGGTGGTGCAGTTAGTTTGATGAGTAAGCAGCAGGTTGTAGTTTCTTTTTCCACTATAGAGGCAAAATACATGGCAACAACACATGCCTATAAAGAAGCAATCAAGTTAAAATGTTTATGTTCTAACATTGGGTTTGATGCAGGGAAAATTACAATTTACTGTGATAGTCAGAGTGTTATTTGTTTGGCGAAAAATCCTACTTTCCATGCCAGGACAAAACATATTGATGTGTAGTATCATTTTTTACGAGATATGGTGGAGGATTGAAAGGTCTCTTTAGAAAAAGTGGATACTCTCAAAAATGTTGCAGATGCATTGATGAAGCCAGTGAGCACACACAAGTTCAGGTGGTGTGCCAAGTCGATGGGCCTTAGTTCCCATAAATTTCAATAGTTTTGTTAGGCTCTGGAGGTGTCAGTAAGATCTTCGTCAAGTGGGAGATTGTTGGAAAACGTGCCTCAAGCTTACTGACATGAAACTCTGAAAGAGCAAAATTGGTGAGACCCTCTAGAAGTCTTACCAACTAGCAGTTGTGTTCAAAAGTTTAAAGTCATTGAGACTTTGATTTTGTCTTGCCGATGGGAGTCATCGACAAGACATATCTATCGCTGTGAGTTTTCCATCTCATTCCGCCTGGATAGACCTCTTGTTGACAGGTTGGTTCTAGTTGGTTATTGGGGAGACTCTTGGCGACGAGTGGCATCGGGGAGAGGCATGAACATTCCAAATGACTCATTCCGACAGAGTATGTCTTGCCGAGTTTTTACACATTGGAAATGGATGTCATCGGGGAGACTCTTGGCTGATAGGTTTGCAGTCGGTATGAACTCTTGCCAAGAATGTTGATCTCGTTGACGGATTTGTTTATGAACTGCCGATGGATCTCCACGTGATGAACTTCAGTGTAACTTCTTGCCGGTGGTGTTGCTCTTGCCGAGAGACTGGTCGGAGTAATATGAACTGTCGGGTATACCTTCAGTGTGATCTCCTGCCAATGACTGTTGGTCTCGCTGACAGACAGGTGCTTTCAGTGAGAACTCTTGCCGATGGTTTTCCTCTCACGGACGAGTATGAACATCGGTGTGACATAAGGTTCTATAAGACTCTTAGCGATAGAAAAACTCTTGTCGATAGATCTGCACAAGTTGGATTTGTGTTTGGTATGATGTCTCGCCGATAGCGGTGGTCTCATTGATGGTTCTACAATGGATATCAATGTGATGTCTTAGCGATAGAGTGAGTCTGGATGACAGGATATATTTCAGTTCTTACATCTCCTACAACTGGTGGAGTCATTGCTAGTTTTGGTATGTTGGCTAATGTCACAATTGTCGAGCCTAATGCATACATTGCATTTGTAGGTAAAAGAGTTATTGAGAAGACATTAAACCAGATAGTAGATGATGAAGATCAAATATCTGATTCTTTATTTGATTTTGGAATGTTTGATACCATGGTTCCACGAGCTCTTTTAAAAAAAATTCTAAGCCAGATAATCGAAATATACATGTTGACTGAAACGTTGGAGGAATATATGACTCTTACTGATGGTAGTGACTCTTTCTGATAGCGACAATCGGGCATTGTGGCATCGGGGAGACACAGCCTAGTGTCTCACCAACATGCAATACAGTTTGAACGCCTTGACCGAATGTCTATCCTACATGGTTTGTTCTAAGCCAATCAGAGAAGCGGAATGTGAACCGTTAGTAGTTGGACTGTTGTGACCATTCATGTGAGGGAGATGAACAAACTGTGAGAGAATGGATTACTCTCTGGCAATGGCGGATGATGATGAACAATGTGAGATAACGAAGTGTTGCTCGATTGAACACAGATTGATCTGAGTGAATTCATTGGATGTTTCTGAGAGCTATTATGTACAAGATTGATCAGTAAATGTGTTGTAAAAAATTGACATCAGAAAGTGAAGTTGATCTCTGTAAGTAATTTTGCTTACTGTAATACAAAGAAAATTTTCTTGGTGTGGTGGGTTTTTCTCTCGTAAGGGTTTTCCCACGTAAATTTGGTGTCCAATTGTGTATGTGTTCATTTCTCTTTTCTGTTATTTCTTTCATGAGTATCTTAATTGGACTGTAATTGAAAATTTAAAGTCACCTCTGCATTCTTCCTTGAGGTTTTGGCGTTAGGAGAGTTTGTTCTGCACCTAAACTTTCCTTACAGGAGAAACCATAAGTGGAAATAGAAGAGAGAAAGAAAAACATTAAAAGCAATGTCTAAAAAATATCATAATCTCTCCACTATCAAACCCACTATAGGTACCCCAAAAACCCCACCCAGCACTAGAGCAAGAGCCACATAAAAGACCAGCAGCAATGGCAACAAGACAGCCAAGCCCACAGGAAGAACCAAACAACACCCAACTACACACCTAGCAAAGAAGAACTTGGAAAAAACTCACAGGGAGAAAGCAGCAGCTAGACCTGAAACACGACTCCCCAACAAGAGAATGACAACAACCAACACCAAACCATGTCTTCCCAAAAGGATGAAAGTAGCAAATAGACCCGTAGCAACACATCCCAGGCCAAAAATAGCAGCCAGCTCCACTCCTCATCAACCCCACAGAATGGCACCAGCAGCCAGCCCAATTGTAAACCATTTGCATCTACATAATCATCACCATCCTCTCTAGAATCATCCCCAGAATTCAAATTCCCCCTCCCCCCTGCTCCTCTTCCTGCTCCATCAGAATAGTTGATTTTGAACATAATTTGTTAATTACAATTTAGAATGAAACAGATGTATTATAAATAGAATGATGCATTAAATTATTCTAAAAAAAATGATATTAATTTTTACAACTGTAAATTTGATCTTGTATTCATGGAAATGACTCTTGATTGTAGAATTTTTTTTGTCTATAGAAAAACTTTGTTTCCTTTAGATCTTTGTGCTTGCAAATAAATATTCATGTGTATTCGCACTTGCAATATAAATAGTTGGTAATGTTTGTTGGTGCTCCAAATTAATCCATGGTCTACAACTCTATAAAATCATCCACAACCAGCTCTCAAGGAATGTTGAATTGGTTCATCAAATGAGATCCATGATCAAGTTCCTTAGGCCCTTGAAGAAAGTGGGTAACTCTCCATGCTCCTCTCTATGAAACCAGGGGGTCTTCCTTGAGATAATATGGGACAATCATGAAGTAATGAGTCACATGGCCTAAATACACCATGTGTGCAAGGATAACTCAATATTTTATCACTAATTATCCCTCATTCTAGCTTACAAAAATTGTAGATCTAGGATCTCAAATCAATAGATATAACACTTAAAGGATGAAAGGTTTAACTCTAACAAAATTTTCTTGGATGGATCACTAAGGATATATCATATAAAACACTTACATTCTAAAAGAGAACATATAAACCTAAACTTGAGCTTTAAGGAGAAACTCAACCTAGACCTCAAGGATAAACTATTGTTAGAAAGGTATTTGAAATATTTTCAATTGGACTAGTGACCTAATTAATTGGGTGAGAGAATATAATTACTAAAGTATACATGGATTAGGCATAAACCTTTGCCACATGTGAAAAAGAATGTTCTCAAAGATCCCAAAAATCTAAGTATGTCTTCACTCTTCATAACATTCAATGAAATCAAGGGCCAACAACTAGAAGAGATCTTTTATAGAACATGAATCATCCACCATGTCCCTAATATTAGCTTGAAAAAAAATTAGGTCTATTTTCTAGGCATAGATCTACCAAAACATGCTCCTATCATCAAACAATAATACATGATTAATACAAGATCAAAAAATATGACCCCAAAAGTGCTAAAACAACTACTCCCATAAGCATGATACTATTTATGATGAACACTCCCTAAGTGAAACTTAAAACCTTCATCAAGATTCACATGCAAAAAATTGAAGACTCATATCCTAAACACACCTTAGTTTACACCAAAGACTACATATGTGTGACACCTAGAAACATAAAATGGGTCAAAGGCTAACCAAAAGTCCCTTAGTGTAGATAGGGAACTAATATTCATAACAAGAAAAAAGATAATTCCTACTCAACCGATGAAATGAAACTTGTCCACCTATTTTACATCTTCGAGTGTGGAGCTCCCTAGCCTACAACTTGTCTCATTCACAAGTAATTCCATTATGTGCCAAGGAATGTTGAACCAAATAAACATCACTTAATCTATACCACCATCAATGACTTTAATTGGCTGATTTCCAACAATTTCCCAAATTGACAACCCAATTCAGCATCTTGTATTACCATACTTGATTGTTGTGGCTTGCATCCATGGGGAAATAGCCAAAGACCACCCAAATAATGGTTGATAAAACCTACTACAATTTTACATTTAATTGTAGACATACCTATGGCTTTTGGAATCAACCAAGGAATAGCATGATCCACATAAATTGAATTACAATTCTCAAATAGAGCCTACTACAAATATAATGTGCATCCCTAGGTGACAAAGATGACATCCTTGATTAATGCATGTGTAACCATAAAACATTCTCTAAATTTATTATTCACAAGCAACACATGTAAAATATATAGATGAAATCTAGAGTTCTCATAAAAAGTTTTAACATGTTTAAATTCCTTAGAGAACAACAAGTGAGATTACATGAGAAAAATTGATGATGCAAATGTGCACTTTTGCACCACCCTAGAGTATCAATGAATCACCAACTTTTCTACACAACACAATCCTAGAAAACCACTTAGAATATATCAACTTTATGCAAAATATATCAAAACCATGGTGTCGCATCTTCTAATCCCTACATACTCCTACACAAACTAGATGCCACCACTTAGAAACATAAGGAGCAAGTGACCCAAAAACTAATGGTATAGGGGTGGAGAGAAAGTTATGTCCATTGGTATGTCCTTTGAAGCCTCGTGTTTATAATATTAAAGATAGACTAAAGTAATTTATTTTTATTCATTGGCATGATACTTTTTTTCAACAATTGCATTGTTAATGGTAGGAATAATGGAGCCAAAGCCTCCTTAAAGGTCTATATACTATGTAGCATAAATTGTAAAGGGATGTAAAGACCCTAACTTTGTATTTTTTCTCATGGATATGCATGTAATAGAAATACTCTTAGGTTGTAACAAGGGATTAGGAAATATTTTCTTTTGTGAAGGCTAAAGTAGGTGTAAATGAATATTGTATCTTCCTTTGTATCCAATGAACAAAAGAGATTTATTCAATCTTATAAAGATGAAAAGTTCGATTGTTGTTAGGATATTATGTATGTTGAATATAAAGAAGGTATTGCTCATCAACTAATAGTAAATTATTCAAGTCTTGTAGTTGATTTAGTCCTCTTAAATAATTGATTTACTATTGTAAAAATATTCATGTGTTTAAGTTATCAATGAGATTAAGAAATTATCATTTGCAACTCTTTCAATAGTTTTCAAACCTATAATTATTTATAGAATGGTAGCAAAGTACACATCTAAAAACATTTACCCTTTTTGTAAATGTGAGAAGTATAGTTGAAAATTATGAAACAAATCTAGTTCATACATTTTAAGGATAAGAAATATAATCTTATATTTGATTATTAAAATATTTTTTTACAATATATTTTTTTAAACTCTTATTTTAATGGCAATAAATAAATTTGTACAATATGTTTATTTGAATAAATAGAAGAGATTTTTTTACTCATAATTATACTTTTATAAATGTATATGTGTGTGTATGCTTTTCGCATACACACACACACATAACTATATATACTTCATTAAGTATATACACGTTTTTTATATATAATACTTTATATTATATATAATATTTTTATATTATATAATATATTAAATTACAAATCATTCTTAATAAATTAAGTTCAACAAAAAGGTAAAAAGAAGGCACAAGGAACCATTCGGTTGTGTCTTGCAGATTTTATCCTCCTAAATATTTTAGAAGAATCTACCACATACAAGTGGAGGAGGATAGGTGAAATCTACCAACTAAAAGTATAATAAATAATTTGTATCTCAAAATAAGTTTTTCTTTTTTGAAAATGAAGGATGGCGATTCTATTGAAAAACATTTAAATGTTTTTAATATGATTATAAGTTAGCTTGCATCTATAGATGTTAAGATGGAAGAAGAAGATAAATGTATTTTGTTGCTTTTTTCTTTACCCGAATCTTGGGAAAATCTAATTATTTCCATAAGTAGTGGTGGTATATAATTGAAGATGGATAGTCTCATTACTATCTTCTTTCAAAAGAGATAAGTAGAAATTCCATGAATTTGGGCTCCCAAGATACCTTGCATGTCTGAGGAAGGTCCAAAGAAAAATGAGGGCCTAAAGGGGATAAAAAGAGAGATAAGTCTAAAGGATGTTCTAAAACCCTCGAGAATAGCAGAGTAAAGTGTTGGAATTGTGGTAAGAGAGGACATGTGAAGAGGGAGTGTAGAAACAAGGAAAAGAGTTCAGATACTTCCACGAAACAGTCCTCAAAAGATGGTGATTCTCATGCTTTATTTATTTCTTCTAACACTATTAGTGATGATGCTTGGATTATTGATTCAAGTTGCTCCAACCATATGACTCCTACCAAGGAGTGGTTTACTTCATATTCAAATTATGATGGGGAATAATTTTTCCTTGGTGATAGCAACACAAAGAAGATTGTTGTTAAGGGAAAGGTAAAGTTGTGTTTCAATGATGGAAGGGTTAAAAACCTTGATCATGTTTTACATATTCCAAGACTTGCGAGAAATTTACCTTCAATATCCAATTTGAATGATTCTAGAATGCATGTGACATTTGAAAAGTCTAGTTGCAGGTTGGTAAGAGGGATTTTGGTGATTGCTAAGGGATCTTAAAAATTATAGGGACTTTGTTTAGGTTGAATGCCTCCACTTTTTGTAATTCTGCCAATGTAAATGGCACTGAAAATGCATGTATGTTGTGGCACCATAGATTGGGTCATATATGTGAAAAGGGTCTTAAGACCATTTTGAATAAAAAGTTGGTTGACAGTATTTCTAATTATTTTGTTGGTAAAAATGATTTTTGCAAGCATTGTGTGTTCAGTAAATGGAATAGATCATCATTTCCTAATGGAACTAATAAAGCTAAGAGATTATTATATATCATTCATTCGGATGTGTTTGGATCAGTGGATGTTGACCCTTTTGGAAAATCTCATTATTATGTTACTTTCATTGATGATGTCTCAAGATACACCTAGATTTATTTTATGCATGCAAAATATGAGGTTTTCACTATGTTTAAGGAATTTAAAGCCTTAGTTGAGAAGCAAACATATTATAAGATAAGGGTGTTGAGATCTCAAAATCGGGGTGAATATTGTTCTAGGGAATTTGACAAGTTCTATAAGCATGCAAGTATTATTCAATGAAAGACTACACCATATACACCCCAAAAAATGGGGTAGTAGAAAGAATGAACTAAACCTTGATGAAAAGAGCTAGGAGCATGTTGAGTGGTGCTAAGCTTGATAGATTATTTTGGGTAGAAGTTGTAAGTACTGCATGTTATTTGGTTAATAGATCTCCTTGTTCAGCTCTTGTTGATAAAAATCCTTATGAAGTGTGGTAAGGTAAAAATCCTTTTGTTTCACATTTAAGGGTCTTTGTTTATGAATATTTTGTTCATGTGCTTGAAGAGAAGTGTTCTAAGTTGGGTCCAAAAGAACATAAATGCATCTTTGTTGGTTACAGTGAGAATGTAAAAGGTTATAATCTTTGGAATCCACTAACCTGTAAAATGGTTTTCTCTAGAGATGTGATTTTTAGGGAGTTTAGAGCTTACTCAGGTGTAAGACAAAAATAGTGCACTTCAAAACAAAGATTGAGAAGTAGGAAGATGCACATGTGGAAGAACAACCAGATGGATTAGAGGATGTAGAAGAAGAAGAGGGTTTAGAGAGTTCAAATGATGTGCAAGATGAGCATGTAGAAGAAGAAGAAGAGAAGCAAGATCACCTTACTCCTACCTTGATAAGATCAACAAGACAATGGAATCTAGTTGATAGGTATAGCCCATCTAATTACCATTGTGTATTTTCTATGTTGAGTACTAACGATGAACCTAGATCCTCAAGGAGGCTCTTTCTTCAAAAGAAAGTGAGTCTTGGATGCAGGCCATGTAGGAGGAGATGATGGATTTAGATAGTTGTGATACCTGGGATCTTGTGAGTTTTCCCAATGGAAGGGAGCCCATTGGTTGCAAGTGGGTATTTAAAAAAAAATTGGTGCAAATGGTCGATTAGAGTGTACAAGGCTAGATTGGTTGCCAAGGGGTACTCCTAGAGAGAGGGAGTTGATTTCAATAAACTTTTCTCTTGTTGTTAAGTTAAATTCTATTAGATTCCTATTATCTATTGTTGTTTCTTATGATTTTTAAATAAAGCAAATGGATGTTAAAATTTCTTTCTTACATGGGGATTTTGAGGAATAAATTTATATGTGATAGCCCGACAGTTTTATTGTGAAAGGAAAAGAACACTTGGTTTGTAGATTAAAGAGATATTTATATGGTTTGAAACAGTCACCCAGGATGTGGTACCAGAAGTTTGATGCATTTGCATTGAAGTTTGTTTTTGTTAGAAATGAAGAGGATCATTGTGTTTATATTAAGGTTGTTGATGACCAGATACTAATCACTATCTTATATGTTGATAACATGTTTATGGGTAACACCAAGGTGATGATTAGGGAGATTAAGACTTAGCTTTCTATCACATTTGATATGAAGGATTTGGGGGCTGCAAAATATATCCTTGGGATGGAGATCGGTAGAGATCAGGTTCACAAAAATCTTTGGTTAAGTTAGAGTAAGTATGTTGACACCATTTTGCAAAGATTTAGTATGCATGACTATAAACCAATAAATATTCCATTTTAGGTCAGTACTAAGTTGAGTTTAGACATATGTCCTAATTTTGATGATGATTTTGAAGATATATCTAACGTTCCTTATGCTAGTGTCATCTGTAGTTTGATGTATACAATGGTTTGCACTAGACCAGATATAGCTCAAGCAGTGGGAGTTTTGAGCAGGTTTATGTCTAACCTTGGTAGAGAGAATTATACTTTTGTTAAGAAGGTGTTTAGATATTTGTGTGGTACTTCAGATTACTATTTGGTTTATCATGGTACTGATGATGTGGTCAAGTCATTGGACATACAGGTCTTTTTTATGTAGATTAGGCAGGTGACTTGGATAATCAAAGGTCCACTAGTGACTATGTTTTTACTTTGTTTGGAGGTGCAGTGAGTTGGATGAGTAAGAGGAAGTATACAGTTGCATTTTCCACCACCAAAGCAAAGTATATGGCTGCTACACATGCCTCTACGGAGATAATTCAGTTACAGATACTTGGTAATGGTAATGGTTTTGATTGCAAGACAATGAGGATTGGATGTGACGACTAGAGTGTCATATGTTTAGCCAAAAATCTTATGTATCATGCTTGTGCTAAGCATGTTGATGTTTAGTATCACTTTGTGTGAGAGATGGTTAAGAATGGCAAGGTCTTGATTAAGAAGGTTAACACTTTGGATAATGTTCTAGATTCTCTCATGAAGCTAGCGACCATAGTTAAGTTCTCTTGGTCCACGAAAGCCATGGGCCTTAATCAATGTACTTGATTATATTTTATTTGTATCTCATGGATGTAATTGCAATGTATAATGTCAAGTGGGAGAATGCTAGGATAGGTGACATTATAATTACTATCCTAAGTTGATAATTGTGTGTCTCCCAGTTCTTTGGAAATTGTTCTAGAGGACATGAGGGTCAAAAGATTTATTATTTTCCTATGACAAATTATAATTGCATTCAAAGAGGTGGAACCACTATGGCAATGGTTACAGAGCATCTCGAGAGCATATTCCCTTTGGGTGTCCAACTTCTGGATGGGGACCACTTTTCAATGCACGTCCTTGCATGTTTTGCATGGTGGGGAACCCAAGTTTGCATGTTGGTGCATGTTCTTGCATGAAGTCAATGAAGCCCTCAGAGAGTTATGGAGCACTTAGTATTGACCAATTTTGATTGGCTATGGGTTAGGTGCCCATGTGAAGGCCATGTGATCATTTAATATTTTTCACCATGCTTATGGGTTGTCCACTAAGGGGTTGTTGGTTTTTCCAGGTAGTTTTGCTTGTTGTTTGGGGATACTATTTGTGGTATTCTCTCCCACAAACTTCTATATATTGGAGCATTGAGATAGTGGTTTGTGGGAGTTTGTTTATAGGTTGTTTGAGTAACGAAGTGCTACCAAAATTCAGAGAGGAGTGTTGTATTGGTGTATCTCATTTGAAGATTAATACAAACATTGGATCTCTTTGGGTGTGGAGTTTTTTCTCGCAAGGATTTCTCCACGTACATCTTGTGTCACTTATTTTTCTCTACATGTGGTATTGTTGTTTTTTCTTTCATTGTTGCAATTTCTAATCTTATAAACGTTATTGATAATCTTGAATAGACATAATTTTAGATTTGTAACCACTTTATTAAGTTCATATTCCTATAAGTTTCATCTTGGATTTCCAACACAAGGTTTAGCCTTCACAAACAATGATAACATAAACACTTGTGAACTCACATAAGATTTGACATGATGTTAGGATCTTGAATTGTTGCAATGAAGCTTTGAAATTGTACTACTCTTGAATTTCTCTTAATGCTCACTTTTTGCTAGATAATGCTTGATAATGCCAGATAGATTTTAAATGATGAAATAACTAGGTATTTATATGTATTTATTCTAATTTCCTAAAAAATAAATCTTGATAGCCAACATTTACAACCTAAATTTTGAATGTTAAAATGTTAACACTGACATATTCAAATTTGAATCTTGACAAAATAGGGAGACTCAAACACCCAAGGGCACCCTAGTCCTAGTTCTATTTTCCAGGAAATAAGGTGTCAGGGGAAAAACATTAAATGAATGAATTTGTTCAATGTTTGAAATTTCTCAAAAAATGGTAAAAATAAGCTATAGAATGCATAATTTGGGAAATTAGGTGTTTAATTAGGCTCAATATTTTAGGGGGAACAAAACATAGTGTGAAATTGTCAAGGGTAACAATTTACAACACTACATTATCATATTACCAAAAACATAATATAAATCATTCAATAACATCTCAAGGTAATCTAGTTCATATATATCACTTAAAATAATATCAAATTTGATATAAAGTTGAATGATCATAATAATATAATTTTCCATGAAACAAGCTTTGGTATCATAATCAAAACACAGATCAAAATATAACATAATTCGTAGGATTCAAAAATGGGATGTGAAAAATACTCTCATTCCTTTAACAACACTCTAGAAGAAACACTTGTGTACTTATAAAATAAACTTATGAAACTATTATTGCTTGCATCTAGTTTATAGAGAACTGGGAGAGGAATACTATAATCATTTCCCAAAATAATGTAGCATCAAAGTATGGTAAAATGTCAAAACTCATGCATGTCCAAAATAAAAAGGCTCTTTTGAGAATAGTAAATATGATTCCCAATGAGCAATGGGTAGGAAAAAATCCCTCTACTAGTAATAGAAAATATTTTTGACTTATTACTCCTCCATAATGGCTTGAATACCCCAAGGTAGGCATCCAATATCATCAATCAACTCATATGGGACCCACCAACAACATGCAAGATAATGCACTACTCAATTCTCATGCCTAAAGCTGAGAGATTTGTTGAAAATAGCTTTGTAACTACCGCTATCAACTCTGCATCCTTCATGAATGCATATAACAAGTAATATCAATATTTTTGAGGAATATTAATTACAAATCATTTTTCAATCACATAAGGTGACTAGGGGCACTTTTGAAGAGTGTTGGAGATACATAAAATATAATAGGATTGCAAGGTACATGACACCTTAATCTTAACACCTCAAAGAGAAAGAGTGATTTATAAAATTCCTTAGAAAGGGTGGAGTTCATGTGTCATCTAAAGTCTAACTTACTTGCATTGTGCTTGGGTTGATTCTAGGTGTCATAGTCACATGAATGAGGTCCCTTGTTTTTATTTTAAAATTTGTTGTAATCATCTATCATTAGAAAGGAAATTGAAATGCCTTTTAAAAAATTTAATAAAGTTGAGAATAAAATTTTACCCTCCTTTATAAAAGTATTCATCTCACATACAAGACACAATATTTTGTACTTGAGTTGTGGAAATGAGGTCCCTTTTTATTTTAAAATTTGTAATAATCTATCATAAGAGAGACAAACAAAAAATATTTTTTAGAAAATAAAGTTAAATATGAAAACATTTTTTACCCTCCTTTATAAAACTATTCCTCTCACAAACAAGGCACTTTTGTTGCATTCAAGTCATGCTCAAATGAGCTCCCATGTCTTCATTTTAAAATTTGTTGTAATCATCGATCATTAGAGAGGCCATGTATGCTTTAAAAAATAAATTAAAGATGGGAACAAATTAGCTCCCCTTTATAAAACTCACCCCCTCATAAATAAGTCACTAAATATTATGTTTGAGTCATAGGATGAAGTCCCATGTTTTCATCTTAAAATTTATTGTAATTGTGCGTCATTAGAGAGGAAAATAAAATACCTTTCAAATTTTAATTAAAGATAAGAACAAATTTTTATCCTTATTTCTAAAAATATTCCCCTCACAAATAAGACTTAAATGTTGTGTTAGAATCATGAAAATAAGGCCTCCTATTTCGAAAGTTGTTGTAATCATTTATCATCAGAAAGAAACAAAATATCTTTCAAAAAATAAAATTAAAGGTGAGAAAAAGTTTTATCCTCCTTTATAAAAGTCTCCCTCATAAACAAGAGATGCACTGCGTCTGATTCCTACCATAAAATATGTAACATGTTGTTTGTTCATGATATTTGTATATAATAATTATTACATGAGTATAAATGCATATAATTGAAAGTAATATACACAATTTCTATTTGTAGACCAATTTGGTCAATATATTACAAGTTCTAATAAAAAATATATCTAATTGGAGTTTATAGTCAATATGTTGAGATGAATAACCTATAACATTTATAAATATTCATTGTGCTTGTTGAAGATTTTGCATTGATTCTACTTTTGAAGATTAGAAACCAAACACTTTTGAAGAGAACAAAGATCATTTCATCTGCAACTTTGTTTTTGTATTGGATATGTATAACTCATTGTTTTCTGCAAAAATTGTATGAAGGTGGCTATGGAGAGATTGTTTTTGTTTAATATGTAACTAGCATTAAGTAGTAGTAATACATTTTTTAAATGTGTAGTAAAAAATATATATTTGAAAAGAATACTATTGTATATTAAATATTATTATATTAATTAATAGCTAATATATGATTGTATATATCATAAATATATAATAATACTCATATTAGTAGTAATAATATATAGTATATCAAGAATTATATATATTTATATAATTTTAATTATATATTATCTATACATAATGAATTTAATATATGATATTAATTCATTTTTATGTGTATACTAATAATATATTATATTATTATTATAATATATTAATACATTAAACAACAAAAAAATCAATTCTATGAATCTGTGAATCAAATCAAATAGTTCCACTTTTTACTAGTGTGTAATTGACTAGACATATTATAAACAAACTTTATACTATTTAGAAATAGTGTTTTTAAATGAATAGTATCAAATAGTGATACATTCTAGTCAAAATGCTTACCTCATACTAATATGATTGTACATACTATGATGAGTGTGTTAGTATGATCCAATAGAATTAAAAAAAAATAGTTGTCATATATTGGAATAAATTTTAGAAAAATACATACATTAGAAAAAATAGTCAACCTGTTTTAATTCTTTGCTTCTATTGGTTCATTTGGACAAATTAATAAAACTAGATGAATGCATTAGTATACCTACCTACGGAGGAACTAATAAGACATTAAATGTTTTGCTTGAGCCATGAAAATGAGGTCTCCTATTGTTGTTTTATAATTTCTAACATCTATTATTAGAGACAAAAAAAAACCCTTTAAAAATTTCATCAAAGATGATAAAAAAAATTACACCCCTTTATACATTTATTCCCCACTCAAATAAGGCACTAAATATTATGTTTGAATCATAGGAATGGGGTCCCTTGTTTTCATTTTAAAAGTTGACATAATTGTCTATTATTAGAGAGGGAAACAAGAAGCCTTTCAAATATTTATTAAAGATAAGGACTCGCAACTAAGGTACTAAATGTTGAGTTTGAGTCAAGCAATGAAGTCCCTTTTTTCATTTAAAAAGTTATTGTAATCTATTATTACAAAGGCAAACAAAAATATTTTTAAAAATTGATGAAAGATGAGAACAAAGTTTTACTATCCTTTATAAAAATATTCCCCACACAAATAAAGTAATAAATGTTTGTGTTAATTCATTTCTTGTTTTCATTTGAAAAATTGTTGTAATGGTCTATCACTAGAGACACAAACCAAACACCTTTTAAAAAATGATTAAAGATGAGAACAAAGTTTTAGCCTCCTCTATAAAAAGAAAAAAGACATTTCAAAAATTTATTTTAAAAGTCTTATCTTTTTTTTTTCATTTAAAAATCATCATTATAAATAAGACCCTAAAATTAAATCTCTCTTTTCATTCTCCTATTTGTAATTCTAGAGAAGCTTTCACCAATACAAAAAATTATCTTCGGATAAGTCAATAAAAAAGAATTGAAATACATATTTTTCATCACTTAAAAAGAAAGAAATATTCTTTTATAATGGAACAACTTAATTTTAGACCATTTACATTATATGAAACTTCCTCATATTCTTACCATATTAAAAAATATTCTTTTATAATAAAACAACCTAATTTAAAACTATTTACATTATATGAAACTTCTTCATATTTCTACTAGATTATATTAAAAATATTCTTTGATAATAATACAACCTAATTTTAGAGCATTTACGATATGAAACTAACCGTTCATATTATATAGAACTACCTCATGTTCTTACAATATATAACACCATTTATATAGATAAAACCAACTCATATTCCTACCATACTGGAGGTCATTTACATTAGGGGAAAGGGCCCAATAGTCGTGTGGGGTCTAATAGTCGCGCACCCAATCGTAAATATAATACCCAATAGTCGTTTATATAATGTCCAATAGTTGTGATTTGACTACCCATAATTAAACAAAATGTATGCTTTTGATCTAAAAAGCAACCAATCATGTGATACCACATCAGCGCTCAACTACTCATGATGTAATGCACGAGAATTGGTCTCACTATTTTTTGGGGCCTTTTTGGACACCTTGACAAAAACACATGCTGATGTGGCATCATATTTGATGATGTGGCCCTGAAACCTTAGTTATAAGCAGAGAACTTGCCAAGTAAGCTGCTGTAAAAAATTGAGAGTGATTTGAAATTTCGACGTATGACAATTAGAAGCGCGAAGTTAGGGTGCACGACTACTGGGCCCTCTCCCCTATATAAGACTACTTCATCCTCCAACTATATTAGAAACATCAGACCATAATATATCACGGAACCGCCTTACGAGATTCGAACTTGGAACCTGTGTTCCACAACCATAAATTTTCCACCTAGCAGAATGAGATAGCGCCATATTAAATCCACCATGTAATCCGCTTGACTTCAGCCCGACCTTTCATCGTCGACAGCAGGGGAACTTGCGTCTAATAATTCCACGAAACCTCCCAAGTACTACTTCTCCGCCATTTGCGTTAGCCACTTTATCACCTTCATTATCCTCCTAAAATGAGTGAACAGAATTCCTCAATTATGTGATCTCGGAACTTGAAAATAAACATGGCGAACTGCAGCGCATCGCAGATAGTGGAGGGCGCATGCAGAGACAGCAAGGCCGCTTTTTGGCTCAAGCTTTTAGCCTTTGCGGTGATTCTAGTAACAGGCGCGGCGGGAGTGAGTATTCCTGTGTTATATACCAGACATTCTAAGACTCTGAAAGCGCACGGCAGTTTGCTCTCGCTGGTGAAATGCTTTGCGGCGGGGGTTATTCTTTCCACTGGATTTGTTCATGTTTTGCCCGAGGCCTTCGCTGCTCTGTCCAGCAATTGCCTGCCCCTCCACCCCTGGAATGATTTTCCCTTTGCCGGAATGGTGGCCATGGCGGGCGCTCTCGCAACGCTGGCCGTCGATATTCTCGCCGAACGCCATAGCCAAACAGGGTCTTATATTCGGGTCAAGTCCGATGATGCTCAGACTAAATCGAAGGATGTGGAGATGGGTAAAGCGTCGGTTTTTCCCGTGAGTTGCTGCGACTCAAGGGCGGGTCACGGGGACGAGATTAATGGTGACTTGGCTTTGGCCGTCGAGGGACGGAAGGCTGTGGTGCCGCCTTTGGAGGAGTCAGGAGAGGATTTGTATGTACAGCAGAGGCAGAAATTGGTTTCTAAGGTGTTGGAGATTGGGATCATTTTTCATTCTGTTATAATTGGGATCACTCTCGGGATGTCTCAGAATCGGTGTACAATTGCCCCTCTTGTTGCTGCTCTTGGTTTTCATCAGTTCTTTGAAGGAATGGGGCTTGGCGGATGTATCGCTCTGGTGAGCTTGCAGTATTTTTATCTTTTAATTCATATTTATCTTCCTTCACTGTCATCGAGATTCTCAACGGTGCTTCACTGTTATTAAAATGATAAAAAAATTGTCTGCTTGACTAGGTACCTACTTTTTATTTTTTATTTTTTTTCTATATTTATTGCTTCAGATAAAGTATGATGGTCAGGTCTTGAGCCTACCCATCATTTAAAAAAGTCATATATTATTATTAATGAAGAGCTTTTAGTAAAAGAAGAGTTTATTTTGATCGATGTACTGTATTTCCAGTGTCTGGTAGTTGAGCAGGGATATGTTTTGGTCTATTTTATATGTCAAATAGTTTTTTTGGTAGTTATCTTCTGATAAGTAGGAGGTATTTTTCCACAGCGTGTCAAATTATGATATTGCTATCAGGATTCAACCGTGTAGTTTCGAGTCAAACTCATTGACCCATGTTTCATGAGTAGTGGTTCAACAAGAACCCATCTCTCATGATATCGAATGGTCCACTTAGCACTCATTGCATCTAGGTGATGCTCACAGAGGTGAAGCACTGGTCCGTCCCGGGAGGTCACCCATCCCAGTACTGCTCCAGCTCAAGCGCGCTTAACCAGGGAGTTTTTCTCCAAGGCTAAGCCCGCTTGAGTTGTACCCCATTTGCAAAACCTTCAGCAAGTGTTGTACCCCATTTGAGTTATCTTCTGGTCGGATGAGAATATTTCCCTAGTTGAGATTAATCATTCAGTTATCCAAAACCTTGTTTTTCTGGAACTAGAAGATAACGTGGGATTCAACGATAGTTGTCGTTTCTGAGTTTTGGACTAAATAGAAATTAAATTAATTTTTCACTGTTTATTAGTGTTTCTGGGTTTAACTAATAGTCAAAAAAATCATAGAATGGGTTGTAGAAATTTGATATTTATAAAAAAAAAAATTTATGTTATCAAAAAGTTATTTATTTAGGGTGATAGTAAGTTTTCTGATTAAGCCATCCAATAAGGTTCAAATCTCTGGAGGTATGATATAAAGGATGAGGCTGAAATTATGTTTGGGACAATTTTAGAATGGAATTTTTTGACTCACAATTGAAAAGATATTAATATAACTTGTGTTCAAATGAATTTATAGATGATATAATCATTCATAAAAAAACTGACCCACTTGATACTGGCTTAAATAATTGATCTCCGTGAGAATCCTCCATAAAAAACTGACCCACTTTTCTTAGGATAAAACCGTACACAGTAGTAAAGATTAACCCAAAAATAGTTTAATCAATCATCCAAGTTAACGATCATCAATATAATCACCCAAAAAAAAACCACCATGGAATTCTTAGGATGGATATTGTAGCTAAATTCCATCTGGAACATAGGGTTAAGCATACTATTGATATACTGGAAGATGGCTTGATTAAACTTGTCTTAGTTAAATTATAGATTCGGAGTTGCTTGTTACTGTATGCGAAGGAATCAATGAATAAAAAATATTTTATTTAAATCACGGAAATCTATAAACAGGATGCATCATGCATATGGGCATTTTATGAGATAAGATGGTTATTTAATACTCTAGGTAGATTAGATGCAAATCAGTAAACATTTATAGACAATAGACCAGGTACAAATTTGACGATTTTAATTTTTTCATATTGAAACTGGTGGGAGGAGGGTTCACTGCATAAATGCCATACATGAACAACTATATTAGGGTCAAGGAAGTACAATTTATGGGGAAGCTAAATTTAGGTAGTGGCCTGTCTGTACATAGGTTACGAGAGCAATTGTTACATACAATAAGGGTTGAATAAATTTCCAGATGCGATGAGGATAGATGCATTTATTGTTTGAAGTTTTCCTGTCAATTTATTCAGAAGCTGGTGTAGGTTTAATGGCTGTTCAAATGTTCAGCAGGGATGTTATTAATTAACTCCCTCAAGTGGATCGTGTTGCAATCAAGCCTGATAAATTAAAGTTCAGCATTTATCATTGATGCCGTCTGACATTTGAAGTACCTAAAGTTTCTGCTAATCTGTAGAAATTAATCAGTTTCAAGAACAAATCAGGTAGGTAGGTCGGCCGCATTTATATTGCCCTAGTTTCTCTAAGCTGGATCAAAGTATCACTCGAGTGTACCTTTAATGCCAACAAAGAATCATTATAATTTTCTGGGTTCGTTGGATAGCATTTTAGGTGCCCCTTCATTTTCATACAATTTACACACAAGTTTGCCACGTCAAGAAAATTGCAGATATTTTGTGGCAAAGTTATGGAGCCACTTGGAACTTCGTCTCTTCTGAGATTCTGAGCACTCATTAATATCTGTCAGCAATCAACAGCTATTTTATCATACAAAAAATATTTTAATATTTTTGAACAATCAGAACAGTACCTTTTACTCTGATCAACATATATAATGCAATTTAATCATCTGGGAAAGTCAATATTGGGAAACTGGCCAACCCGCATGTCTCTGAACATGATAATATATTCAAGATCGCAACATCTAACCTTATTACTGAAAAATAATGCGGATAAGATCGCAAATGTATTGTTGTGGTTTTATACGAAAACATCTTAGCCAGATATATAGTTTGAAATGTCTTCCTAGATTAAAAAAGAATCTCATATTTATGTTCTGTTGTGGCTTGGCAGGCAGATTTTGGAACCAATGTGACAATGATGATGTGTGTTATGTTCTCCGTGACAACACCCCTTGGAATAGTGGCAGGCATGGTAATGAACTACATAAGTGGGTATGACGAGAACAATCCCAAGGCACTCATACTTGAGGGACTGTTTGGGTCTGCATCATCTGGAATACTTGTCTACATGGCTCTTGTTGATCTCATAGCTGCTGAATTCCTCAACAGCAAGAAGATGAAATCCAATTCCATGCTTTTGTCTGCAGCTTATGTTTTACTTGTTCTTGGGGCAGGATCCATGTCACTTCTTGCTTTATGGGCTTAGTAAATACTTTACCACTAAAATCCCAGATGCAGGTTGCAGAAGCAGCTGGCATAAAAGGACTCAGGGGAGCTGCCTCCAGGCTGCATCTCAGCGTCTCTTGTCTACATAGCAATTAAATTCAATTTAAAAATCATATAAAATCTGTTGTTTACTCATGTGCTTTATTTTTATCAGGTTTCAATACCCTTTCAAGTGCAGAGTAAATGAAATTATTAGAGAATAAAAGATACTCACAATGTATGTACTTTTCCACAGTTGCTGCATTATCTGTTGGAGCAAACTATATTCATAGCCTTGAGAAACTAGAATAACATATCCTTTGCTTTTTTTCGAAACCTGTAATGGAGAAAAGTGAAAATCTATATGGGCTCTGTGTAAAGCGAAGGCAAGAAATTGTAAGTTTGTGTATGTTCCATACACTTGGTAAAATAAACTGATTTAGAAGGAACCCAAGACATACCAGAAGCACTAATGCGATTCAATTTGGGCAGTTTTTGGTAGAAAAAGTGTACCCATCATATGAATTTTGCAAGTTTATATTGTTAGATATTTCTAACAAAATTATTGATAAAATAAGGTTAAAGGCCCCTCATTTGAAAAAAGTGATTAGAATTTTAAATTTTATTTTATTAGTTATTTATAAATTTTTCATCAATAAAATAAGGGTTAAGGGGCCCCAATCTGAAAAAGGTGATTAGAATTGGTCAGAAACTGAAACTAAGAGAAAGGGATTTCTCCCAAATTTCAATGGAAAGAAAATAGCAGACCCAAAAAGTCCGAAAAGATGTCATGAAACACTGACTTAGCAAGTATAACTCGGGCAATGGAGCCCAACTGGGCGCCATCTAACTTTTTAGAATAAAAATTATATAAAATTTCAAAGGTAGATGTCATATTGTACACTCAAACAGTTAATATAAATTTTATATTTTTTTTACATGTAGAAGTAACAAATAATTGTTGAATTTTTATTAATAAAAAAATACTTTTAACTATCAAACAATCTGATATTTAGTAATAATTAAATATACTATTATAAAATTATCATAAAAAAAGACAAGACAAAGCTCCTCTTCCCTAGTCAAAAAGGACAGCTTCCATGTTCAATTAGGTACCAATAGTCTTCAGTGCCTCTCATTAAAGCTTTTTTAGCTATTTTTTCTCATCTTTTTTTTGGAGACAATTGAGGCTAAAGGCTTAGATTGAGCAATAACATGCTGGCTTTGAATTAACATCCTCTGATGTCGGGTCTTGTAGCAGTAGCTCATACATTTGAGGATCTTGACAAACATCTTTTAGAGACCTGCTTGGACCTCCCATCATGCTCATTGAAAGTTCCTGAAGGTTCCAAAGCAACCTGGCCTGCAGATGTTTTAGGAAGATCAGTTGATAATTCTGTTCTGCCAACAATATTTAGAGTATTTGCAGGGCCAGTTGCAAGTTGTTTAACCAAATTTGGTGATTTCTCCATACAGAAGTGTTTATTGGGTATTCTGTTCTTTTGCTTTCAAATCTTGTTCAATACTCAAGAGGGACAGAAGACCTTGGGCCAAGTTTTCTGCATCCAAACATCTTAGAGCAGGCCCCCATAGCCAGTGTTTTGAATCCATCTTTTCTTTAGAAGATCCAGTACAATGTAGCCCCTTACTTATGGCCAATATTTCTGCATCTGAAACATCTTAAAGACAGCCTTGATGATGGGTGTTTTAAATCATTTTTTTAAAATATGATAAATGCATACTTAAAAATAATAATTCATGTGAATTAAAAACTAAACATATAATCATTTTAAAATTAAAAATAAGAAATAAATTAATTTTAAATAAAGATAAAATTTCTATTTTTGTACATCAATTTGAAGTTTTTATAAATTATTTTTAAAACACTGGATTTTTACAATTTTTGTCTGTTTATGTACATTCCTATACCATATTGAAGCATCTAAAAACATATAAACAGTATAAAAAATAAGTACATGGCTCTTGTTGATCTCATAGCTACTGAATTCCCCCTCTACCAAGAAGATGAATACTTTTGAGACTTCATGTCTGCAGCTTATACTGTGCTTGTTCTTAGGTCAGGTTCCATGTCACTTCTTGTCAAGTAATATATATATATATATCCCACATGCAGAGAGCAGAAGCATCTGCCATAAAGGAGCACTGAGAGTAGCTGCTTGCAGGCTACATTTTAATAACTCTAGTTTCTATACATCCATCATTTACTCCTGTACTTTCATTTTACTGTCAGCTTCAGCAACCTATCATGTACAGAGTCAATGAAATTATTAAAGAACTAAAATATATTCACCGTGAGTGTACTTTTCCACAAGCTGTATTATCTCTTGAATAGCCTTAGAAATAAACATCTCTGGGTTTGTGGGGAGAGCTGTAATAAGGGCTTTCCTTGTAAAGTGAAGTAAAGAATATGTGGGTATGTCTATATTCCAATACATTGTGTGAAACAAACCAATGCATATGGAACCCGAGTTATATCAGAAGCACTAATGCCTTTCAACTTGAGTAGGTTCAAGTAGTATATATGCAAATGCATGTTAGTAGATATTCACTCCAATTATAAGTTGTAAATTAGAGAATTTTTAAGTGCATTAGTTTTTAGTTCATTCTCTTCCAATTTTCCACAAGTTAAAGACTTATGAGCTTTTGAGTTTTAGTAGTATGATGTCATGTTAGTTAAATTAAAAGATTTTGACCCTCCAATTAATATTATTATTTTAATTGATGTAGAAATTACAACATATCAATTGTTAATTGTTTTAACTTGCATTTCAATTTTTGTTTTGCAATGTTCTAATTTAGGATTATTATTTGAGTGGAAGTGATTTGGACACGTTAAGTATACCAATGTAAAGGTACTAAAATTCTAGATAGAATTTTAGTTTGCAAAAAAAATTGTTTTGTTGGGAAAGGAATTGAACCATACCTCAATTCTTTAAAGGTAGAGTTTTTGTTAATCTATAAAATATATATCTAATTTGAAGGAATAAGATTATTTTAATTAAATAGATATAAGTTAGGAGTTCAAATTGATTATTGTGATAAGTGTAAATAAATGTAGAAATTAAATTAAGATAAAAATATTATTTGGTTAAATTTTATTGATGAAGAAATGTTGTAAAAAATATAAAAAATAATTTGTCAACGTTCTTTTTTTTAAATGAGTAAAATTTATATCTCTAATTAAAAATTATGTATTGTTTATTGTCCTAGTTCAAATTTGTGTCTATGGAATTGATTATCCACTAGTTTAGAAGTGATCTTTTGTATGAAACTAACCATATAACTTGCATATTTGATCTCATTGATTTTTGTAGCCCACAACCTATTTGAGCTTGCTTTTCTAGTTTCTAAACATTGTAATGACTCAACATAATGTTTATAAACAACTTTGAAAATTTACCAAATCACAAGAATCAAGTCCTCATTCAAATCCTTGGATGGCTTGGCTTAACAACTTCGAGCAAACTGCAAGCAATCTTATACTGGTCCTAGAATGATGTCACAAGTAGATAATGCAAAGTAGATTATATTTTTAGCTCTTAGATCTAGATGTTCCTTTCATGCTCGATGATGATTTCAAATGAGTAAGTATCTACAAATATGAGCACCAAGCACACAAATCAACTTAAACATGCACTAAGTCGAGGCACATCAACTAGTAAGAAGGTTAATGAGGTTAGAGATTTGAAATTTGAATTTAAAATGTGAAGGGGTCAAATTTGTGACTATAGAGTTGACCTAGACTAATCCATACACATGGATCTGAACTAAGGTGAGAAATAGAAAATTTGGAGATTAGGGATGAAACTTTAGGGATTAGTGATGACAAAGATTGAGATATGAGCCAAATTTCCACATGAATATGCCACTTGTAAGATAATTATTCTATTTAGAACACCCCAATAAAAGAAGACCCAAAACATAAGGTGCAAATTTCAACATGACAATAATAAATTATACTTAAATTATTTGAGATGCACAATGGTCCACTTCCCTCCTATCTACTCTCTAATAGAAAATATTTAAGTTTTATAAGTGAAGCATAAGGGTGAAAAGTACATCCTTAGCCTTTTTTATCATTCATTTTGTACTCAATTTGACCATTTGTCTCTAATTTAATGTTCGGATGTGCATATGGCATATTTCCATTTGAAAGTTGGTGAATTCCCCAATGCATTGATTGAACCTTGGATGCACACATCCCAAGGATATAGATTTCATTTTCAAGCTTCCCATTTTGTATCTTAGGTTAATCAAGTAGGTGTAATAATAAACCTAGTTTAAGACAATATCTATAGTTTTGACCACCAAATTTCCAAAATCAAATTTAAACATGGATCAAAGCCAGCTCAATCCCAACTAGTCATTACCCATTAAATTGAGCATAAAATATTCTAAGTTACATGCTAGGGTATTTTATAAAAGGACAAAATCCTTGAGTCATTTGGTTATCTAGGAATTATTAGAGAACATAAATCACATACTATCACTAGAGCACTTGACACATTGTAGCATCAAAATTCACATTGATGAGGAGAAACTAAGCATTTATATTTTGCTTGGTATGTCTTTTAACTAGTACAAAATCATCAAATTGGTCTAAGGGTTTCACTAGGGAAAAATGAGAGGATCAAGTCATCTCCCACACCTAGCACAATAAGATCTAACAATGTCTCTAGGAAGCATCATGTTCAAATATTAATGTTGAATATATTTATGAAGATTTCATACAAAAATTTCAAAGTTGGACAAAAATGTTTAATTCACACAAAGTTTCAAAATTTTAGGTGTAAAGATCATCTTTGCAATTGCGGGATTGACTCAAAGTAAATATCAATTAATTTTATAAATTCACAACTCACTTGATTCAAGGGCGTGTGCAAGAAGTTGAGTCCACTTTTTGGCCAGAAAGTGGAAGTGTTCTCCCTGATTTTCAAAATTTGTCACATTTGACCTTAAAATTTGAAGGACTTAGAGATGGAATTTTAAAAATAGTCACTAACCATAAAATGTAGTACTCAGAGTCTAGTTTCCAAATATGTAATTTATTTTAATACCCAGATGATACAAATTGATTTTCAATAGGCATTTCTAAAAACCACTATTTAAAAGTGACTTTTCTTTTACCATACCATGCAAATGTACGCCATCCATATTTTGACTTAAATAATCATATTATTCTAAATCCTTTTAGGAAAAGATTTGTAACTCACTGAAGCACACTTTCGATAATTTTTGTAATTTTTTATTGCATTTTTTTTTGTTAATTTTTTATTGGCCATATTTGTTGTTTTGAAAAATCATCGTGTACGTCACGCATAAGATTACCTTAACTTATCATTTTTTGAAAAAAAAATTCAAATTGAAAAGAATTTTCTAAGATACGCTTTTGTACAATTCATTTTTCAAAATTTTATTTTAATAAAAAGTTATTAAAATACTAAAAACCACGATATTTCAAGTTTATGGACCAGTTTCATCATAAATTAATTGAAAAATAGAAAAAATAATCCAATTGTAAAAATATATATATATTTGGAATCTACACTATCTCATCTATAATGGGTTTTAATTTTGTCAAAAAATTATGCAAAAAAGGTCTTCAAACATATGTCCAAAGTCATTATTTTCTTGTGACATTGACATGACCTTCAAGCTGTAGGTCAAACCAGGTCCAAAGCTTAGGCTCGGATCCCCAAGCATTTTCTCGAATTGAAGAACAAAGCAAAAACATGACCAATTTTTTTTTTTTTTTTAAATGGGATCCCATTAAATGTGTTTCTTCTTGCTTATTTAGCATAGAGAAGTAATGAAGATTTCAAGGAATTCACATAGTATTCAATTCTACTAACCCTTATGAGCTTATGTGAAGGTTAGGGTTTCACAAATGCTAGGAAGAAAGAAATATTCCACAACTAACCAAGTGCAAAAAGGTATTAACACAATATACAAGCACACAAAAATAAAGGAAATATATTAAAAAATGAAGGCAATATGTTTGTGCACAATGCAACAAAATGGAAGAGAGGAAAAATAGACAATTTTTCATTAATTCAAAATCTTGAAGCCTTGTTACAATAGTAGAGATGCAAAAAATGCATAAGTCTTTGTTAGAGAGTTGGGAGAAGAACCCTTACAACGAGCAAAAAAGTTCCTTTTATTCATCTATTGGGTGTAGGAGAGAGATAGGGCACATGATTGGGCAAGAAGCCTTAGCCATGACCAAGAAAATTATTTGTAGACATGTTTCTATTGGGAAAATGTGTCTCAACCTTGCAATTACATAAGGTACTATTGATAGGTAAGCACAGGGGGCGTGGGAGGTACACCCCCACGAGGGGTTTGGGGAGATCATCCCCTCAACAAGGGGGTCTGGGGGTCATGCGCCCCGATGAGGGATCAAGGGAAATGCCCCTAAAAGCCAAATTTTATGTAAATTGTATTATTATAAATCTGGACCATTCATCATTAGGTCTCAAGTCGATATTTTGTTGGCTTAACTTTCCCTAGAAGGAAACCCTGTTTTATGAGGGAATTGTATTATGGTTGTGCATTGTGATGTATTCTAAGAGTCTGATAGTGGTCATGTTGCTTCTGGATATTTGGTTCATGATACTCTTGTGATAAGCTTGCTCTGCAAGTATATTGTAATCTTTATGATTTTTGAATAATATATTGGGCGGCTTTTGGAGTGTGGGGTTTTTCTCCCAAAAGGGTTTTCCCCACATAAATCACTGTGTTGTGGTATGCATGATATTTATGTTTATTTCTATTTATTTTTTTGAAACTATTAAAAATATTTGTAAAGTTTTGCATTATCCTCCTCTCAAGATTAGTGTAGTAAGTTGTTTCGCTACTTTAACTTCCTTTCAGTTTCCACCCAAAAAAATGAGTTGAAAGCTTACAAAAATGGCCCTGACATCCACACCATGCTTCCACATTGATGAATATATGGATATCATAAACCCCCACAAAATCCATTGCAAAATCATAGCTAGGGATGGCCCTCTCACCAAAAAGGGCACCTACAAATAATGAGGTATGGGCACCTTTCTCATCTTGGATCCATGCTCAAATATATTAAATTCCATTTTTATAGCCTTTGAAGTTATGATTAGATGTTTGAGATGAGTCATTGCTCATTAATGACATTTTCGGGTCAAAAACATGTTTCTTGGGAGTATCGTCGGAGTTTCAGGCCTAAGCCTACCTTTGGATTAATAAGAAGCATTAAATTATTTGCAACCTTGAAAGACTACTTTTATCAAGCGTTGAGTGTCATTCCTACTATGAAATGCTTGCCAAAAGGTTAGGGAGGAGAGCACCCTTGATCCTAAAACCCCGAAGAGAATACCTATGTTGGACATCGTGTTTCAAGTGTCGAAGGTACCACTTACCATCTACTAAAGAATAAGAATATGAATAATTTTGAAACCGTGAACCCTAAAAGACTGCTTGTGTCAGGTATTGTAAATATTGACTAACACATGTTGAAAAGGAAATAGGTTAAAGAGAAAACTTGAAGACCACAACCAATGAAAGGACTTGGGCGAAATAGGAAGGGGAGATTTCATGCATTGAGCTTCAAGCAAAATGTCCACCACATACCAAAATACATCATGAAAATGTGATCCCCAAAACCCCAAAAAAACACAAACCTAGGCATTAGACAATGTTTCCTTCGTCGAGCATCGAGTGTCAATCCTATCACTTATAACATACTTTTAAGAATATGAAGGTAAAGATAACACCAACAACCCAAAGCCTAAAATATTGACAAAAAAGAAATTAGATGTTTTTCAAAGGAGATCAAGGTGAACACAAAAGCCAATAGAGATGGCATATAGTTAAAAGAGTGAGTGAAAGCCCAAAAGCTTGATAAGTCCAACACTTAGTCATTTTTGGATTTTTAACAACTTATATTTTAATTAATGCATGAACAAAGAGGGTTAATGCTAGGTGATGGGGGTCAAAGTGTTCTAGTTATTTTACCCTTTGTTTTCCTTTTTCCTTCATATTTCATGTCATCCTGTCATTATTTGTCACATGAAGTATAGGTCTTTGATAAATGTAATAGGAAAATAAAATGATTAAGAAAGTGTCAATATCGGTTGAAACACTAACTAATTTATGGCTGACTTGGCAGGAAGTAATAAAAAAAACTATAAAGATGGTTGAGGACGCAGACAAGAGTGATCAAGTTGTTTTTGTCTATACTTATTTTAAAGTGAATGCTTGTTAAAAACTGTTTTATATTTCTGGCTAGTGGCCAAATGTTAGTTTTCATCATACTCGTATACTTTCTTGTTTATCGAACTTAATGGTTTGTTGGTTGTAGGCCATAAAAAAACCATGTGAACTTATCAGTACTTGCTCTAGTATAAATATGTATTAGTTTAAAGACTTCATATATAGTTGTTAATATAATATTGTCTTGTTGTTCAAAAACCATTCGAAATCTATTGTATGCATGTATGTTTGAGCTGAATTAGAAGAGCACATTAGTATCTCTATCATCGATCGGCCAAGGAGGCAGGGCCTACTCCTTGTGTCAATTGATGATCTGTTTGCAGTTTCTAGTGTGGTAATTTAATGTGATTTGATTTCAAGTTTATTTCCTTTCTAAATATAAGATTAATTATCTATAGTCTCGTGGAATCCATTTTTTTCTATGTAGATTTGGTTATTCAGAATTGTGATTGGCTCCTTTACTCGTTCATGTATTTGTTAGTCATTATAGAATTGAAGATTTGGTTCGTGCAGATTTGAATTCATCATTGGTAGCATATCATTTCAATAGTACACTTCATCATTTCGCTATCACACTTTCTGTTATAATTCATGTTGTTGTAATCCCTGTTGCAATTTCTAGCAGTCTTCCTCTCTCAGTTTCTGCCAGGAAGCAGGGACAGCATAATCAATCTTAGTTCAGAATTAAAGGTTTATTGTGCAATTCTAGGGTACTAGTTTTAATAGTATTAAATGAGAACTTAAGAAGTGTGTGTTGGATTAAAGATAGGATCTTATTCATTTGCAAAGTGTGTTTTAATTTGAATTTTAATTTAAAATGTGTGTTTCAATTCAATTCTTAGTTGCATCCATCCCCCCTTAGTTCACTAGTTTCATCCCTTAGGTAGATTTTTGCAACACCATTCAGAAGCTTATGCCCATGGATTGACATTAAGGATTAAACTGAGGAAATTCCAAAGATAGGTACAAGCCCAAACCAAGATAGAATTACAGGAATAATTTTACCCATAATATAACCACAGTTTAATCCAATCACTAGGTCTAGGGGAGTAACATCATGCAAGATGCCCAGGTAAGATCTCTCAAATCAGTTATTATTAATGGGGCGTGAAATGTCAACATTTTCACGACTTTTGATAGATGATTGCCTGATAATCATGGGATCCATGGGCCTTATCAATCCATTGGGAAGAGAGCCATAAGGGGAACTATAAAAACTGATCCATCTCAAAACACACATGACATAATAATCTGTGTATGCTTGCACTTGGAGGAAAACACAAACACCTAGGTCATACATTCCCTTAAGGATAATGTAGAGTGTGTAGAACAACACTTCTTAGAAAGCATAAAAAAAACTAAGTATGATACAAGACTAAAACGCCACCTCAAAGTTAGGACTTGAAGTGTATTCCATTCATTGGGATAGGGATATTTTCACCATTTAGTTTGGACTTGAGGTGGAATGTATTGGCCTCTTTGTAGTTGGTAATGATATATAGGCCACTCCAGATGGCATCAAACTTTGAATGCCTTTCAACCTTTTCCCTATCTACATCCCACGTTAGCACCAAATATTCTTCATGAAAAACTTTGTTGATGGAATTTTTGTCAAAGTTCCTCTAGCCTTATGCTTGATGAGATTCAAGTGTATGTATGGCCCAACTCTAATTTCTTGGGTAAAAGCACAAACCCGTGTCACACTTTATAAAGGAATTGGCCAACAACAAAACAAATTCTAAACTTTGACCACATAAAAGTGGTCTTTATGTTTTGAATTTAAAAATGGTGTAAACTAATGAAATGTAGAACTTTTGATGAAGTTTATTCCTGTAATTTTTTAAAATTTTAAAAAAATTGTTTTCATTATGTTTTTATCAATTTAATGAAAAATTTTGGAATGTTGAAAATTTCATAAAAGAGCGACTTCATGGGATGTCAAGAAATAAATTGAAAAAAACCTCATTTCTCCCTTTTTTTCCCCCAAATAGGTAACTTCAATATCTTGTGCATGGAAAAAATAAATTCAAATTTTGATGTATATTTTTCTCGTAATAACATTTTAAAGTTAGACTTGTCAATTTTTTTAATCATTTTCAAAAAATAAATTATACCCTTTTGAAGAAGACTCTCTCCTCTTATGCCCCATATATTTTTTAAAAAATTTAATATGTTTTAATATATTTTTTTTAATTTCTACTTAGCCTCTTTTTTAACTTTAACAACCTACTTGCATTATTTTTAAAATAAAATATATTAAAACTAATCAAAAAATTAAAAAATTACATATTCGGATTCACCACTCCGAGATCTACAAAAGGGTATTTTTCTTTTTGTTTAAAAACATCATTCTAACTAAATAAATACTTAACTAAAGTTGAAAGTTTCAGAAAATTCTAAAAAAAATTGAGTTGGCTACCAACTAGGATGCCACATAGACAGTTTCTGTAGAAATAGTTTCTATCGAAACCCTTTCTATAGAAACCTCGCACATTAAAAAATCTGATTTCAAAGCCAATTTCAAAGTGGGAAAAGGAAAAAAAAAAAATTGGGATTCGGCTGAAACCTATGTGCCACGTAATAGGCCACGTGGTTTCGGCCAAAACCTATTCGACCGAAACCTTTCCGACAGAAAATATTTCGCTTAGAACTATTTATTTGGCCAAAAGTGTGACACAACTTTGTGCTTTTACCCTCTAATTTCATCAGCTTAACCAGCCTTACTTTCATGGCATCATTTTCCATCAATTCATGCTATTGTTCTAATTTAAGAGATGGCAGCTCCAGAGATAATGGAATCCTTGCATCCCTTTGATAAACCAACATGAAAGGGGAATCACTAATAGCTCTTTTAGGAGTAATCCTATCAACCTAAAGGGATATCTTTAGTTTTCTATACCAAGATCTTTGATTGTCTTCAATGATTATTTTAATGATCCTAATGAGGTTTTTGTTGGACTAGCTAAGCAATTACCCTAAGGGTAATAATTTTACTATGTTTTTTTTAAGTATATACCATGCCTAATTTCCCAAGAACTGATTTGAGCAACAACAAACACCTTGGAATTATCAAAGATGATGGTCAAAGGGGCTCCAAACTTGCTTACAATTCCATCAAGGAATTCCAAGATAGAAGCTTTAGTGATATATGAAGCTTCAGTGGCATCTTTTAGTGTAACTACCTCTATCCACCTGGTGAAGTAATATGTGATTGCTAAAATCCACTTATGACTAGCACTAGATGATGGGTGCATCATACCAATAAAATCGAAACCCCATTGTATAAATGGTTGGCCAGATTGAATAAGATGAAGAGCGAGACCAACTAACCTTTGCTTGAACCAGAAAATAAAGCACACTTATTGCAATTCTTCATCCACCTATGAGTGTAATTAAATAAGGTTGGCCAATAATACCCAACCCTCATTATTTTAATAGCAGTGGTCGTCGTAGAAAAATGGCCACCTAAGAGACCATCGTGGAATTCTTCTAGTAATCTAATAACCTAATTTTGTCTGATACATCTCGATAGTACCCCATTGAGGGCTTTCCTTAAGATTATTCTATCCACTAGCACATAAGGGATGGATTGCAATTTGAAGTATCTTTTCTTTGATTTTCCTAGACCTTGAGGGTCTCTACCTTCTTGTAGGAAAGTAGCCATATCATGTATCCAACTTTTGTGGGCATCAATGTTTGCTATTTGGTTATCCTACAACACTAGGGAAAATCCTTTAGAATTCTCAAATTCTAAGACAAGTTGTTCACAAATTCCCTTTCCCCTTACCAACTTGGTGATCTTACTTTCTATCACATACTCCATGACCTTTGTGAACCATCTAGTTATTTTTTCAACATTGTCCCAACTCAAAAGGAACTCTTTGATGCTAGCATGAGGGACCATTAATTGGAGGAATTTATCCTGGGAGATGAAGGAATGCATGGAAGGACATGTTGTGGATAGTGATAGCTAATAATATACAAGATATCGATGAGGGATAGTTTAGTGATAGAGGACTATGGCCCATGAAATGCAAGATAGTCATCATGAGAAGGCTATAGAAAAAATGCACAAGGTATAGAGGACAGTGGAGGAGTTGACATAGTCATCTCAAATGGAGTATGATAGTCATAGCTCACCTATAGATAGAAGTTATGGAAATTTTACCATGGTTATGGAGACAATGATAAGGCATCAAGCCTATATTTTATATTCCATGGAAAATAATATTGTTGAGAAAGGATAGAATAATAGTGAATAAATATTATATGACAATCTCCAACAAGGTAGTTTTTAGAAGGTAGTCTTGATCATATATAGTAGATGATAGTGTCTTGTGAAGAATCTTATAGATATGATAGACCTTAGACCACCTTCAAGGGTAGGACATTCTATCAAGAGAGGGCTATGAAGAGTATGAAACTCATATAATTTATGCCACAATTAAGGGGTTGTTTTGAAGACAAAAAACAAGATTTCTTGTCATAAAAAAATTTTCAACCTATTAACTTCAAACTATGATAGCGATAAGTTCATTCTAGAGACCTATGAACAGAGATCAAGTCTAATGAGTAGATGGTTGGGTGCTTGCAACAATACATAAAGACAAATCTAAACAAGGAATGATGACGGTCTTTGGAGAAAGATGCATCCATATTGAAGCTTCTAATAGGGACAATCATGCATAATATGATAGTGTAACTCTAGGCATGACAATCACTCAAGCAAGTTGGACGGTAGTGGAAAGCAAGGATTTTGTTAAGGGTTCCTAGGGTTTGGGACCTAGAATAACAAAACTCAAATACTCTCATTCAAGGACAAAACCATAGAGATCTCAACCTCAAGTATGCAAAGGAGAAAGAGATCTTGCAATAGGGTTGTCCTAGGGGCTGATTGTAAGCTAATGATGGATTCACCACCAATCTAGGGCTTGGAAAGACAAATGAAATGCAAGATGCAATGCTTAACCCTAATATGATGAAATCTTTAACCAAGTGACCTATAAATGCATGAAAATCAAAACAGAAAGCTATAAGATGAAATGTGTGCACCTGGAAATTCGAAGATGACTAGATGGAGTTTTGAAATGCTAAAAAATAGTGACTTTAATGTTGATTGGGACTCATACGCTAGGCTGGGCGAATCAGTCCTAGATCTGGGTTTTTGTACAGAAACTAGAATCTGGCAAATGGTTGTCTGAAACTGCAAAAAACTTGAAAATTGACCTAAACTGGGACTCATACGCCAGAACTGGCATATCAATCTAGTTATGGTTTTCTGAAGCTTCAAGGTCTAAATCTGATGTTCAAGGTATGCTTTGTGCTTCCCAATTGATTTCTGGATCCAAAACCCTGATTTGCAATATGTAGAAGTCTTCCAAGTATCTCCAATGCAAGGTGACAACTTTGAACACTTTGACAACTTTCTCCAAACTTTCTCTTCAATGTATCTTCAACCTAAACCTACAAAACACACACTAAAGAGAGGGAAAAAAATTGTTCGTAGAAAGGGGTTTTGCTGGTCAAACCCCGTTTTGGTAATCAAACCTTGAAATCAAATGAAATAGGAATGGAGAATGATGAATGAACAAAATATGATGTTGCAACTCACCAAACCCTAGCAATGAAGTGTTGAAAACATGTATGAGATGACTCCAATGGATGTAGATCTTGACTCTTGCTTAGATAAGATGGATCTTGAATGAAATGCTAGCTTGAATCATGAAACCCTACATCACAATTATTAGCTCAAAAACAAACATGATGCATGAAGACTTTGACATGATGCTTAATGCTTGAATAATACTCTAAAATGCTTGATAATATGATCTTGAAAACTCTTGAATGCTCTTGTAACACTTTAATGCTCTTGTGAACTCCAATTTGCTATTGTGTATGCTCTCACAAAATTCTTGGATCAAAATGAGTGAAAGAACCTTGTATTTATACTTAATTATACCAAATTTCTCAAAATTACAACACTACAAGCCAACATCAAATCTAGGAGGATAAAATCTCACCAAGAATTTGAATTAATTTCAATTTTGGGCCACACGGGACTCATACGCCAAAGGTGGTGTATGAGTCCCATTAGGCATAATTTATGGGACCAAATTCAAAAATGCTTAGAAAGGTGTAAAATCAGGTTTGGGGCCCAAAATCCTAGGTGGGACTCACATGCCCAAGGTGGCGTATGAGTCCCAAATCACTAAATTTGGGTCACATAACCTAAAAACAATTGAATTATGATTGGATGTTGATTTATGTCAAAATTATCCTTGAAAAGATGCATTAAATGAGGCTTGTGGATGCAAAATAAGGCCAATTAAATCATATAAAAGCCCAATTATTTAATAAAACCTTACAAAGTGTGAAAATCTGTTACAACACTTTACAACACCCTAAATAAGGTATTCAATTAAGGTATATTTTGATTAAAAAAATGTTTATTAGATTCAGTTAATTAATAAAATCTTAGAAAAGTGTGAAAGTGTGTTACAACACTTCACAACACTTTAGCAAGGTACCATTTAAGTTCATTTTTATGAGGAGGGCCCAAACAAGTGTTAAAATGTCACCGACGACATTTTCAACACTACAATAGTTAAGAGCTTATGGTGAGGTTGAGAAGATTGTACACAGTTAGACATGAAGGCATGACACAAGATAGGTTCAAGAATGTAGTGGCCTATTAATGACATTAGGGGACAGTATTATAGAAAACCTAGACTTGTTTTGACAAACAAAGTAATTGTGGTATGGAGGAATCTCTTTTAATAGAGGTCCAATGGCAAACTGATTACAAGTGACTTATGTTGGTAAAATGTTAGCACAAAAGAAGTTTTATCAGTTGAATATGTATCAAATAGAAACCTTTAAAGATATCCCACACCCTCTTAGTTCTTCTATCTATTTCAAGTCTCTCACACATGTTCCCTTAAAACATGCAATTGTGGTTATGATAGTTTGGAGAGGTGAAGGCCAGTTGTTGAGAAAATTGAAAGAATATAGGGTAGTTTGGTGACCTATGCAACAGATTGAGGAGATATAGGAAGTAATTTGGCCCAATTTAAGGTAGTTGAGAGCATCTATTCCATTCTTCTAATGGGATCATCAATGAAAGAGGTCAAAGTGAGTAAATATTATTTATTTAACTAGCATCATGGAGCACTCTAAGGAGCTAAAAAATAAGGACAACTCAGTTGGATGCCCAAGAAGGTTTGACTAAGCCAACTAATGAGAACACGTGTCATTTATTTGGAAAAACATCTTCCTAATGTTTAGAAAGTTGTTGTACAACATAAATGGAGACCATTAGGGATAATTTAGAGTTATTTCTTGCTAGTTTTTACTAGCAAGAAATAATTTGGCCTAGTTTAGGGTAGTTGAGAGCATCTAGGAGTCTTATAAGGGGATCATTAATGAAAGAGGTCAAAGTGAGTAAATATTATTTATTTAACTAGCATTATGGACCACTCTAAGGAGCTAAAAAATAGGGACAACTCAGTTGGAAGATATAGGAAGCAATTTCGCCCAGTTTAAGGTAGCTGAGAGCATCTAGGAGTCTTTAAGGGGATCATCAATGAAAGAGGTCAAAGTGAGTAAATATTATTTATTTAACTAGCACCATGGAGCACTCTAAGGAGCTAAAAAATAGGGACAACTCAGTTGTATTCCCAATAAGGTTTGACTCAGCCAACTAATGAGAATACATGTCATTTATTTGTAAAAATATCTTCCTAATATTTAGCAAGTTATTGTACATCATAAATGGAGACCATTAGGGACAATTTAGAGTTATTTATTGTCATATTTTACTAGCAAGAAACAATTTGGCCCAATTTAAGGTAGTTGAGTGCATCTAGGAGTCTTCTAAGGGGATCATCAATGAAAGAGATCAAAGTGAGTTAATATTATTTATTTAACTAGCATCATGGAGCACTCTAAGGAGCTAAAAAATAGGGAAAACTTAGTTGGAAGATATAGGAAGCAATTTGGCCCAGTTTAAGGTAGTTGAGAGCATCTAGGAGTCTTGTAAGGGGATAATCAATGAAAGAGGTCAAAGTGAGTAAATATTATTTATTTAACTAGCATCATGGAGCACTCTAAGGAGCTAAAAAATAGGGGCAACTCAGTTGGACACCCAAGAAAGTTTGACTCAACCAACTAATGAGAACACATGTCATTTATTTACAAAAACATCTCCCTAATGTTTAGCAAGTTGTTGGATAGCATAAATGAAGACCATTAGGGACAATTTAGAGTTGTTTCTTGCTATTTTTTACTAAGTATTGTAACTCATAAAAGAGTTCTCTCAGGTTTACACTATGGGTAAAAGTACAAAACTGTGTCACACTTCCAACCAACTTATCAGCACAAGTGAATTTAAATATTTTTAACCAAGTATCTATTTTGGTCAACAATATGATCTTGTAAGATTCATTCTAGCTAAGTTACATATTTCTACAACTTTTCAAACTAAAATTGTTGGCTAAATGCATATGTAGCACCACTTTGAGGCCAATTTACCGACAAAAAAAAATTCTTTGAAAAAATTGATGTTTCGACTTCTACTCATGTGAATAACATGTTTTTTTAAATATAAAAATATCCTTTTGTAGATCCCTAAGTGTAGTTTTCAAAAATATATATATTTTAATAATTTAATTATTATTTATATTTTCCTTTTGATTTTTACTAAAAGTAGGTTATCAACATGAAATATTAGGTTGATTACCATGTCAAGGAAAATAGTAAAACTTATTAAAAAAAATTGAAAAAATATGATGCACTAGATAAAAGAATCTATATCAATATGGTATTTTTTTGTCTATTTTAAATAAATAGGTAATATGAAAGTTGACATCAAATGGAAACAACTATGTTTTAATACACACACATTTTAATATTTATTTAAAAATATATATTATCAAAATTGTAAAAAAAAAAATCCATGCACTAAAGTTTCAAGTTATAAATACACCAAAAAATTGAAGGAAAAAAATAAAAATTACTATATAAAGATTGACGTCTCATGTAACTTCATTTTTCAACATTTTTTCAGCAACTAAATTATAGTGTCAATTTATAAATAACTATATTCAAATAATTTTTTATTTTTTTAAAAAAAATACAAGCATAAAATATACTAAAAAATAAATATTTTATTAGTTTACATCATTTCAAAATTCAAAACATATATGTCACTTTTTAGTGATTCAAGTTTAAAAGTTGGATCAGTGTTGGTTGTTTCCTTTAAAAAGTGTGACACAGCTTTGTACTTTTACCCCTATGCATTATAACCCATTTTCTCAAGGTGGACAATATTGTAAAATCAATTTTCTTGAGGAAAAAGTGTATTTTCTCTAATCTATATTTTTGTGTGCAAACATGAAAAATTGATATGGTTTTTGTGATATTATATGTAATCCTTGAATTTCATGTCTCATTCTCTAGCACCTTCATATAGAAATATACATATTTTATGTAGGTTATAAGTTGTGTCACTAGTCTAAACACTTTAGTCATGAAAAGATATGATTTCCTTCCTAAGACTATTGAGTTCCAACCTTCTTATAAAGCACTCATCCATGAATATGATAGAAAAATTGAGTTGTGCATAGTATATCTGGCTAATTGAACAAATTGTGTGTCAATGACAAGTATAGGTCTCAAAGAGCATTGGTGCATCACCTTGCTAGATCTTAGGCTTCGTTTCATGTCTTTCTCTACTCTTTTCCCAAAAAACAATAGTAGTTTAGTTCAGTTTAGGTGATTGCAACAAGGAAACCAGCTCTCTCTGGAGATTCACTTCAAGCTATGGGCAACCCACATGCCCTAGATTGTTTTCATGTTTCATTGGATTGTTGAGCTAAGTGCTTAGCAAGGGTGCAAATCCACTTGACAACAGTATTATTAGGAAAAATAAGATGGACTTATTTGATATAAGTTCTTAGATTATTTGGGTAATCTTAAAAGGGAAAACTATTAGATTGTTTACTTTTTTGTGTATGCTATTAGATCTTGTATTTACAAAATATATTTAATTACTTATTTGCAAAATTTATTTATTTAAATAATTTAATATATTTAATTTCTTCTTTTTTTGTAAATGTATAATTGAGATCACTAATCAAATAAATGTATATGATTTTATTTTTTATGAATCTTTACTTGAGCAACCCCAAAACCTACCTCAAAAACCACCGCCTCAAACCTTGCCTCAAAGCCCATGTTAAAGCCTACCCAAAACGCCACTTAAAATCTACCTCAAACTAATAAACAAACACTAAGAGAAAATATAACTCAAAACATAGCCATGCACCAAACCAAAATAGATTTATTCCATACTAGAACCCTCACATTGCTCCTCATATGCATAGGTTTTCCACATCTATGTAGGATATTATTGTTTCAACTAGAAGCATATATTCAAATTTAGGTAGATTTTATTCATGGAAGGAGGATAGGAGGCAATTTTATTCAAATAGTTTTTTATATAAACAAATACATGATTTAAATATATTATAAAACTAACACTAGAAGCATATTTCTTTGACCCATCTACAAATCTCCCCATCCTTCCCACAAAAAAAAATCAATCAAATAGTATAGGCACCCTCAAATTTTAGCTAATTTTTGGGATTGTTGGTGGATGATCTTTTACCATAGAAACATAGAAATCTTGAGGTTCCATTATATTTTTGAAAAAAATTCAAGCTTGATATGGGTTTAAAACCCAATTATTATGATTTGACATCATTCTAGAGTGTTAGCATGCCACAAGCTCAAACTAGTGCACATGTTGATCCAATTTGACAACTACCTATTACTAGTATTCCTTCTTTCAAATAAATCCTCCCAGAAAATTCACAAAATTGTAAGAACCAAGTTAGACAATGTGCTTCAATACTTGTTGATTTCTAATATGATTATTCTAGAGCATTGCTCTCTGTTCGCCCAATGGATATTTTGATCCAAAAGTTACAAATTAAAGTTGTTAGAAGAACCAACATGTCGAGCTCTTAAAAAAAAAAAACCCATGATCACTTCTTGATTGTGGGATTTTTCTAACATGTAAGGGTTTTGAATTTTGGCATTGTTCCAAGGAGCAAAGGGTTATAAATATTTTGAAAGTTTCAATTTTTCAAGATATTTTAGCTAGAGTAGGAATTGATTGATAAGAACGTGTTGTAATAGACTGAGGTCTTGAAAGAAATATTGATATTTTTATCAATTCATGATTGTGCCAAGAAAATTTTTATGTATTATGCTCATTATATGTAAATGAAACCTTCTCTCCTATGTAATTATTTGTCTTGCAACTTATTTCATTTTATTTACTTTATTCTAGTAATAGCCTTTATTTTCTAGGATATAATCAATGAATCATTCATTTACAAATGAGTGTGCAAGAATACCCTTCGTCATGAATAAAATTAAGATTGTTTGAATACTACTAAATTTCATTCTCTAAAAGATCTCTATTTATGATGCATCATCTTAAAGTAGGTTTAAATTTTGTATCTCTTTTCCTTTTCTTTTATGATTAGGAGAGTATATTGCACAGTCATACGAAGAACTGACTTCTAAAATCCCAGAGGCTATTTCACGAATGCAATTCCCATGCCTATGGAATTTATCATGCTAGTAAAAACTCATACCCTAAGTGTGAATTTAATTATCAACAATTATTCTTCCCCCTATTCATCCATTGGATCCTAGTAAGGTACTTCTACATAATTATAATGATCAAGCATTTTGTTATTATCATGGAGTCAAAGGGAATCATAATCAATCATAACTAGGCTTGAAACATAAGATACAAGACCTTACAAATACTAACATGATTCATATTGAAAGTGTGATGATAATATAAATCATGCAATTGCACCTCAAAACCAAATTTTATAAATTTATATAATTCATTTCCTAACCATATTGATCATGTGGAGACCCAAGATTCTATTACTATGGACCACAACAGTTTAGATGATCATTACATTGATTCAAGTGATATAAATAAACATACAAATGTATTTACAAGAAAAATACAAATCTAAATACATCTTCCTCTCCTTCTAATCTATTGACCATATTTTCTAATGAGGCAATCTCACATAACATTCATTATGTTCCATTGTATGTGTTAGGTGTGATACAAAATCATGTCATTGGAGATATCTTTGTCTATCCCACAAACTAGTCTAACATATGCATCGAAAAAAATATTGTTTCAAAGCATTTGAATCTCAATTCATTTTTGCATTCAAGAGTTTCTTTGAAAATGACAAATGGACTATCAATTCATAAATTGGGTTGTAGTATATTACTCCACTTAGAGTTGGACCAAAAGAAGTGCAAATAGTATGCCATGTCCTTCCTTCTTTTGATAATTTTTTATAATACTTGGTAGACTTTAGCTAGAACACATAAAGCAATATCTTTGGTTGTACATAAATGTATAAAATTTGTGCATGAAGGGAGAGTGGTCAAAATTCTACTTTATTCATATAAGTCCATTATAGAGTGTAATCACTTTACTTTAGATACGTAAATGGCCCAACTCTTAAGGGAATCTCCATATGAATTTGAAATAGATCTTCATGCATTATATCAAAATAATTATATGCAAAAAAAAAGAACAAAAATGGGAAAAGGGTCAAGAAAAGAAAGCATCATCATTCATCCTACTAAAGAAAAATAAAGACTCTAAGATGCAAAACCCAATGTTTCAAGCTAAGAACAATACTACATGGATTCCCAAGACAAGTTTTGTACAACCAACATAAAATCTTCTTCAACAACCACCTTCAAAGGTTCAACAAAAAATGTCAAAGAAAAGAAACACTAAATGTACCACCTTTGACAATGTGTTTACAAAAAGTATAAATTCCTACCATAATGAAACACACATGATTGAAATATGTGAGGAATAATAAAACAAGTTGTGTAATCAAAGAACAATATGATTAGACATTTTAGGATGAGGATGATCTCTTAGAAGTAAATCTTCCTAGATTTGTTTTCTGGTTCATGAGCATCCCTATAACATATCTATTTATATACTTAATATTTTTATCATTATTGTCTTTTTCTTGTCCTCTTACAATTTGACATTTTCTTTTTTGTATGCCTTGTTTGTTATGTTTCTCCTATTCTCATTGTATCTATTATATTATATTATTGTTTTGTTTTGTTTTCCTATTATACCATGATGGTATTCTTTTTTCCTATATGTTTATTTCACCTCTTATAGTTATCTATGCTTTGTTTTCCTCACTTAATGGCATCCCTTTTTCTTATGTCATCCTCATATTTATTCTTTTTTTATGTTAAACATGGTGAGGATACAACATTCAATAACACCTGCTAGCTATACTTACAGAGTCACAAAATCCTAAACTATAACAACCCTAGAATTTGTAGCAAAAGTATGGACATAAATTAACATATACAACTGTAGAACTTGCAACCGAAACATAAATTAACAAATACAATTAGTCTATACATGAACAACTAGACAATACATTGGAGTATATATGAATAACTAGACAAGAGAGTGTTGAAGGAAAATTTTTCTTGCAACTCCAACTTCCTACTGTTGCTTTAGTCCTCCAAGGAGTCCCAATTGTCCAGTGCATTGCTGGCTTCCAACTCATTTTTAGAAAAGAGCTCTTCAACCTCATACTTGGCATTGGTAGACTGTTGTGTTCCTTTGTCTTCTTTGATTCCTTTTCCTTTTTTGGATTGGTGTTTGAATTCTTCTTTGAAGGTCTCCAAAGCTTGCATGAAGATAGTCAGATTGGGCTACCCTTGCTACCATGAGTGCCCGTGCATAGTTTCTCCCTTGTGGACGAGTACCATACCCTCCTTGAGAAGCTTTAAGAACTTGCTCTTTGCAATCTCCAACGAGGCTATCACCTGCAAGGCAACATTGAAGAATATGAGTTTTTTATTTTACTCAGTAAGACACCTCCGGACCCCACTATATTTGTCCTCATTTCTAGCTTTCCATTTAATCCACAAGATTTCAGTTGTCAGAACAAACCAAAATAAATGAAGTTCTTTGCTCAATTTAGAATCAAAACCTAGTAGGATTTATTTCCAATTGATATTCTTGTTTGAGCTCCAAGTAACATAATCATTCCATAACAAATTCCAAATTTCATTAGCATACAAGCACTCAAAGAATATATGACAAACAATTTCAGGTACTTTGCAAATTTGACAAATATCATCAGCATTCTTTAATTTAAAAGGAACCTTTTGCAATATAACAAGCTATCTAAAAGAGGTTTTTTTTACATCAATTCCATTATGCCACAGTAAAAAAAAAAAAAGCCTTTTTCCAATCTTTGTTTTCAAGGTTAGTTTTCTAGACTTTATTAAGATACTCAATGGGCATAGAAGAGTTAAGGATCTCTTTATAAAGTCTTTGTTTTGACCTCCTGCAAGAGGAGAGTCCCCTTCCACCGGATGTCAATAGGTTCATCTTTCCATGTTTCCACTTGGAGACTTGGAGGCCAACCTTCCAAGCATCTTTTAAAACAAAATAGGTCCTAAAATTAGAAGAGGGTCATCCTCAAATTTAGCACCTATGCTTTCCTATTATATACTTACATACCCCAATTGTAAAGGAATCTCCATGTGAAGTTGAAATGGATTTTGATGTGGTAGATCAAAAAGAGTCATGCACAAAAAGCACAATATGGGAAAAGGGCCAAGAAAAGCAAGCATTAGCATTCATCCCACAAAAGAAAAAGAAAGACTTGATATTAGAAAACCCAATATTTTAAGCTAAGAAAACTATTACATGGGTTCCCAAGATAATTATTGTAGTATAACAAATACAAAATGTTCCTACACAACCACCTTGAAAAGTTCAAGAAAAAATGGCTAAGAAAAGAAGCACAAATGTGCCACCTTTTCATAAATTAAAAAGAAACACAAATGATAAAAAAATAAAGTATGAAGAAACAAATTGTACATCACTTACATACAGGCTATTTGCATATTTGCATATGCTATCTTCGAACATTCACTCAAAGTCATAAAACCAATCAAACTAGGGTCTAACTTAAGAAAAATCAACTTTAACAATCTAACAATTTCATTTAAGATGCTTATAAACACTACAATCCTTACCAACACATCAAATATCAAGATCAAGGTAAACAACTTTTCAAAAATGTATGTTTTACCAAGTTGGATTCACAAGGCAAAGTTTGAAACCACGACAATCAAGATCAAACCCACAACTCTCAAAATCAAGTCTTAAAACTTTTCACAACTAAAAAGATCTCAAGACATTCATCAATAAAATAACTCAATTTAAAAAATAATACAAATAAATTTTACATAACATCAAAATATAACCTTCGTATCATTACTAAAACTCAATACCTAATTTTCTCATATTTATTATTGTATTTATCAACAACTCTAAATTTAACCTAAATCAATTACTAATTACATTAATTTATTTATCTAAATCAAATTTGTTTTTAGATGAGTGATTTTATTCATGAGAACAATTAAAAAATCACTAACAAAATAGTATTTCCATTATAGAAAAGACACATTAGTACTGATAAAAATCAAGCTTTAACAAAAATGTACAAGTTATTCCAAATAAAGAGGATATCATTTCATTACTATTTTTATAAGATTATTTTATAAGATATCATTTCATTACTATTTTTATCATTACCAAACGTCTTTTTACTATTTTTAATTTTTTTAAATGATTTTTTTCTTCGACTACCTAAATAAATTCAGTTCGGAAAAATTGAGGTCAGAACTTCTTCCATTAAGCCTGAAAAAGCTTTTACGGCTTCACTCTGCAAATGGGTACAATATTTGAAGCATTGTATCCCCTTCCCATACTCATTGACTGCATTAACTGTGAACGCTTTCGAACAGAGAAGACAGATTCATTAAATTTGCGCAAACACTCGATGTTACAGAAGAAATGCTCAGGATTCAATGGCGGAAATTTTTATATGATTCTTGAAAAATGAGACATTTAATCAGAACGTTTTTGACATTAATAAACTGCGAAAAGGGAATAATGGCGGCCTCTCTTGATAACAATTTCCCCAGACTTTCATTCAACATCACAATTGTCTGTAAGAATTAAGGGATGCATTGTTGTTACTGGTCTGAGAACAGAAATCATACAGACTCGCTGATCGAAGTAGAGAATCACAAATCCGACTCCCCACATGTAATCTGCAGCACGGAATATGAATGTCTGCTACCAGTTGGCATTTCATCTGAAGTCTCTTCTGAGCAATGGCCTCTTCAGATTGGGATTACTAGTATTGCTGTCAATTGCTAGATTTGCGGCTTTTCGCTTCTTGTTCTGAACGCTTGCTATCGGCTCTACCGGCGCCCTTGTCTCTGTTAGACAGAGCATTCTCCTTCCCTGAAAAAAGAGACAATATTGTTTATCAGCCAACAGATTCAAACGACATGACGCGGAAAACCCAAACAGGGCAAGTAGAAAATGGGGGTAGGCTTACATTATGGGTGCGTTGGGTATTAGTAGAAAACAAGTGGGTAATGTCTTGTAGAGGGCGCCTCTTGAAAAAATGAAGAGTAGAGAGCGGTAACGCCGATCTGCTGGCTGAAAATGGAGGAGAGTTCTCCTTGTGTTGGTGTTGTTCCAGAGATATGCTCACATGCTGTGGCCTTGCTGGAAGAAGCAGATCGACCTGCAACTCCATTCCCACTGTTGAACAATGAGCGTGGAGAGATTGAAGAGATGCGCGAAATGGGCGAGGAGTTTGAGATGTATTTGTAAGGCAAGTGCAGAGATTGAATGGCATTGGCGGGGGGATTTTGAGAATTTGAGATTTAAAATGAGGAGGGAGAGACGTCAAAAATAATGTTCGAATTCGAAAATGAAATGCGAAAGATGGAGGGAGAAACCAAGTTTCTGAAATTTCAAAGTTCGATTCCAGATTTCCACTTCAAATTTTCGGGATCGGCGTAGAATTGAAGCGGGTACGATCAAATGTGGTCCCCTTAAAATTGTTTTTCTTCTGTTCATGTCTTGATTGCACTTGGTCCTTCAGATTAGCTGTGAATTTGGAGTAAAGTTTAACTGTAATGCCAAGTCAAAGACTTCAATTATTTTGAAATTACTCATAATTGCAATGAGTTCTTTTTTTTCTTATATTTAAGATATATTTTAATTAGAGTGTTATAAATCTAATAATCAGTTTATAAGTGGTATAATTGTATGTGAAATTAGTTCATTATATCTTATATTTCTATACATTCCATCATTAATTCACAGATTTGTATTTTTAATCTTTAAATTCGCTATGTGTCGCTTTTGATTAAATCTATAAGTGCGACTTTGACTCTAGTTGCCCCCATAGATGCAAATCTAAGCCCTTCACTTTTTAAATTTCAAAATTTAAATTCTTATTGTGTCAACCTTTTCACTAGTCATTGTGAGTTGGTTTAGCACAAAAGTATGTCGATTTTGTGCATGGTTGTTGTATTTATGGATATTTGTTCACTCCTTTGGAGAGGAATCCAATACATCCTAAGGCATTCTTATTGAGCATATATAGAGTTTGATATTTTGGAGATTAAAATATCTAGCAACATTTACATCATAGCACATCCTCCAAGGACCATTACATGCTTGCTTGGTGTCCTTGATTTTTTTTTCTCATAATTGTAAAGTTCGATTTGTTAGAGATGTGACCAAGGAGAACATAACCCTCACAATTTGATGAATTCCCCAAAGAGGTTTTGAACACTACATGTCCTTACAATAAGCAAAAATCATAAATTAAGGTGAGTGAATTACATCAATCACCTAATATCAATTATTGTCAACCCATTATAGTTTTTCAACATCAAAGACCAGGTTTGCACATGCATAAATTAAATCCACAACCTTGAAAGTGAACCAAGGTGAAGAAGATTCAGTTTACAAAACAAGTTATCTTTGTTTGAGTCAACTATAAAAATCTAGAATATTGGTAAATTGCTTCCTAAATTTTGGCTCATCGTTTTTCCATTATCAATTAGCAAGCTAAGTATTATTGTCAATTCATTTAATTTTTGTAACGAATTTTAGTTATTTCAATCATCAGTCATAGCTCCAAAATTAATCTAGGTTAATTAATTGTTGTTTATTTGTGATTTATTTAATTAGCTTAGATTTGTTTATGTGAAGGTTTTTCACTCTATATTTTTTGTGAACCCAAGTTATCCTACACCCCCTAGGATTTTGATCCTAAGGTTCTATCTTCTAAATTAAGGTTTTTTAAGATCTTTTTTGAAGTGGATTATCTTATCTTCATATTTGATTAGGGTTTGAATTCTCTTTCTTATTTATGGTTCATAGCGTTATCTTTATCTAGGTTTTGTGAGTCATTGTGTCACCTTGCTTTCACCAACCATAACTACCCTTTTGCTTATCTTTTGGGTTTCATTTTTGAGATTTAATCACTTACTATTTTTTATGGTTTAACAAATCTAAGTGTGACTATATTGCTTCATATTTTATCTCTCTTATTCATATTACTTTTTTAATTTCACAAGCTATTTGAGAACCTAATCTTCCTTTATGGAGTGTTAATCTAAACCATGGCTAACCAATCCAATGATAATGGTTTATTTTATTATTCTCATGTTCAACATAATTTACAAAATCATGAATAACGACATGATTATGATCATGATGCATATGTATCTAAACAAGATCTTTCCCTTATTGGTCCAAATGTTTGTTGATGCACTTATTAATGCTTAATCTAATCAACAATTAGCTAGACTCTTTTGTATGTGTTAGTTGTAGGTGCTCCATTTGGAATATAATATGCATGGTATTGGTTCCTTGTTGGCTTCTTCCAATGGTGTATCATCTCACCTACATCCTCTTATAAGCCTTCTCCTTCTATAGCTACCCCTTCCATAAAAACTATAACTCATTCTTTGCCTTTAGTTTTATAAACTCTTTTAATGAGCTAGCTATTTCCTTTTAAAAAAATATATATTAAGATGGGCTTGAAAATAACTATGAATTTACCAAACATTCATTATCAATGTCAATCCTCTAAATACAAGATTTGAGATTGTCCTTTGGTTTCTCATCCAAAAATTTCCACACAAGTTGCTTCTAGGTTAACACCTTGTGCAAAAAAGGATAAAGGTTGATCTACAGTTATTAGTTGCAACGCTAAGAGCTCTGAAAATAGCAATTCTACCCCCAAGCCTTCTTGTAGCTTTGGGGGTCAAGGTACCAAAATCATTTCAAAACCTTGTGAACCAAGGAAATCTAGTTCTTCTTATCTTAGGAGACCTCTAGTGAGGTGAAATAGACTTGAGATATGCTAGAAACTTCTTCGTTTTCTTAGCTAACAAATCCTTCTACCTGAGATGTTTCCCCTCCTCTGAATATATAGAAAAGTTCATGTGTCCCACTAAGACATTTGAAAGAGAGAGAGTTTATTTCAAAGAAATGATAGCTAGTCCACCTTATCTTTTGGATAGGAAGTTTTGACTCAAGCAAGAGTATTCTTCAAAATAATTATTCAATTATTGATGAGATGGATAACGAGGAAATTACTCTTGATACTTATTTTTGAATTATATATCCTAGAATTTTTTAGGTCTTACAGACCTCCTAAGGAAGTACTAGGTTCACGATGCTTGACTCCAAGTTCTAGGTATGTGCATTCTCTATTTACAAGAGGTTAAGATTTTTGGTTTATTGCTTTTTGTAGCTTGTCATGATATTTGGCCTTCTAGTCATTTTTTGTAGCAACCATGAATCGGGTTAGGTGGTGGTTACACCTTTCTCTCTCCTATATGACATCAACACTTAGTTGATTAGGTATGTAATGTTAGAGTAAAGGTTTTAATTCAATCATGTTGATTAAATCACCTTTATTCCTCTCTTAAGATTTCACTTTAGTTTGCATTTTGTGACATTTAATAATTATATTAATTATTAAATTTCTACCTATTAGGGTTTCTTTTAGGGTTGCACAATATCCTTTTATAAGGATTCATCATTGTAATTTATCTCTCTCTCAGATGAATACATTTTTCAGCTTTCAGAGCACCCTTGCTTGTTTGTCTCCATCTCTTCTTTCTGTGACAAGTTATTTGCATGCAGGTGATCTTCAGGGTCTGTGAAGTTGGCTTTCTCAACTTCTACATGGTATCAGAGCTCCAGACCTGCTGCTTCCTGTTCGATTTCTGAAGAATTTGGAGCTTCGAGGGTTTGATAGGGCTTTCAGAAGTTTTCTGGCTGATTTTGAGTGGATCTAGCTTACTCCATTTTTTGGGTGCATTTTGGGCCCAAATGAACCTCACGGTTGGATTCAAAGCGGCCAAAAACCCATATTTTCATATATGGCATGCCCTATTTGAGCACAGTTGCACTAGAAGGCAAAAAAAATTTGCTCAGGGGCCGTACGGCCCCCAAGGCACAATTTTCGAGGTGAAAAATTCATGAAAATCGAAAAAAAAATTGTTAAAAAGGCATTTTTTAGGCCCCGTGCAAGCGCTTGCAGTTTAAAAGGGGGAACCACCAAGAGGCCACCCCTAGTGGCGGGCTCAGGAGAAGCCACCGCCACTCCACTTCGCGCAGGCCCCATGACTTTGCCGGCAATCATGTGGTGACGCTTCTGGCTCATGCCTTTTTCCAGCCTCCTTGATGGCTTTCAGCGTAACATAACGCGCCACAAAGCCCCAAAACCCTCCCCTGGTCATTGGAAACCAGGGGCTCCATCGACAGCCCAGTGCTCAGCCCCCTAGTCACCCAGCGGACCAAGGGCCAGTTTTTTTTAGCCCCCAGGGCTTCTGAAGGACCTAATTGTGTTTTTTTTTTTAGCTCTTTCAGTAAATAGGGTATAAAATGGGCGTACGATCTCCATTTTTTGCAAACGAATAGTCGTTGGAAAGCTGCTTCCGGTGCCGTTCTGATGGATTAGGTATGATTTCCTGGTTTTTCCGTTTTGATACTTTTTTTCTCAGTCAAAGTCAGAACAAGATTTTTGCACTCTCGGAGCCATATCTTTTGCATACGGACTTCGTTTTTCGCAAACGAATAGGCGTTGGAAAGGGGTTTCTGTGCTCTTTCCAGATCTGTCATTTATTTTTCCATAATCTTCCCCAGGTACATTTTATACAGTATTTTTTGTTTTCACACATCTGTCAATTACTTGGACATTTCAGCACTTGGAAATGATTTGTTTGCATGGGATGGCTTTATTTGATCTGGTTTATCAGTATTGAGGTCAGTTTTCTTAGATGTTTTAATTTGAAGAGTTATCATGGGTTTTTCTACTCACCCTTCAATTGTTTTTCTGGAACGGGGTAATTATGAGTCATGGGCAAAGGGCAGACTTACACACAGTAGGTGGCTTAATATTTTGCATTATTTGTATGATCTCATACCTGAACCAGCAACTTCAGAGGGAAAACTAGCTTGGGATATCATTAGAAATCACATAGTAGGACTTATATTGTCTAGTGTTGATTCTGACACTGTGTGGGCTATATCGGGCATTGATTGTCCTCACTCACTTTGGACACGTCTTTGGGAGATCTATGGAGACCCCAGTCTTTCTCCATTCCCAGAGGATCCTACTTCAGATTGTCTTGTACCCATTGCTTGGAGATATAACACACCTTTTGATCATGATACTTTAAAGGAACTTCAGTATCTAGACACCCTTACATATTCAGATGAATCAGAGGATTGTCTCACAGTTCCTACTCTTCAGACTGAGATTATACTTGTATCAGCATCTTCTCCTGTTGTTCTTGATCAATTTGATATTGCCTCTTCTTTGGCTCCTATTGATTAGGCTAAGCAGGACATCATACATCTTTCAGACATGGCTACTTGGGATTCTTATCTTGCAGGCATTTCGTCTTTGTTTGTAGAGTCCTATATTGCAGATCTGGAGGATTACTTTGAGGATTTTCAGCTCCTCTTTGTTGACAGCCATATTCCAGCTGTTAGCCCACCATAATCTGTGCATTCAGAGGTTGTAGTTTTTGAGTCTTCAGTTCAGTTTGGATTTGACATCTTTTGTTTCAGTTTAGAGAGATTCTTCAGCATCCTATTATGGCACACATCTTGAGACAGATTGATTCTTCTCTCTTCACGGGTTTCTTCATCTTCATCCTTTGGATCCATTTCTTCCCAAGGGGAGGAATATTATATGCCACTTCAGGATCTCTTTCTGGATTCTACCTCAGGCATCCATATGTGTGACAAGAGTTTCTTCATTGTGGGGGGGCCTTCTAGTCTCTTTCTTTTTCTCCTATGGAGACCATTGTACATGTACTTATATGATAGAAGCTGTCTATGGGGGGTCTTATGTTATCCACCTCCTATCCTTCTATTATTAGTGCATTTATTTCTTTCATCTCTTTTTGGAGTAGAGTTTTTTCCATGAGGTTTTCTCTATTTCTCCACTTTACAAAGATTTGGTTGTAATTGGGTACCTGATCAGGCCTTGTTGTCAGGACCCAAGTTTACTTTCTTGCATTGTAGTTACCTTTGCTTTCTTGCACATGTTTGTAACTGCACTTTTGCTCATCTTAAGGGGGGGTGTTAGAGTAAGGTTTTAATTTAATCATGTTGATTAAATCACCTTTATTCCTCTCTTAAGATTTCACTTTAGTTTGCATTTTGTGACATTTAATAATTATATTAATTATTAAATTTCTACCTATTAGGGTTTCTTTTAGGGTTGCACAATATCCTTCTATAAGGATTCATCATTGTAATTTATCTCTCTCTCGAATGAATACATTTTTCAGCTTTTAGAGCACCCTTGCTTGTTTGTCTCCATCTCTTCTTTTTGTGAAAGGTTATTTGCATGCAGGTGATCTTCGGGGTCTGTGAAGTTGCCCCACCAACCAAGCATAATGGGATCTTTACAATATTAATAATCTTTCCTTTGTCTTGTTATTAATAGTTATGTGTTGAATGATGTTGTCAAGAGATCTACCATTTAGAGATGGATTTCCATATTTAATGTTAATAACCACTTTGGTTTTGAGTGGAGACTTTAATATGATAGATATAGATTATGATAAATATGGGGCTTTATATATGCACTAGACAATTAGTGAAAGAGAGGTGTGGTATTTCATGCACAATGAATTAGGGATTTTTTATCCCAATCTTGGCCATCGTTTGGCTCATATAATGTGGTACACTTGGGTTAATCTGAGAGTTATTCCTAATAGATAACTTAAACATATGGATCATTTCATGTTATCATCTCATTTTTTTTATTTTGTTAGTTATTCTTTATCAGTAAAGCCTCTATCAAATATTATCCTTTCTAACCACTTTCTAATACTATTTCATATTGAGTGGAAAGTTTCCAACCCAAAGCTTTGAGGACTCAATTTTTCTCAATATTTTAGTGCTTGATTATAAAGCCACATCAATATACATTCAACATGTTTAGAATTCGGAACCACGTCCTATGAATGGAACTAGTTGGTTAGCTAGGTGGCATGATGTCATAACTTGTACTTACCATTTCCTCTATATTTATGGGTGTCAATTGGTATGCTTTCATTGCTACTACTATGACGCTATCAACTCAAAGCTTTGCTTGGCCACCAATATTCTAAAGTGCAGCCATTTAATTCAACCACTTAGCTTTGAGTGGCTTAGCTTTGCCACTAGAAATAGGTTGTGGATGCTCACACAACAAGGGGAGATCAAATCAAAGCTACGCTTCAATGGCTCAAGATAGGAGACAATGTCTCTAGAATTTTTTTAGGTCTTACATGCCCAACATACTTCTCAAACCATTAAAAAAATAAAGGAGGGTGAGTAGGTTATCAAGGAGCTTCTTAACATTCTTCAAACCTTTGTTTGGAACCATGAGAAATTTTTTGTTACCCAAGAGTATACTCTAATCAATCTACCAATTTACAAAAATACCTTAATGTGGTTCCTTGCTAGGTATCCAAATCCCAACTTATTATTTGTAATCAACTTTTCACCAAAGATGATTTAAGGGAGGTTTTTTTTCTATGTCCAATGACAATGCTCATGATCTAAATGGATTCCCTTGTGAATTTTAAGAAAAAACCTCATATATTATGGGAAAAGACCTTCACAAGTTTATCTTGAAGCATATCATTCCAATTATTTAGGAAATTTAATCAAGGGAAACATTAAATCCATACTTAATATTAGAGATTTGAAAAACAATTGTAATTGGAGGCATATCACCTATTTGATTATTTCTTATAAAATTGTTTTCAAGGATCTAGCTCTTATTTACTTAGGAATATGCTTACTCAATTGATTTGTCCTAAGAAAAATAACTTGATTAAATTTAGATTCATCCTAGATAATATTATTTTTGTGTGGGAAAGGATGGAATGGGATTGGTATTCTCAATAGCCTAGCATTTTTATCGAGATTGATTTTTCTAAAGCCTACAACCATATTGAATGGTCATTTATCCTTGCAATCCTCCAAGCTCTTGGGTTTGGATACGTAACGTTATAAATTGTAGACCTTGAAAATTTCACACTAGGTTTAGCTCCCCCTTATGTGCCTAGACCTAATTATGCTCATAATTTGCTCGTTTTATTATTGTTTTCAAAAAATCAAGATACCATTGAGAATTAATATTAACATTTATTTAACGGTCACAAAATCCCCAAAATAGGTCTAGTCTAGGGCACTACCACCCTTGACCAACCTATTTTGGCCCAATTTTAAATATTTTATTATTGATATTTTTTATATTTAAAAATATAAATTCATTTGTCAGCTCTTTACTACTACTTTTGTGGAAAACAAATAAATGCATATAAATACAAGTCTTTTTCACCATTTAAACACCTAGGAAATTTGAATTCTGATTGAGCATCCTAAAAGGCATTCAAGTGTAGTCAAGAGCAGAATTAGTAGTATTTTTCACCATTCAAGATCTATGTTGGGTGAAAGCATGAAGTTGAGTCCACTTAAGGTGGAAGTTTCAGCCTTAGAAAAAATCTTGAAATCGGGATTCCAGCGTTTAGCAATCGAGATCCCATTTTGCTTCAAGGTCCTGAGCCTAAAACTAAAACGGGATCCCATTTTGAAAACTTTCCATTTTTGGAAACTTTCAAAACGAGATCTCGTTTTGAAAACTTTCCATTTTTGAAACTTTCAAAACGGGATCCCATTTCATAAACGCATAAAAAAAAATATTTTTTTATGAGACGAGATCCTGTTTCTATAAAACAAGATCTCTTTTTTTAAATATGAATTTTTGGTCGGGTTTGTGCTTTATTTTTCAGTTTGGGAAAATGCTTGGGGACCCGAAACTAAGCTTTGGACCTATTTTGACCTGCAACTTGAAGGTCCTTTCAATGTCACAAGAAAATAGTGACTTTAGGCATATGTCTAAAGACATTTTTTGCATAATTTTTTAATGAAATTAAAACCAATTATAGATGAGATAGTGTAGATTCCAAATATGTAATTATTTTTACAATTTGATTATTTTTCTATTTTTTAATTAAGTTTGATGAAACTGGTCCATAAACTTGAAATATCAAGGTTTTTTAGTATTTTAATAACTTTTTATTAAAATATTTTTTTGAAGAACGAAGTGTACGAAAGCATACTTCAAACAATTATTTTCAATTTGAAAACAAAATCAAAAAATGATAAATTTAGGTCATCTTATGAGTGACATACACGACAATTTTTCAAAAAAACAAATATGACCAATAAAAAATTAACAAAAAAATATTCAAAAAAATTTCAGGAGTGTTCTTCAGTGTGTTACAAATATTTTCCCAAAAGGATTCAAAAAAATATAATTATTTAGTTCAAAATATGGATGGTGTACATGTGCATGGTATGGTAAAAAAAAGTGACTTTTAAATAGTGGTTTTTAGAAACGCCTATTAAAAATCAATTTGTATCATCTAGGTATTAAAATAAATTACATATTAGGAAACTAGACTCTGAGTACTACATTTTATGATTAGTGACTTTTTTTAAGATTCCATCTCTAAGTGCTTCAAATTTTATGTGACAAATTTTGAAAATTGGGAAGAACACTTCCACTTTTTGGCCAAAAAGTGGACTCAACTTCTTGCACACACCTTGATAGCAATGCGTCAAGTTTATGAGTGAGATTGTTCATGTTTTTGTGTTTAGTTGTTCAAATGAGTATTAATACTTGTGGGACCTTCAATCAAGCATCAGATTCTCCTTATATGAGATGAGTAAATGGTTGCAGTCCATCAAGGAAAGCAATATTGAGTGGTAAGTTGCAGCACTTGTCATTTATCACTTTTTTATCCATTTTCCTCTGCCCAACTGAGGGTAAGCACTCTTTATATCATTATAGTCGTTGTGGAGGTAGAAACACAAAAACAAGATTTGACTTAGGCAACCCCCTATACGACACAACCCTTTCTCCCCTTTCTTGTTTACAGGTGGCAAGTTTGAAGTGGATTTGGGAGAGGATTGAAGACCTAATTGCAAGATCAAGCATTCAAGCTTCCTAATTCAACAAATTAGGGAAAGTTGAATTATTCATCAATAGACGAAGTTTCAAAATTGAGTCCAGGAATGAAGAACCTATAGACTCTAACCTACTAAGGCCTGTTCACATATATTTCAGAAAGCAACATTCTCCAATCTAGGGCACCACCACTCTTGACCAGGCAACTTCAGGCCCAATTTACATGCCAAGCTCCTATGTCTCTACCCTCTACTTTTATGTCTTCAATTTATGTCAAGATTGCAGTTACATGTTTTCTTGAAATCACATCAGTTTATGTAGATCCATAGTTAACCTAATTTTTTACATTTACACAATCAAATTAACTTGAACCCTAATGAAATCACACACAAAAACATAAAGAATACCAAAACCCCGATCTACCATTGTGTCTCTTCCATTGAGGATAGTAGCCAAGTGGTCTTGTGTGATCATTTTTGGTTCCTCTCTAGCATAATTTTGGGAAAGGTGTGATTTAGACCTTAGATCTCGTTTCCCACATAACAGGACCTCACTTAATCAAATATATATAGATTTTTTTCATATATTCCTCAACTTGCATTATTATTAATGGCTAGCAATCTCAACCTTTTTTGAATCTTTCATTCTATTCATTAAGGTTACCCTCTTGCTCTATCTCTCTATGTGCTTGTTGCTAAAGGTTTTGGATATCTTTTAGCCAATTTATAGTTTCTCACTCCCTAGTGAAGGGAATTTCTCTTCCCAACTCTCCTAGCCAGTTGTGGTAATTTTGTCGACGATTATTTTCTCACTCTTATTGAGCATGGAAATAATATCAAGCAAGCTCTTAATTGTCTATATATTTTTAATCTTATTTCTAGCTCAAGCCTTCAATGGTAGAAGACCCAATTCTATAGGAAATATTTTCTTCTTAAGCAAGGATAGTTAGATAATTTTGGTTGGAAATGGATTGATCATGAGGAGGTGTCTTGCTTCCTACACATACCTTTTTCATTTGAACCTTCTCCTTCTACTCATTGGCAGGTTATTTTTTCTAGGATTGAGAAAAAACTCATTTATTGGATTACCAGGCCTCTTTCCTTGGTTGGTAAGTTCTAAATTTTCTCAAAAATAGTGGTTACCAGTCATATTTATTATTATTCTTGTTGTGTGCTATCAAATATTCTTATTGTATGTGCATAAAATTGGTCATGGCTAATTAATCCTAACATTTAATTAAATATTTATTATTTAATTAATTTCTCTAAAGTCTTCTACAATGTAATTAAATTTAATTAATTTAATTATATTGTTCATTCATTTTATTCTCCCACCATAATTGAATAAATTTATTTTATTTAATTATTTCACATATCTACTTGATTAATTAAATAAATACATTTTATTTATTTAAATTAATTATCATCTTTTGAATTTAATTAAATCTTTTGTTTTAATTAAATTTAAATATTTATTTTCTTCTATTTAAAACTTTCTTCTAATTAATTATATATTTTATTTAATTAATTTCATACACATGTCATTTCTTCAAATTTAATTAAATATTTTATTTAATTAAAGATCCTCTGCTTTCTTCAAATCCTAATTAAATATTTTATTTAATTATGAAATCTTTTGATTTCCTCAAAATCTTAATTAAATATTTATTTAATTAAGAAAAATCTACATGCACTCATAAATAAATAATTGAATTTGATAATTCATTATTTATCTTCTCAATATCTTTCCATTATCTTCTAAAAAAGATGATTTTTTTATCATCTCATCTTATCTCTTCCACGAAAATAGAAAAATCCTGCTTTATTCGTTTTCTTCTATTTTTCTCTCCAGTCTCGTCCACCTTCGACCGTTCGATCTATCAGGAATTATCACAGCCGTTGACCAACTTAGCCAATCAAAATCCTCGAAAAACTCTATAAATACAGGTGAAAATCCAAGCATTGGTTACACACGGACATATACACACATACGCAATTACGCTTATACACTTGCATCTTTAGCATTCTAGCAATAATCATATCTTAGCAATAATCTTATCATAGCATAGCATAATCATGCATCTTAGTATAGTATGCATTTTAGTTTAAATCTCATTCTCTAGTAGTCCATTTCTTTGAGCTTACCATACTAAATCTGAGAGCAACTTGAATTAACGAAACACTGGAGATAGGGAGCAATAAAACGACTTTGAAGGAGCTACAATCAGAGTTTGTTTATTTTTCTTTAAGCTTCTTTGATATAAAGTTTTATTGAATGTGTTTGGAATTCATTATAACAAGCGTATTTTCATACACACATAAAATGGTGCCCACCGTGGGGCCTATGCCCTGATTTTGACATTTTTTTGTAGAGTGTTCTGATAGGTTTTCGCGTTCTGGAGTTTGGCTTTCGAAAAAAATTGGCGTTTTAGCGCATCCGATACTTTCTGGAGTGCATTTGGGAATTTAATACTTCTATTTTTGCAGATATTTCAGTGCATCTAGGGACTGTTTCGACGCTTCTGAGAGTTAATTTAGCGCATCTGAGAGATAGAATAGCGCATATAGTCTCATTACATTTAGAGTTAAATCTGCACTTAATTAAAGTAGCGCATTTAAGAACTGTTTTAGTGCATATAAGAGTTAAGTTAAAGCGCATTTAAGGTAGATTTTAGAGCATCAATGTTGCATTATTTATAGATTTAAATTTGCGTTTAATTAAAGTGGCACATTTAAGGACTGTTTTAGCACATTTAGGGTCTGTTTCTGTGCATTTAGGGTCTGTTTCTGTGCATGTACTGTATGTTTCTACGCATATACTATATGTTTCTGTGCATCTGGGTTGTAACACAAAAATAGGATTCTGAGTCTAACACATTCCGCAGATAGAATCTTTTCTAGTTTAAAATGAATCAATCTAGGATAGTCACCACACTTTGATCATGCAGTTAAAATGAACCCCATGTCGGTTGTGAAGTAATATCTCCACTTAGCTTAAATCATTGTGATTTGGTGCATTAAAATGAATATGTTTACTTTGCTTGATTGTGCTTGAAAGTGGTAGGTGACTATGCTCTCACCCTGTGCAAACTAGGTGATCAGAAAGCTAGACCCACTTTATCCCTGTGTAACCCTGATGGAATAACTGAACTATCCTCTCCCCTTGTGCAGTAATGCGATCCTGGGTGTAAGAGAAATGATTATTGCCTCTAGAAATTGGGCCTACCTGGGGATTTCATCAACCCAACGTGACTCAAACCGGCAATGGAGCTAAGGCCAAGCTACCCTCGACCAGTATACAAATGTGAATCTTAAGGGAAAACCTAAGATTACGAGTACGGATGTGTCATACGGACCAAGTAGTACTCCCCAAAACCTTGTTGAGCTTAACCTCTTCAGGCTGGAGTGCCTCCTAAACAAAGCTTAATCTTGCGCCCCATGTATGGCCACTCGAAGGGGGGTCCCGAATTAAACACCATTGTTAGTAGACCAAAAACCTTCTATTTGCTAGCAACAGGTCAGTGTGAAGGCATCCACATCTTCGCAGTTGTAGTAGAGGTGATCAATCTTCCATGGGAGTTTCATGGGGTTGGAAGCTTGGTTGGCCTAAAAAGAGAGTGCACTATAAGGGGGAGCCTGTGCAACCAAGCTTTTGAATTCACATGCTACCGATATGCGGTTGGGGAAACCCACGTGGAATCTAGCAGATATTGTCCTGGCTTTACCATAGGATGTACTTGCTTTATCTGTGTTTGGTTACATTCCATTCAATTCAGAGTGTTTGTTGTGTTTTCATTCACATTAATTCAGATAAAAGATCATCTGAAATGAATATGAAAAAAAAATAGCAACTGAAATCATTCAAAAACTGTTCGCATCTTTAGTCCAGTAACATACTGATATTTCCCCCATGCTTAGAGAGTGGAAATCAACAAAATTTGTCAAGAAATTAGTTTCCAATAGGATCAAGAAGTCCAAGAAACATTTAGGGTACAAGAAAACATTGCAAAGAAGAAAAAATTTGTACAAAAGTCGACACGTCTTGCTTCATTACCGTGGATTTATTCATAGATACCAAGACTTTGATAGGGGATTCACTGACGAGTATGTTGTAGAGCCTTTGGATTATCAAGATTATTATCAAATATTAGCTCTATCTCAACGACATAATCTTAATCAACCTCTTGAGTTTTATAATATACCACAACCTTCTATTGAATATCCATCACATCCCAGTCAAATCCTTCAGTGATCTTAAAATCTTTCTTCAAAAACAAAGATCAAATCTTTAAGAGTGCACCTTTCAAACAAATTTATGATTATTGATTCAACTTCCCCAACAGGATTCTGACATCCTTCATCATTGGAAGCCACAATAAAAAATTAGGAATATCTTTGATCATATCATAGGATTCCCCTCTTATCAAATCAAGATATCATCATTGTCACACTTATCAGAACTGTGATCTAAGTTTAGAAGAACTCTTCAAAATCATATGCCTATCTCTACAAGATCTTAGTACAATAAATTGAAGGATGAAATCCAACAAGAAGGTCATACCCAAAACACTCAAGAAGAAGGTGAAAGTAGTAATTCTCTTTACAATATAAGTCGTAATCCACTTTTCAACAACGACATGGATAATAGAGAAGAAAATCCATTCCACCAATACAAAGACATGAGAAAAACCCATATAGATAGTGATGATGAACGAGATGAAGAACGTCTTAGAGAGGCTGAGCAAGATCCCAAATTTCACAAAGCCATAGAAAAGATCTCGCAACGCGATAAAGAAAAATATTTCCTCTATCTAGCTAACCAAGGAGTTAAATTGCCTCATGACTTTGATACCGAGAATTTGAAGAGCAAACCTAAAGAAACACCCGTATCTGATCTTAGTGCTTTGACTCAACAAATTAAGGAACTTCAAGGACAAATTAAAGATTTACAAGGGGGAACCACAACAAAGAAATATACTCTTGAGGACATTTTTCCTTATCCTTTCGATCGAAGTCTCAACATGATTCCATTTCCCAAACATTGTGAAATTCCAAAATTTGATCGTTATAATGGGAAAGTAGATCCAATCGATCATGTTAGAGACTTCTGAAACATGACTTTAGAGTTCGCTCATGAAGACACTTATTTGATGCATCTGTTTCCTAGGAGTCTTGGAGCTCACTCTATAGAATGGCTATCAAAAATCACACCTCTTGTCAAGACATTTGAGGAATTAATCAATCTGTTTATATTACAATATTCCTACAACATCCAACACCAAATCACTATGATAGATCTCTACAAAGTTGTGCAAAAACTTGGTGAACCTTTTATTACTTTTCTTCAAAGATGGAGAAGAATGTTCGCTAGATATCCACGTCCTGTTCCTGAAAAGGAAAAGATGGTCACCTTCCTTAACAACTTGAATTCAGAAATGAGCTATTGTTTGAATTTACATTGTCCTCCCTCTTTTGAGAAATTGATTGAAGATGCTATAACCATTGAAAGTGCTTTGGTCAAAAGAGGAATAATAAAACTTGACAAGGGAAATCCTAGCTCATCCAATCATCACAACAATCAGGACAAGTCTAAATTTTGGACTCGCAACAAGAATGCGGTAAATGATGGTGTTGTTGATGCGAATCATGTCTCGACTAAGCCATTTGTTCTTAGTACTCCAAGTACTCCTCGCAACAACAACTATAACAATGTCAACTCAGTTACAAATCAAGAAAATAATCCTCCTCCTTCGAGGAACAATGTGAATCAACATTCTACTCCCAATCAAGGGACTGCCAACAATCAAGGTTACCAGGGAACCAATAACAATAATAACTCCTTAGGGAATACCTCAAACACAAATCCACAACGATTTTCATTCTTCTCTAGTAGAAGAACTTACACTCCACTGGGTCAATCTTTGGAATCTGCATTCAAAGAGTTGATGGCTAAAAATTTCATTACCTTGCCACCTCAAAGAAACTATGAACCCAGTGTGAAGCCTCCATCATGGAATGAGGCATACTATTGTGACTATCATCGGTGCAAAGGTCATCACACAAATAATTGTCAAGCCTTGAAGAATACCATTCAAGACTTAATAAAAAATGGTACCATCACAATAGAAGGACATCAATAATCAAATGAAGACCACCAAGAATTTCACAACCCTTTGCCTAACTATCAGAAAGGTGAGTCTTCTGGAAAAAGTGTGAATCATATTGAGGATCCAATAATTAATCATATCTACACTAACGATGAACTATTCAATGTTATTAAAGTCAACAAGAAGATGGAATATAGAGAAGTCAACGCAACAACAAGGGCACAAGCTAAGGTTGTCTTAAAGGGTGCCTCTTCAAAATCCACTGGACCTCCACCTCAACATCAATGTGACTTAGTCAACCAACTTCGGAAAACTCCTGCTCAGATTTCTATCTTAGAACTCTTGAAGATTTCCCCAGCACATAAGGAAATTCTCGAAAAGGCCCTCATTGAAACAACTGTATCCATTGATTTGGATGTGGACCAATTTCAAGCCATGGTAGGACACTTGTCTTCACCCACATGTCTCTCATTTTCTAAAAAATATGACGTTTCCATGACTCATCCCCACAATTCATCATTATACTTAGAAGTCATGATCCACATGTTTCGCATCAGACATGTCCTAATAGATGGAGGGGTTGGTTTGAACATATGTACCATGAAGTTAGTTTAGGCTTTAGGATTTTCTGCAGACTCCACTGATCCTAGAAGAAAGATTACTATCAAAGCCTATGATGATGAGGAAAGAGCATCCAAGGGTTTAATCATTCTACCAATTAGAGTGGGACCTGTTATCAAAAATACTTTTTGTCAAGTATTAGACTGTGATCTTGCATACAACATCTTGTTGGGTCGTCCTTAGATCCATGAAATGCAAGCTATCCCATCCACATATCATCAATGTCTTAAGTTTCCTTATGATGGATAGGAAATCACGATACGAGCTGATAATTCAAATATTCTAACTTGTGCCAACATCAAAGCTAGTCAAGATACTTTGGTTCCTAACAATCAAGAAGCTCGTGCTAGTACTTCTCTCAAGATTGATACACAAATCAGTCAGGTAACCAATAGTTTTGACAAGAAATTGAAATTCAAGGACCATGGGGTTGGGGAGTACTCTCTTTGTCTTGATAATTTACCTACATCACCTCGATCACATGGACAACCTTCTATCACACAACATCAAATATCAACAGCATCAACATCAATGCAACCACCAACAGAGCCAAACACAAAGTTTAATGGATGATTTATTAAAGAAAAATTCCCCATGGAAGATCCTAAGGATAGAAAAATTCTAAACTGGCTCTACAAAGATGAAGATGAAACAGTTTTTAATGTCAAATTACCAACAGATAGATATGGAAAAGGGTATTCAATCATGCAGAAGATGAGCTATGATAAGGGTCCTATCGGAAAAAAAAAGGAGTAGTTGAGCCTATTCACCTTCGAGGACTTGCTGCTAATGAGAAAACCAGATTAGGCTATGATAGTAACTCAAAAGAAAGAACACCCAAACAACTGCATGACACTGTCTTCACATTGCAAGAAGGTTTAGATTCAAGAGAAGCATGTTTGGCAACAATTTAGAATTTTGTGGATGATAACTCTGACACAGACTCTGTTGAATATGAATGGGACACCATTCACAATGATGAATTCTAGAGGGACAAAAAGGTTGATGTAATACACAAATATACCCCAACTCTAATTGAAGGTGAAGGGTCAGGGTCCCAAACATAAGAATCTGAACTACAAGGTGATTATGATTCTAGTGATACTGAGTCAAATTCAAATGAACAAGACTATTGCAAGAACAGTACCATTATTGATTGACCTCATACCTCGGATCCTACAGTCAACTCTGTTATGACCATAACCATAGCCGATTTCACGCAACCCGACGACCCGCTATCTTTGATCCATCCCGATCTCATTGATTGGGATTCATCTGAACCTATTGATATACCTATGTTTCCAAGTGGTGAATCTATCATCAACTTCCTTTCCGTAGATGACATAAATGATTGTTCCACTAGCGATTTTCAGCATATAGAGTCTTTAATCAGGAGAGTGTCAAGTTTCCTAGCTGCAAAAGTAAAAATCAAAAAGAAATATCTAATGGTGAAAACCAGAATCTGGCAGTGTTAGATCAAAAAAAGATAAAATAAAGAGCGTATCGGTTGGTGAAAACCTTTTTAAGGCACCAGATGATGGGAATCTTGACACTCTCCCGGAGCACTACCATAAGAGATCGCCTATTTTGATTGAGCCTACAAAATCTGTCAATTTTGAAACTTTAGAAAAACCAAGGATTTTACAGTTAGCTGCATCAATGACAAAGAAGGAAGTACCAGAGTTCATAGAATTTCTAAGAGAAAATCAAGTCAAATTTTCTTGATCTTATGCAGACATGCCAGATCTTGATCCTGATCTTATCATGCATCACTTGTCTATCAAACCAGGGGTTAAGCCTGTGAAACAAAAACTCAGAAAGATGCATCCCCATGTTGCATTATTGGTTAAAGAAGAACTGAGAAAACTCCTTGATTTGGGCTTCATAAGATCAATTAACTACGCATAATGGATCTCCAACATTGTCCCTATATCCAAGCTAGATAAAAGTGTCAGAGTGTGCACAAATTTTAGAGATCTTAATAAAGCATGTCCTAAGGATGACTTCCCACTTCCAAACATCGACACTATAGTTGATTTGACAGCTGGCCATTCCATGTATTCATTAATGGATGGTTTTTCTAGTTACAACCAAATCAAGATTGCACCCGAAGACCAGGAGAAAATAGCTTTCACATGTCCATGGGGAACTTACTGTTGGAACGTCATGCCTTTCGGCCTAAAGAATGCTGGGGCTACTTACCAAAGATCCATAACTACAATCTTTCATGATATGATGCACACATTCATGGAAGATTATGTAGATGACATATTGGAAAATTCATACACCAGAGAAGGACATCTGGAAATATTGTCCAAAATATTTGCAAGACTGGAGAAATTCAAAGTTCGCCTCAATCCCAAGAAATGTGTTTTTGGGGTCACATCTAGAGACTCTTAGGATACATAGTATCAAGAAAAGGAATTGAAGTAGATCCTTCCAAAGTACAGGCAATCATGGAAATTCCTCCACCAAGGAATATTACTCAATTGAGATCCTTACAGGGATGACTTTAATCTATACGAAGGTTCATTGCACAACTGGCCGAAAAAAGTCTACCTTTCACACATCTACTGCATAAGAATGTTCCTTTCAAGTGGGATGACAAGTGTGAAGTGGATTTTCAACAAATCAAACAATACTTAATGACTCCACCAGTTCTAGTACCACCAAATCTAGACAAACCACTGATCTTATATATTTCCGCAACAGAGACATCCTTGGGTGCATTGCTAGCACAAGAAGACCATACAGGGAAAGAACTTGCAATTTATTACATCAGCAAAACACTAACAAGTCATGAGCTCAACTACACTACCATCGAGAAGGCTTGTCTAGCAGTAGTCTTTGCTTCACAGAAATTTTGGCATTACATGTTAACTCATACAATCAATCTTGTTTCAAAGATTGATCCACTCAAGTATTTGTTAAGAAAAACATCATTGACAGGAAGGTTAGCAAAATGGGTAATGATTCTGAGTGAGTTTGATATCCATTATGTTGATCGTAAGGAAATCAAAGGACAAGTTATCGCTGATCAACTCGCTGAAGCACCACTGCAAGCAAACCATCCCCTGCACATTGAATTTCCAGATGCTGATGTCTTTACTATAGAATCCAAACAACCATGGTCCTTATACTTCGATGGCTCTTTCACTCAACATGGATCAGGGACAGGCATACTTTTCGTCACCCCCCAAGGACACACCATTCCTCGATCATATAGGCTGATGTTTCCATGCACCAACAACAAAGCCGAATATGAAGCATTAATCATTGGACTTAAAATAGCATTGGAATGGAGGATTATAGAATTACAAGTGTATGGTGACTCACAGTTAGTCATTAATCGTATCAATGATGATTATTAGACCAAAGATGATAAACTGTTACCATATAAAAAGATGGTTGACAACTTCAAGAAGTACTTTGTGGACATCAAATTCACACAAATTCCAAGGCTTGATAACAAAGCAATTGATGCCATGGCTACGATCGCATCATTATTACAACTCCTAGAAAATTAGGCTCGCTATGAATTTTTGGTGGAGCAATCATTTACACCTGCTTATGACACACTTGAAAGCCAAATCATTTTCCACTTGGTGGGATCCGATTCACCTTGGTATGGCAAGATTTATGCCTACCTAAAAGATGACATCTTACCACCTGATTTATCTCATAACCAAAAACGTAACTTTATTCGCCAAACCTCTCGCTATACTCTTATCGCCGGCACCCTTTATCGTCATGGTCTTGATGGTACTCTACTTTGATGTCTTGAACGTGATGAATCTGAAAAAGCTTTACAAGAATTTCACGGTGGAATTTGTGGTACTCATTCGAGTGGATTGACCTTATCCAAGAAATTGATTAGAATGGGTTACTACTGGCCTACAATGGAGAGGGAATCATTCACTTTTGTGAAAACGTACTCAAAATGCCAGATTCATGGGAATCTCATTCATGCTCTTGCACAGGAACTTCAACCATTTACACCAACCTGGCCATTCTCCCAATGGGGGTTAGATCTAGTTGGCAAGATTCATCCTTCATCATCGAATGGACACAAGTTCATCATCACAACGACATAGTATTTTACCAAGTGGATTGAGGCAGCACCTCTCACTAAAGTCACCGGTAAACAGATCTCATCTTTTATACTCAACTACCTCATTTTCCGGTATGGCATTCCCACCTCCATCATCACAAATAATGGACGATCATTCAAGAATCGGGATGTTGATGAAATTTGTGAGCAATTTCATATTCAACATAGATATTCAACTCCTTACTATCCACAAGGGAATGGCCAAGCAAAGGCCTCAATAAAACAATATTGAAAATTTTAAAGAAGACTATGAATGATTCAGGGAAAGATTGGCATGTTCAACTCAATCCCGCCTTATGGGCCTACAGAACCAATGTCCACATGCCAACAGGAGCAATGCCATTTGCTCTTGTCTATGGAGTAGAGGCTATACTTCCTCTAGAAGTTGAGATTCCCTCACTTAGAGTCTCACTGAAAGGTCTCACAACAGATGATGACTACAGAGTTTCCCGATTGCAAGAGCTAGAACTCCTGGATGAAAAGAGACAAAGAGTAGCTGACCATTTGAAAACATACCAACAAATGATGTCTCACAGCTATAATCACAAAGTAGAGCCACGTACCTTTTAGGTGGGTGATCTGGTTTTGAAAGAAAATCCATGAAACCAGCAAGATAGAGAAAAGAAAGGAAAGTTTGAACCAAATTGGCTAGGTCCTTATGTGGTTATTACAGTCTACGGTTCAGGAGCCTATAAGATATCGATGCCAGAAGGGGACCTATTTGACGAACCTATCAACAAAATGCACCTGAATAAATATTATGTTTAACTCAGCTATCATCATCCATAAATGTCCTAAAGAAATACAAAAAAAATCAAAAAAATGTCCTGAAGAAATACAAAAAAATCAAAAAAAAGTCTTGAAAAAAAAAGAAAAATCAGAAAATGTCATAGGGTGAAAACCTGGAAATAGGCAGTCTATTGACAAGAAAAATGCAATAAAAACAAATAGTGAAAATTTGGCAAACACGCTATTTGTAGCTCTCCATCTATCAGTTCATGTTTTGCACTTGGCGTCCCAGCCTTCATTTCATGCATCTTTCCATCATCTTAGGGCCATACCAGCATCATGCTACCATCATTTTCCTAGAGCGATAACATCTTACCATGACTTGATTATTGTACATATTCATTTCAGTGAGTTATGTTAATACTGGGGGAAAATGCTGACATACTGGGGGTAGTCAACTTTCAAGTTTACCAAAACAGCTAGACAATGACATCAACTCCAAACATGCGAACAAACAATCAAATCTTATTAACAACTATCCAATCATTGATCCATATCACAACAATTTTTAGCAAATACCATATCATGACTCATATCTGGAAGATCTAAAATCTGAATAATGTTTGGAATAATAGTATTATATTTTGAACAATGGTTGTTTAATTTTTGATATCATCTCTCTGGAACACACTCGATGATGTACTGAACTAGAATGGCGAGGAAAGAGGATGGTTTTTCTTTGTCTGCTATCTTGAGGTTAACTTTCCATCTGTTGCAAATATTTCACGAGACATGATTTCCAAAGTTTATCATTGATGACAGTTCCAAATTTGCATCAGGAGGTGGTTAGTCTTTGTCTGTTTATGCAAGAAATGCTCAGGTCATCTCAGTTCAATTATACCTCGATGCTTGTGTTTACTTGCTATATCAAAAATCATGAAAGTTGTACTCAGGTCATCCTTGGTGCTAATTTACCCTCTAATGCTTTTACATACTTCCAACATTTTAAAACGCTTTATGATGATTCAAGAAAGATAACAAAAAGCTCAAAAAATGGTTGGTTTTATTTAGTTGCATTTCATCTCAACCATTGTACATATCTGCATACTGGATTTGCATCAGATTTTTTGAAAGGCTAACAAGAACATCAACGGCTACCATGTCTCTCTGGACTATTTGTGGAGGGCATTCGAACATTTGTTTCATCATCACCTTTCATCTTCATTATCATTTTATTAATCATTATCATTTCATCTAGGTCCTATCATTTATCATTTATCATTCATTTGCATATCATTTAGATCCTCTATCATCTTCATATCATTAACATTTTATCATTTTCATATTCATTTCATTTTCATTTTACATATTTGCATCCCATTTATCACTTTATTTCATTTCACCTATCACTTATCATTTCGTTATCATCTCACTTATCATTTCATTATTGTTCATTTCATTTCATTTCATTTATTACTTTTATTTCATTTCACCTATCATTTACCATTTCATTATCATTCATTTCATTATCACTTATCATTTCATTATCGTTCATTTCATTTATCATTTCATTATCATTCATTTCATATCATTATGATTATCATTTCATTATCGTTCATTTCATTATCACTTATCATTTCATTATCATTCATTTCATATCATTTCATTTATCATTTCATTATCGTTCATTTCATTTCATTTCACTTATCACTTCTCATTTCATTTATCATTTTCGTTCATTCATTATCACTTATCATTTATTTTGTCATTTCATTATCATTCATTGCTTATCATTTCATTTATCATTTCATTATCTTTCATTTCATTTCATTTCACTTATCACTTATCATTTCATATCATTTCATTATCATTCATTGCTTATCATTTCATTATTGTTCATTTCATTTCATTTCACTTATCACTTATCATTTCATATCATTTCATTATCATTCATTTCATATCATTTCATTATCATTCATTTCATTATCACTTATCATTTCATTATCATTCATTATCACTTATCATTTCATTATCATTCATTTCATATCATTTCATTATCGTTCATTTCATTTATCATTTCACTATCATTCATTATCATTTCATTAGCATTCATTTCATATCATTTCATTATCGTTCATTTCATTATCACTTATCATTTCATTTATCATTTCACTATCATTCATTATCACTTATCATTTCATTATCATTCATTTCATATCATTTCATTTATCATTTCATTATCGTTCATTTCATTATCACTTATCATTTCACTATCATTCATTATCACTTATCATTTCATTTATCATTTCACTATCATTCATTATCACTTATCATTTCATTTATCATTTCATTATCGTTCATTTCATTACCACTTATCATTTCATTTATCATTTCATTATTGTTCATGTCATTATCATTTCATTTCATCATCATTACAAAACATTACATTTCATCACATATCATTTATCATCTTATCATACATTTCATTATTATTAATTTTTTCACTTCATATCGTTATTCATATCATTTTTTCATTTGTCACATTACATTCATATCATATCTTTAATCATCCTATCATTTTTCATATCAATTCATATTACAAATTCATGATGCATATCATAAACACAACATTCATTTTCCATCATATTATCATTATTTACTTGCATTTGAAAATCCAAAAACAAACATTCCATTCATGCATTTTCATATCATTTTCCAAACAACATTTTCATAAAACATATCTAATATCCCATGGCATCTTTTCATAATCACATCATAAGTCATCCACCTGTATGACATCATTAGTATGTATCATCAATCTTTTTTTTTTCTCAACACATCGTATCAAATCATCCTGCATATCATGTTAGTCATCAAATCATTAAAATGCATAACCAAAATCCATAACATATAGAAATAAATGCATATCACATAATCATTCCATAAATGCACATCACATCATCAAAATCATCGCCGCTGCATATCATCGCTCATCATAAATAATACAAATGTCCAATGTCCAATGAAACTAAAAAGTCCAAAGAGAGATACATGGGATATGATTAAAAATTAAATATGCATGCTCCAAAAATGATATACATGTGTGAAATATATCTGCATCACAACGTCATAAAATAGTTGGTTGATGCCCCTGATGGAGCTAGTCCGGAAGGAGGTGGCCTACCACTAGTACCTGCGTCTGGATCCCGTTGAGGCCCAATAACCCCCATGCTCTGTGTGGCTGTCCACGACCTGCTCCTGGTCCTACTGCAAGACCATGGGAATGGCTCCCTGCACTCAGGAGGACACAACTCCTCATATCTGACATGGTAGTACTATGCCTCCCTCACCATCTCCATGCCCTCGGCAATAGCCTCTCACAAGGATGCACTCTCTACAGTGCCCATAAGCCTCTGAGCAACACCCTTGGCCTCCACTACCTTCTGTCTCAATGCATCCCTCTCCGTAACCATCTGGGCTATCTATGGGTCTAGGGCAGGCTGAGATACCTGTGTTGGTGCTGGAGCCTGAGCCTGTCCCTGTGCAAGCTGTGACTATAATTGCGCTATCAAACTCTGCGCCTGACCTAGCTGACCTTGAACAGCCTGCAACGTGTCTATCTGTGCCTGCTATGATGAGGAGGAAACCCTGATAACGGTCTGTGGTCTACCACCAGATCTGGGCCTCCATACAATCTGCGCACTTCCTAGGCTATCTAACCTCTACCTCACTGCTCTCTCCTCCTCCCCTCCACCATCTCCCCCATCATCCCCATCATCTGAGCTATCCTCATCTCTGTCTCCCTCCTCCTCGTCTTCACTCTCCTCCTCCTCTCCTCCACCCACCGCTTGCTCTCCGCTAGCCACACCCTCCTGTCTCTCCACCCCTAGCTGTTGTACTACTGCAATAGGCCCTGGCTCATCTGGACATGTAAATCGTGGGAATCGATGTGTGTGGAAATACACTAAGTAATCATCTAAAATCCCTGCATCTGTCACATCTGGCATGTATGCCCATACCTTAGGCTGTAAGCTAGAATACTTTGTATATGCCACTTGGTATGTAATACATCGGCCCCATCCAGGATCATCCTTGCGCCGCCCATAGTGAGCAATGCCCTGTGGCATCCACCGCGTGTATCTGTACTGTCTCTGAACCTGCAAGGCCAAAATATATCAATGATGTACAGGGGCAATCCTATCAGATATCGGGGCATACAGACAAATGGCATCTCCAAATGATATGTGTCCCAGGGATCGCAATCTGTATACAACCTTCATATCACTGCATCCACATCATCTAACACACGCCGCCAATACTCCAACTTGCCCAGCTTGGGCTCGACAAGTGCACCTGAATATGCATATACATATGGCCTACCTAGTGGCCTAGCCCTGGCACACTCTGGCCCCGTAATCGCAATATGCTCCCATGCCCAGATCTAGAGCAGAGTCACACCATTGGCCAAACTAGTCGGCCCTCGGTATACCACCTGATGTAGATCGTGATACAAATGAGCCAAAATGCAGCTCCCCCAGGCATACCTCCGCGGCTGAGTCACCATCCACTCTAGCATCCTACCCCAACCAACTAAAAATCCCTTCGACCGATGGTCCGGTCCAAGGAAGCCTCCAATGAATGAACCCCACACGACAACTAAGGTTGGATATCTACTGAAATCCACCCACGACACCCAATATTCGGCTATCGACATATCACCGCATATCCTCATCAGTGCCTCAATCCCTCCTATCTCCTTGTGGTCATAAACCACAAGGGCACCTACCACAGGAATCCCTAGAATCCTGTACACATCCTCGGGTGTCACGGTCATCTCACCTGTCGGCAAATGAAAGGTGTTATGATCGATTGCCACCTCTCTGCCAATGCAGTCAATAGTCCCCTGTTGACTCGAATCCCTCGCGGGATAGTCAACAAAGATCCCAACCCACAGTCAATTGTCCATTGTGTCTCTGTTGGAGTTAGCTCTCCTACCTGATCCCAACATATTGGGAAACGCTCTCTAATCTGGAGGTTGTCGAAAACCTCCTATTTTTTTTGTCATCACAAGGACAATTAATCAGACTCATACCAATTACTCATATCATGTGCTTTATCTATCAAGTGAACTATATTAGTGACCCATATCAAACTAATCAACGAATCATATCAACGTATCATATCAGTGACCCATATCATGTAATCAATCCTATCATGCAATCATGACTGCATCTATCTATCTGAATATCAAATCAATCTACTCTATCATCATTATACTATTTGTTTTTCATTTTCAGGAAAGCAAATTTATCAACAATCCAATCATTTTCTTTTTCTTTTCATTTGTACTTCAGTCATGAATGCAAATATGTTTAAAAACCATCATCTACTATTTGGTTTCTATCATAGAAAACAAATTTATCAGATGTTTACTCTTTGTTTTTCATTCATGAGAAGCAAAATTATTTGACAATCAGTCAATCAGTCAATCAATCAATCAATCTACTCTTTGTTTTTCATTTTTGGGAAACAAAGTTATCAGCTATCTACTCTTTGTTTTCTATTCAGGGAAGCAAAGTTATCAGTTAATCATCAAATTTTTTATCATCTCTATCCATATTAGCATGATGGAAAAATAATGTCTCTATCTATTGACCAAGGAAGCAATGTATACACCATCATTTTTCATTACAATCGCATTCTGCCAAAATTTTCCTAGATGCGCTAATTTGTGCCTCTGATGCGCTGAAAATCGAAAGCGCTACAGTTTACTGCGAAAGCGCTAAAACTCATTATGCACGCTTTTGCACCCTAAAAGTGCTAAAGTTTTTCCTATAAGTGCTAAAACCCTATATACGCTAAGATACACCTCCGATGCGCTTTTCATCATCTATACGCGCTAAAACCCTATATGTGCTAAGATACCCCGTGGATGCGCTACTTCATACCCTAGATGTGCTAATACACCTCTGTTGTGGCCAATCCCTAAATGCGCGACTTTGTGCCCTAGATGCGCTAAAGTTTCCTGGCCGAACTGAACTCCTATAAGCGCTAATGTACACTTCATATGTGCTAAAAAACCTAATTTTACCCTGCCCCTATATGCGCTAAAGAACATCCTGTATGCGCTACAAAAAAATTTAAATGCACTAAAACAGACCTGCGGATGCACTAAAAATTTATTTTTTTCCCTAAATCCGCGTGAAAAAGCTTAAAAAATTGATCAAAATCACAAAATTTTGAATCATTAAGGGTTCAATTGACTCATCAGTGGTCCATACGTGGTTAGTCTCTGATATTGGCGGACCCACTCGAATCTATGTCTATGGAATGGAATCTACATCTCGCGAAGTCACTGTCAGAGCATGCGAATCACTATAGTAAAAGGGTGAAAATGACTTCCACTTTTACCCATTTTACATTATATGGGTCAATTAAGGAGGGTTTTGGTCACGTTTTATTTTATATAACTTTATTTTTTTCACGAGGGGCATCTTTTACACCACTTATCGAGAGCTAAATCATTGAATCACCATCAGACTTTCATCATCTGATCCAGCTTTTTATCACATTTTTCACAATTCATATCATCATCCGTGATTTACCTCCTGAGGGGGCATTATCAATATCGGCATCAAAAACATATTAGAGGCAAAAAAATTATTTTCTTCGAAGCAATGCGTTTCACACATCACTTCAAGGAGGGGCAAAATGTATGTGCATAAAATTGGTCATGGCTAATTAATCCTGACATTTAATTAAATATTTATTATTTAATTAATTTCTCTAAAGTCTTCTACAATGTAATTAAATTTAATTAATTTAATTATATTTTTCATTCATTTTATTCTCCCACCATAATTGAATAAATTTATTTTATTTAATTATTTCACGTATCTACTTGATTAATTAAATAAATACATTTTATTTATTTTATTTTATTTTATTTTTTATTTTTAGACTGCAGGAATCGGGTAGCACGACCCCATATAAACTGCAGTGCGCCTGGTAAACTTTTTAACGTGACCGGTAGCTAGCGCGACATGCCCTTCGGTACCACGGGGTGGGGGACTAGACCTCGTGACCAACCTCCTGCAATAGGAAAGATTTAGCCAACCGAGCTAGGGCCCCAACCCCATTTTATTTATTTAAATTAATTATCATCTTTTGAATTTAATTAAATCTTTTGTTTTAATTAAATTTAAATATTTATTTTCTTCTATTTAAAACTTTCTTCTAATTAATTATATATTTTATTTAATTAATTTCATACACGTCATTTCTTCAAATTTAATTAAATATTTTATTTAATTAAAGATCCTCTGCTTTCTTCAAATCCTAATTAAATATTTCGTTTAATTATGAAATCTTCTGATTTCCTCAAAATCATATTTATTTAATTAAGAAAAATCTACATGCACTCATAAATAAATAATTGAATTTGATAATTCATTATTTATCTTCTCAATATCTTTCCATTATCTTCTAAAAAAGATGTTTTTCTTATCATCTCATCTTATCTCTTCCACGAAAAATAGAAAAATCCTGCTTTATTCGTTTTCTTCTATTTTTCTCTCCAGTCTCATCCACCTTTGACCGTTCGATCTGTCAGGAATTATCACAGCCGTTGATCAACTCAGCCGATCAAAATCCTTGAAAAACTTTATAAATACATGTGTGAATCCAAGCATTGGTTACACACGGACATATACACACATACGCAATTACGCTTATACACTTGCATCTTTAGCATTCTAGCAATAATCATATCTTAGCAATAATCTTATCATAGCATAGCATAATCGTGCATCTTAGTATAGTATGCATTTTAGTTTAAATATCATTCTCTAGTAGTCCATTTCGTTGAGCTTGGCATACTAAATTTGAGAGCAACTTGAATTAACGAAACACTGGAGATAGGGAGCAATAAAATGACTTTGAAGGAGCCGCAATAAGAGTTTGTTTATTTTTCTTTAAGATTCTTTGATATAAAGTTTTATTGAATGTGTTTGGAATTCATTATAACAAGCGTATTTTCATACACACTTATTTAAAAAATTAAAAACTACTCTAAGATTTTGTCTAGGCCTCCTATGATGGTCACCATAATTTTCATTAGGTTACTTGGGAATTTTGTTGTTCTCCCTTAGGATTCTAGGGTGTTAAGCTTTCTTTCAATATATTGATAGGGAGTCATTCTATGTGCCAAATGGATTATCAAATCCTTAGAAGGAAATGAAGCCTAGAATATCCTCATTAGGCATTGCATCAAGTCTAGGGTGCCTTCTCATTGACCAAACTATAAATGGGTTGACTTTGGTACTCTTCTCACCATGAGAGAACAAATCCAAATTCAAGGTACTTTTGTTTTTAAAAGTGTTTGGAAAGCTTCTAAGGATATTAATCCTTGGATTTTATGGGCAAGAAATGGATTCCACATTGGCCTCTCTAGTAACCAACAATATATTTGGTGGTCTCTTATTCTTTCATGTCAAGATCATTCTCTAGCTAAGACGTCATTGATTCATTCCTTGAAATATTTCAAAAGAGGCTTTAAAGTGTTATCAAATTATATTCATATAGATACCAAGAATTTTCTATATTGGATAGAGATTAAAATGAAATCCATGCGTGTTAATCAAGATAAGGATATTTTTCAAGTTATCATTGATATTATCTCTCCTTAGATGATTCATAAAATCAGGGTGAGATATCTTAATACATGGTGAAAGGATTGGAAATGGTTTCTAGATATCCCCTTTTGAAACTACAAGTCGCATATAGGTATATGTATATTTCACCTCATCTTCCTATGGTTAATTAGTTGAACCATCATTGATAGCTTTATTCCTCTACTGGTTCATGGCATCACTATTTCTAGTTTGTCTGGTTAGCTATTTTTGAACCTAGGTTTATGCACTTGCCTAGTATACTCTCTATCAATGTCTTCATCTTGATGCTTGTTTGGCTCCTTTTGGGGTTCTCAATCCTCATTGTCCATTTTGTGGGTAAATTGAGAATCACAAGCATATTTTTTTATTTTGTCCCAAAGCTCAATAATCTTGGCTTTGGATCCATGATTTTTTTATGCCTTTTAGCCCTATTCTATTTTAGCATATGATTCTACTAGGAGAGTGGTCATGTTTCCCATTCAAGTATACCCAAATTTGGCATTCCTTTAGGATGGAAATTATCCTCAACATTTGGAAAGATATAAATATAATTCTTTATTAAGGTTGTTCTACAAGCAAGCATTTTTCTATGCATATTAAAGCTATGATCTATGCTAACGTTCTTACATAGATTCAGGTGTAAGATTATAAAGTTACACTTGGAGTTGCTCATCTTCAAGAGCTTTTGGACCACTAGAGAAATTCTCCTTGCACTATTTCATAGTTCCTCCTAGCCCATCTTCTCCTTAAGGGAATAGGAATATAGTTATATCCAATATTCCAAACATGATAGAGGCTTTCATCCCCATGGTTCTTAGCTTGAGTCCCAAAAATAATGCACCCACCAAGGATAGTCTCAAACTTCTTAATTTCCCTTTTCTTCATCTCATGGGAATGGTGCTATTGGGTGGCCTAATTTTGGAAAGGTTCCACACCTAGATCTAGAAATATACCCAAACCATTCCCAATTAGCTTTGAAAGATACTCCTGAAGTAAAGGGAAATTTCACTAGTTGGGATTCTATTGATGATTGTATCCCTAAAGATGTTTGGGGAAATCCTGATGATAAAGATCATCCTATTAGGATTACTTTATATACTTATTTTTTTTGGTCTTGGCCCTTATTTTTCATCTTTATTTCAAAGTGCATCCTACTTAGACTTTGAGGGTGTTCCTTTATACCACTTTTTTTTACATGTCCCATTTTCTAGTAAATCTAAGTCTGTACATATTAGGTATGTTATTGTGTCTTTCATGTTTCCATATGTGGTGTGTTTTCCCTGATTGAGTATGTTTTTCTTCCAAGTCGGATCTTTCCTTCTTGTCGTAGTTTGACTTCTCCATCTTGTCGTGCCTTCTAGCTATCTCCCACCTCACCATTGTATTTTTCAAACTTCTCCATCCTGTCATGCCCATTGCTCAACCCCCAACACCTCATCCTTTAGTTGAGTTTTTTGTTATAGCTGATCCTAGATATTCTTGCCTATATTTTTTTCCTCCTAAATTTCCAAAACGTGTAATTATTTCCGATAGTATTTTTCTAGTGCCATTGTTTGTGGAATCTTTCCTACCCATGATCGCTAAACTTGAAGTTATGGGTGTGTATGGTGGTCGACCTATCTATTTGTGGAGGATATATGAGACAATTTTTCCTTATAGTATTATTATCTACACTTAATCAATTCCTTTCAAAATATATTTTGAGCACTTATGTTTGAGTGTGGAAATCCTTGAATAAAAACCCTAGTGATTCTAGAGGTTAATCTCATACAAGGTCATATTCAAGCTTCATTGGATGCAAACTCCAATTGCATTGTATTGATTCAATTTACCATTTATATTCATATGAGTTTTTTGTTGTAGTTACTCATATATTGTAGAGCTATTTGAATGTAACATAGCTACTAATGTAATAAAAAAAATTGGGATTTCATCTATTATTTTTGTTAATTATAATAATAAGATCAAGAGTGACTTATGTCATTTGGTATTTGAAATTTAGTGATATTTTTGAGGCACAAACAATAGTTTAAAATCTGATTTACCTAGTATTTGATTGAATATTATGGTTGATAGTGTTTTCAATAAAATAATAAGTGTTTGTGGAAGGTTAAGAATTGCATTTACATTATTTTTTGGCCCAAGATATTATTAGAGCCAGTAATATTGCTAGTCCATGTGTTCAAAATTCAATTTTGCATGTTTTAATTTTATGTAACACAATTAAAAAGCAACCAAATATCACTTAAGGGAGATCAATAAAAAAATGCAATTTATAGAGAGTGAAAAGACTCAATCATCTCCTATATAACCCATTGTAAATTGTAATGGTATGGAAACAAGAGAGAGGAGAACAAACATATATGACAACCCAAATGGTCGGCATGAAAGAATGATTTTATGATTGATATGATAGTATAGTTGCTTCACAATATGGACAATAATATGAATACGCCTAGATAGTTGATAGGTGAAGCAAGTTATTCTTAGAATAATAATATAGATGACACTTAGAGCTACACACAAAATATTATTATTATTTTAGTTGTAAGACCAACCTAACCTACCATTTTGATTAATGAGGTAGAGGCTCCAAAACTTGAGTACCAAAACTTGCTATTTTATGATATTAGGGCTTGTCATGTAGAATACAAAGCTCTTCCTAAGAATATTCAAAGTGAAATTTCACTCACCAATTATATGACCATGAAGAAGGCCCAAAATGGTTATAGACCTTATCCTAGGCCATAGTTCTTTCAAAGATATGTACAAAAACTTTAGGGAGATTGACAGTACTTTGTCCCTATAATATATCCAATAGATGTTAAACTCATGCATGGGTATAAAAGATACAAACACACATATCCCTCATACTGATGACCAAATATGAAGCAATCATGTTTCCCACCTTGAATTTGGAGGGTGTTGCACATGAGTGGTGGTAACACATTCTAATCACTTAGGGTCATAGTCGATATATCACCTCATATGATGATTCTTGTAAAATTTTAATTCAGAGGTTTAATAGAAAGAATCTTAAATTTTATTTCAAAGATTTGACTCAAGTAAAATAGTGTGATTTAGAGGAGAATTATGTAATAGAGTTTAAAAAAATTGGTGATGATTTTGAACATCATAGAGAGAAGATTGACTATGATTTTCATTTATGGGTTAGCTAAATAGCTTAAGGGTTTGAGTTTGAACTACCTACCCTACAAGAGGCTATTGAGTGGGATTCAACACTAGATATTTTTATGTCAAATAATAATTTCTAAACCAAAACCTTCATTCTAAAGAAACCCTTACACAAAAATGTACAACTAGCCAAGGTATTTATGTTAAGAACAAGCATTGAGGTAAAAAATTAACCAATAAGGAAGAAGTTGTGTTTCAGCTACAAGGAGCCATGGTCACCTAGAAATAAATATATTTGGAAAGTGCGGTCTAATGATGAATCAAGATATGAGGAACCCAAAACAAAAAGTGAAGAATAACTCAAATGGGTGATAAGAGAAGAAGAAGATCAAACAAAATGAGAAGAGATCATCTTAGAAGGCACTCTAGCCATGCTCTCTAGAACTCTAAGATATAATCCCTTTCACTTGTGTGGGGTCTAACAAGGTCAAAGGGTGACTATACCCATTAAGTTTGGTGCCACTCATAACTTCATTTGTGAGGGACTAGTGGAAAAATGAGACCTCGAGGTGGACTTTGAAGGATTTATTGTTATGGTGGTTGATATTTTCACCATCTAATGTAATAGGAAGATCTCCCAACGAAATATTAATCTAGGATGATACAATATGAATGAATGTTGTCAATATAGGATACATAGATATGATATTAGGTGTATAATAGTTGTACTTATTAGGAGATATCACAAAAAAAATCAAAACCATGGAAATTAAGTTTTAGTTAGAGGGAAAAAATAGTACTATAGGGAATGATAAATAAACCACCAAGGATTGTATCAGCTAAGATAATGGATAGGATTTTCAGTCATAGGCAAGTCATGTGGGTAGTGTAGTATTTAGTGGCAATAAAAAACCCACCAATGATAAGAAGGCATATCATATGGATGTGCAAATGATCTTGGACAAGAATAGTAAATTATTCAATAATGTTCCTTTGGGGATACCACTAGAAAAAGGCTTTCAAAATGTCATTAAACTTTAGAGGGTGATAATCCTATCATCACTACTCTCCATTGCCACCCTAGGAGACATAAGGAGGAAATTAAAAAGTCCATTAAGAAACTAATGGAATGGGTCATATTAAATGCAACTCAATTCCCTTAGCTTCTTATTTGATTTTGGTGAAGAAGAAAGATGACACGATGTGGATGTGAATCAATTACATTACACTAAGCAAGAATACTTTCAAGAACTAATACCTCATTCTTAGGATCAATGAATTAATCTATAATATTTATAGAGTAGTCTATTTATAAATATTACATCTCAAATTGGGCTACCAATAAACCAACATTTTAGAGGATAATAGTCACAACATAGATTTTTTATTTCATTATGGGCACTATGAGTTTCTATTCATGCTATTTGGCTTGACTAACACTCCAACAAATTTAGAGTCAAGCATGAATCAAGTTTTATGCAAGAAATTAATAAATTTTATTCATGTATTCTTTGATGAACTTTTAATTTACAACAAAACATGGGAGGAGAACCTATGACACATTGATGAAGTTGGGAATTTTTGAGGCACAAAATTTGTTTTCCAAGGAGTCAAAGTGTAATTTTTCTATGATAGATATATTATATCTAGTTCACATTATCAACATAAAGGGAGTGTATAAGGAAAAGGAGAAAATAAAATTAATTCAGGATCGACCTCCCCTAAGGACCTTGACATAGTTGCAAGGATTCTTTAGCCTTTGTAGCTACTATAGAAAATTTAAGGGTTCCTCCCAACTAGTCATGCCCTTAAGTGCATTGAAAAACAAGGGAGATTTTAAATGGATTGAGGATGCACATTAATCACTTAAAAAACTAAAAGAGATAATGAGATTGTATCTTGTGTTAGAAATTTTGGATTTCACTCTTCCTTTCACGTTGGAATATGATGCATTAGGACAAGGGATTGTGGTCATGACCATATAAAATAAGCACCATATTGCTTTTAAGATTCAAAATATTAGAGGGAAAGATGGTTCTCCATCTATGATAAGAAAATGCTGTCCATTATCCATACTTTGGTCAATTTGTGGTAAAAAACAATCACAATATTTTGATATATTTTCTTAACTAGAAGGATCTAAATTCGTGGCAAAAAAATTAGGTGAGAAAACTCCAAGATTTTGGTAGATTATTAAATTCATAGAGTATGATGTAGACATCAAAATCACCAAGCTTTAAAGGGGTAAAGGGATGTGTGAATAACTAGAAATAAACCTAGAGGTTGATAACAACACAATATATGCTCTACAAGAGGCTTAATCAACTAAGCTTGATACTCCAAGTAGTTGGTATCATGATATGGTTATTTTCTTACAAATAAGTGAGTATCCACATGGTTTAAATCAATCAAAAAGAAGGTATTTCAAATTATGGTCCATTCATTTTATCCTTGTTGATGGTGTTTTATCCTAGAAAGAAATTAATGGAGTTCTATTGAGTTGTATTGATCAATATCTGGCTAACAAAATGCTTGAATAATTCTAAAATGATCTTTTACGAGGTCATTTTTCACCAAGGACTATTGTTGTTAAAATCATGAGGGTGAGTTATTATTGGCCTAATTTATTTACATATGCTCACAAGTGGGTAATAAATTGCAAAAAGTGCTTCTTTCACAAGAAAACAAATATTAACTACTCTTCATATTCACCCTATACAAATAGACCAACCTTTTATCCAATGGGGTTTATACTTCATTGTTATGATAAATCCACCATCCAATATTCGCCATAAGTGGGTTTTGACAGCTACATACTACTTTACAAGATGGACAAAAGCAATTGCATTGAAGGATGCTACTGAGGCCTCTATTCTAAATTTTTTTGAGATACTTATGTGGTTTGGTGTTCCACTTACTATTATTTTTGACAAATCTTAGGCTTTTCTATGCACACAAATTAGTGAATGGGAAATCAAACATGGACTTTACTTAAAAACCTCTTCAAAATATTACCCTCAAGGAAATGGCTTGATTGAGTCTACAAACAAGAATCTTATAAGGACCATCAAAGGATAGTAAAATACAATCAAAGGAATTGGCACACTAAGCTCAAGATAACCCTTTAGGTTGATAGAACCACACCTAAGAGAGTTGGTAATTCTCTTTTCATGTTGGTTTATGGTAGAGAAGAAAAACTTTCATTGTCATGTTTTTATATCTATTAAAAGGTCTTGAAAGAGGCTTTTAATGCATAAAGGGTTAAAAAGTCTATTTATTTTTCTATTTCAAATGATACATTAGATTCAAATTTAAAAAAAAAAACTCAAAATATCCAAAAAAGGCACATACACCTCATCAAGGGAGTTTCTTTTCAAAAAAGGGGTAAAAGTTTTGATGAAAGTCTTAGGTTTAGGTTTAGGTATTTTGGTTTTTTGATAAGTTTTTTAGGGCTTTTTTGGCTAACCTGCAAATTTTATATCATGAAGGAAGCATAACAAGTGTTTTAGAACCCTAAAATCCCATTAAGGTGAAGCAAAATCCATGAATGATGAAGAAGTTCTCTCTTCAAGTCCATCACTTTGATAAAATCCATACTATGGATTTCAACTGTCCAAGGGTTTGATAAAAGAACATATTATAGGTTTTCAAGGGACAAGCACATTCAAGATTTGGTAGCATCATCTTCACAATGAACATGTGTGTGGTCTAACATTCCAAATATTGAAGATCTTTAATGGGTCTATGACAATTTCAGGGTTCTATGGTAGTGATCAAGTTTTTTAACATGGGGAAGCATATATTTTTGTCTTCAATGCCATACAATGATTCCCACTAATTTAGAAGGAATTATATGTATTATACATTATTTAATCTACCTTTAAGCAATGTATACCTCAAATGAAGCTCCATAAGATCATGAGTAAGGATGCATAGTAGACCCCATTCTAATTATGAAGACTAAAAGTTTAGGGGAAGTATCAATTTTTTTTGATAAAATCATTGAAGAGACATAAAATAGTCTCAAGAACCCATACAGAGGAATGTGAGAATGAAGACAGAGATCAGGGCAATCACTACATGCTATAGGCCTATTTGATATTCTTCAAGACCATACAAAGTTTGAAGTTATCTACAAGTCTAACAAGATCTATGAATCCATAAGGAAGGCTCATCAAGTCTTGTATGAGAAAATATAGACCATGACATAGTTTTTTACCATCATTTTGATCCCTGTGATACTAGAAAGTATTTTGTCACCAAGATACAAGATTGTATGGTGTTTGAAGACCTTGGAGGCGTTCAAAGTAGTATGCATAGGTTCAAGGGTATGTGTAAGAGGTAAGGAGACTACATAAAAACATAAATGAAATCATTCATGGTTAGAAGACACTAATAGAAACATCAAATAATAGATATAAGACCATTTCATAGGCATGCTCCCGATGTTGAAATACACACAATGCATTTCAATAGGTTTGAGATCAGTAAGTTAAAAAAGGTCTTGTTCATCCTCTCAAAGGTATGGTTAGCTTCTTTAAAGGCGTATTTGGTATTTTTAATACATTTCAATGCACCAACAAAATGTTCAACATGGAAGAATCTAGTTGGGGTGAGTTGGTTAAAGGTCATAAGTAGTCATTCAAATGAAATTTGGAATCTTAATGAAGGAAGAATCTTATCCCACACCCTTAAGAAAGTGAAAGGTATCCAAAATCAATCCAAGGTCATAAGAAACATGCCCTATTTTTGTGCAAGAGATATTTTGATAGAAATAATGACCAATATGAGCCTTTATAACATCATTTGATCATGCCAATAGTGGCATGGTGTGATAGTTGAGGTGTTGTGTTGTTATTCTTGCCATCAAGATTCAAACCCCATTGGGGCATAATTGTTGAGAATTTATATTGGGGATGGGGTCCCCTGTTTGTGACCTCACTAGTTCATAGCTCTGAGTTAAAAGCATTTACCCCTCTTAAAAAAATATAAAACATCATTTTATGATCATGCACCTATTTAAGGAAGTGGAAGTAATTGTTAAATATTTTCCAAGAGTATTTTTCAAGTTCTTCAGTTGAGGAATTTGACCAGCCTTTTCTCTCATGCCATGATGGAGGTTTTCAAGGAGGAAAACTAGAAGAAATTCCCCCTAGTGCCCAAGAGGTTTGACCAATATTTTGAATGATCAATTATCTTTTTTTTCCATGAAGAAGACTTGCTAGATTCTTTGATACAAGCTTGTACTTAGATAGATATGGTTTTTAATGTGAACAATCTCATAATCTTTTATTTTCAAAATAGAACTATTGCATTGAGCTTTGCATCAGTTGTATTTTACCTTCGTGATCAATACAAATAACTAATTTTGTACCTTTTTCATATGTTTTTCATTGTGTTTTATTAGAAGAATGTGAAATAATCTTATGAATCACCAGTCCTTTATGATTTTGGTTCTCCTTAACATCTACAAAAAAAATATGAGCATTGTGCATATATATCAGTTTTTCTAATATCATCTTATGCATGGAAAATTGATCCAAGAGTTCTTCAAACTAAATTTGGTGCATCAACACATGTTATTTCAATTATTTTCTTTTATGCCTTTCCATTAGTGAATGTTAGAATAGGATAGCTTTAGTATAAACATATGAAATCACATTTTAGATAGGAAAACAACCCTATATTTGGAGGTTTGATCTCAAACAACAAAGTCCCACACCTTGAGATCATTCCAATGGTATCTTGGATTGTTGAATTAGGTTCAACAAGGGCACAAATCCAAGTGATAGCAATACCCTTATGTAGAAAAAAGTAAGACTGATAAGATGGTTTAGGAGATGTTGGAGGCAAATATTATCAAGTATAATCAAAGTGTTTATTCCTCTCTAATGGTAATTATGTGAAATAAAGATGATACTCAATGGATGTGTCTTAATTAGAGAACTTAACAAGTACACCATTAAGATTAGTTTCCTATTCTAGTCATCGATGGTTTGTTAGATTAGCTCAATGGTACTTTTTATTTTACCAAATTTGATATTCATTCTAGCCATCATCAAATATTAATTAGATATATATACATAAGATAACTTTTTGAATCTATGAGGGCCAGTATGATTTTTTATGATGTATTTTTGACTCACAAATGCACCATCTACATTTCAAAGTTTGATTAACTCTAACTTCAAGCCCTTTCTATATAATTTTATTTTTGTATTTTCTTATGACATCTTAATATATAATAAACTTGGGAGTAACAATTACACAATGTGAATCAAGTTTTAGACATTATTGAATAGAATTAGCTTTATGCTAAGCCATCCAAATGTTTTTTTGGAGTCAAATAAGTGGAGTACTCATGTCACATTATTTCACATCAGGGATTCAAGGTGGATCCTCACAAGATGAAAGTCATAGTCATTTGGAAAATACCTAAAAAAGAACCTACAAGATTTTTTAGGGACTACTAATCACTTCCATTGATTGTAAATACTTATGATACAATATCATAACCTCTCATATATTTTTGAATAAGTATTCCTTTTAGTGGAATTAGATAGCTACTAAGTCATTTTAGAAGCTAAAGAAATCCACGTGCACAACTTTAGGTCTAGCTACTCTAGATTTCTCTAAGGTATTCATTGTGGAATGTGATGCTTCCAGACATGGCATAGGAGTAGTACTTATGCAAGAAGGAAGACACATATCATTTGGGAGTTTCCAACTCAAAGGTAAGAATATTTTAGTCTAATTTATAAGAAGGGAATGTTGGTTATCTTGCATGCAATAAAATTGTAATATCCCTTGCTAGTTCTGATGTAAATTTTCCTTCAAGGAATATCGTCAGGTTCACCAAAATGAGAACAAATATCTTGGTTGCTATGGGCCCTCTAACATTTCTAAGGTTTTTCACCTAAAGGAGAGGGATAGACCAAAATGGTAATGTTCACACTTCTGAAACTGTTGTAACATTCCTTGCAATATCTTACCCTAATTTGCTGATTAAGGCCTCAAGGAATATTTTCAAACACTTTGCACACAAGGTTTGATCTTGCTGATATGAATTTATAATTTTTTTTTATGAGTTTGAACGTTGCAATTGATGTTTTTGAAAGCTTCTAATGATGTAAGATTGATTAACAAAGTCTCAACAACGTTAAGCCAACTATTTTCTACCTTTACATACATATAAGTGACTGAAAAAGTGCATCTACAACAACTAGGAATTATGCCAAACAGTTTGGATGCAACCTAAGATAGCATATGTGCAACTATAACCAAGTGGAATTAATACAAACACTTGGTATGCAAACCTATAGTAATATTAATTCCAAAATGAGGACCTACAACCAAATGGAAAATTGTCAAACAGATGGCATAAGAACTCATGAGCTAAACATGAAGATTACCACCATGAGCATGACATCAAATATAGGACCAACAACTTATCATTCCTTTATTGGCATAACAAGTCTATCATAGCAAATATGATTGACCAAGATTCTTGGCTTTCAATGCAATCATTACAATATGAGTACAAATGACAGTTAGGAAATAATGTTGATATGAGTATGCTAAACACATGAAAGAACCTGGAAATATAAGCTACTATAAATCGATGATGAAGATGAAGGAATGGTAGCCACAAAACAGTCCATGAACTTCCCTCCCAAGCCCAAATCGTGCCTCTTCAGTGTCACCCCTGTTTTGGCCCAGCATCTCAAAAATTAAAATCAACTCTCAACAATGATTTGTGTCCTCAAAAATCACCACCACCTATCAAGGATTGCAACACCCTTGTGCCCATTTGAAATTGCTGCCATCATGCCCAACTATGATGAAAATAATGGGTCTCCTAGACTAAAATTGGTGACTAAAATGTATTACCAGCAATGTGCATAAATTGGTTTCCCACAATGCAATACAAATCCTCCAATCTTCTACAAATGCAGTTATAGATTATTTCCCAAAATTGCTTCAACAAGTTGATATAAAATCTATCTCCAAATTTGGCCAAAGGCCACAAAATTTGCAATGAAGTACAAATTGAACTTTTGAAGTGAAGCCCACAATGAATCAATAATTTAGTTGATATTTCACAGCCTCAAAATTGCATAACCAATGAGATTTTTCATTCCCAATGGCTAAAAATGGCAGAAAACCTAGTTGGCTCCTTCACCAAACAAGTTTTTCAATCAAATGTCAATTACTGGATGCTTAGAAGCTTGGCTTGAACTTCCTTTATACTTTTTCAATCCATCTTCAAAAAGCTTCTAGAAAATAATATTATTTTATTTTAGTGACTTTATGATATAATATTTTATTTAAGTCACTTTATTAAATTAATTAAATATAAGGTCACTTTATAACCTTACAAATAATTAATTTAATTATTATCTCCAACTGAATCCAAGAAATGGAACCCATCAACTGACTAGATAACTACCACCAAGGACCCCCTAACCGTGCTCATTAGCCTACGAGGGTCAGGAATAGGCTAAACCATCCACAAACAACATTAGGAAAAAATAGGGACATTACAGTCTACCCTCCCTGGAATTGCTTGTCCCCAAACAATTCACAGCTGCAAGGAAAAACTCTCCCCCACCTGGATCCCAAGGGAAGATCTGTATAATTTTTGTGCTATCACCAAACAGCTCCTGTAACACCAGCACCAACACAACTAAGTGAACTTGTTGAATCAACTCAATCTCACCATCAAGTGTCGCTGGAGTATAACCCTCAAAACGAAGCAACTCAAAAGATTGACCATATTTTCTTCCTGTCTCTGCGCAAGGCAAGCTATCATACAAATTGTCCATCACATGCACCACTGAACTGTGTATCTAAAATAAATCATGTACATGAGGATCAAATGTAAAGTCGTATGCACTCCTTACCATGTACACCTCAGAAATATCCTCTGCAAGCCTTGTTTGCAACCCGATGCACTAGAAGGATCACAAATGCCACAATCAATGCTCATCTCAGGACTGGAATCAAGTGAGTGATCAACATATAACTCAAATAGTGGGTTATCATATGACCATGTAGCATCTATCTTGAATAAGGAATTGTAGACCATCTCACACTCCTTCGCCTGAACCACCTCCTTCTCTCTCTTTTTGTCCAACCCCTTATAAAAAGAGATAAAATGCAAGCTCCCATCTGTAATTCCCCTCAACATATATTTCCTGTTATCAATCTCAAATTTCATCTCCATTTTAGGCACATTGAGGGAAAACTCTCCAATGTCATGGAGCCATTTCATGCCCAATACTATGTTCATCTCACCTATGTTGACCACATAGAAGTCAGTTTGTAACTCATAATCATTCAACAACAAGGTGAGATTATTTATCCGTCTGGTGCATGGGAGGGTATATCCATCAGCAACTCAAAATTTGAACTCATCAAAATCCTCGGTCTGGAGTCTACATCTAGCCGCAAAATTCTCATCGATAAAATTATGTGTTGCTCTAGTATCAATCATAGCAACACAACGTTGTCCATTGACTATTCCTTTGAATCTGAATGTAGTCTCATCCTGTATATTAGCAAAGAATTCCAAAGGAGCCAAATTCCCATCAGCAAATGCCTTACCATCTTGATCAAACCATGAAGCAGCTTGTTGATCTGCATTTTCAGAATCAGAGTCCTCATAGTATGCCCGCATTATTCGATTTGACTTGCCCTTAGGTCTCAAAGGGCAGTCATGATCTTTGTTGTAAGGCTCCTTGCACCAATAGCACAATTTCTTCTTTCTTAACTCCTCCCTTGACTCCTCATCCACCATGGTTGTTGATTTCTTTTTCTTATCAAATTGTGGAGGAGTCTCACTGCTAGTTGAAGGAGCATCCTTATGCAAACTCTTGCTTTTGGGGGCTGTGAACTCCATACTCCTAGCCTTCCTCATAGCCTCCCAAAGTGTTGGAGGGTCAAAGGCTTTTATCCAACCCTTCAATGGCTCTATCAATCCTTCAATAAACAAAACTACCAATCTCCTTTAAGTGATGTTAGGTACCATTACTGACAATATTTGAAAATCAGCAACATATGCTTCAAGAGTTCCATGTTGCTTCAATTGTGCCAATTCTCAGAATCTCACCTCTGGATCCTTATAATCAAATCTTTTTATCAACTTATTGGTGAATTCCTCATAAGTGTGGATAAGGTTATGGCCAAGAGTGACCAAACTATGGTACCACCATTCGTGAGTAACTCCCTCCAAGTGTACTGTAGTGAATTTGATAGCATCCTCTTTAGGCATCAGTCTCAACGAAAGGTAGTTGTCTAGCTTTTGCACCCATGACCTGGCTGTACACTTATCACTCCCATCAAAATGGGCCAAAGTCACCTTTCTAAGAGCTTGTTGATAGTTAGTTCTTGGAACTATAGGAGGATGGTGATCATTCCTTCTGCCATTCCTTCTATTCCTTTGATTCATGTACTGATCAAAGGTCCACTGGTCTCTAAGATTAGGAGGTAAGGTGGAATACTCCATGTAATCTTTTCTTGTGTCATCCAACAAGCGTACTGTAGCCTCCACTTGTGGTTGTTCCTCCCTTGGAGTGAAAGTAGGAAAAAGAGGTCTAGAGGTTGATCCTCTAGTTCTATCTCTTCCATTGACCTCTGTGTCTTTGTTGCCATTATTACCATTAACACCATTGTTTTCTCCTATATGATTTTTTTTTATTTTGGGGTTGATTCTGAGCATCCTGTTGATCCATTCTTGAAATCAATCGTAACATCATATCAATCATTCCATCAAAATTATTCTCCATTATAGCCTCCCTTTCATCCATGGTCTACCTAATATTATCTGACATGTTTTCAACTACTTTACCAGTATCTTCAATTGCTTTACTAGTCTGCCTCAAAGCCTTTGAAAATGTATCTGTAATCTGATTTCTTTGTTGTACTACTCTTTCATGGGTATAATATCTATGTGGACCAACTTCTTGTGGTTTCATGAAAAAATTTTAACCCTCTAGGATGGTAGGATCAAAGCTCTGATACCATTGTAATATCCCTTGCTAGTTCTGATGTAAATTTTCCTTCAAGGAATATCATCAAGTTCACCAAAATGAGAAAAAAGATCTTGGTTGCTATGGGCCCTCTAACACTTATAGGGTTTTTCACCCAAAGGAGAGGGATAGACCAAAATGGCAATGTTCACACTTCTGAAACCACTATAACATTCCTTGCAATAGCTGACCCTAATTTGTTGATTAAGGCCTCAAGGAATATTGTCAAACACTTTGCACACAAGGTTTAATCTTGTTGATATGAATTTATGATTGTTTTGTTGATTTTGAATGTTGCAAATGATGTTTTTGAAAGCTTCTAATGATGCAAGATTGACTAACAAAGTCTTAGCAATGTTATGCCAACTATTTTCTACCTTTACATACATATAAGTGACTAAAAAAGTGATGATGAGAGATCAAAGATTCCCCCTTGTCCAAATAGTCCCCCTTGTCCTTTTGAAGTCATGGGGAGAGAGGCTTGAGTGTCAAGAGAATATGCCGGTGATGCAAAAAAAGTGGATAGATTTTTGGTGTCATGAAAGATGAGTGGAACATATGGATGTTTTGGATGTTGAGGAATGGTATTTGGTTGACCCAAGATGGTGTTTGCGTCTCAGTCTTGGTTATTTACAAGAGGATTTGTTTGAAGAGAATGAAGTAATGAACTCCCCTTGGTAACCATGGGTTGACTTGGAGCATGAGATGATGTTGGTTGTGAGATGGGTTGGATGATGTTTTGGAAGGAAGGTGTGAATGATACCGGTGGCATAATCCCAAGAGGTTTCTCCACAATACTACTTACATCATAATCAGAAGGGAGTTTAGCCCCTTCCTTTTCCAATTCTAACATGTATTGTGAAGGATTAAGCCTCATCCTTGTGTTGACAATTTTGTGATTTTCAGGATTTTGGACCATTTCCATGATTTCATCTTGAGTCATCCCTAGAACATTGTTGGTGATATCCTCCACTTGGAAACCTCCCTCATGAAGATCTTGTGGTAGTTGAGGAAGGTTGAGTGGGGGATTTCTAGATCCGATGGGGTTGATATCAGGTGCATTTTGACTCAAGTCACTTGAAGTGGATGTTTCTTTGTTTTTTTCCATGTTATTCTTGTGTTGAGATATAGTTTGGACCATAAAATAAGGATCAACTTTCAGGAATATGGGAGGAAAACCTATAACTCCTTAGGTTGGTCCAAACTTTGGGTACAAAAAAAAAATCTAAGATGTTAAGGATCAAAGGATGGTGATGAGATAATGAAAGATGGGTGATTCTGAATGATTGAACTCTTAAGAAACCTTGGAGGGATACCAGACTTTAGGAGTTTTGGATTTTGTATTTTGGATTTGATTTGGATTTGGATTTGATTTAGATTTGGAATTGATAATGAACTCATAAATTCCAAGAGGTTAGATGTTTTATTGGAATAAACTTTTCCACAAGATGATAATTTAACTAAGTGTATGAAGAAGGATGAATCTACACACACTTAGTCAAACAAGATGATTTTGATTTGATCTAAAGGATTTTCCAAAAGTCTAGTATGAAGGATTTTTCCAAGATTCCAAGAGTTGTTTGTGAGATGGGATTTGATGGTTGTTTGGGGATGGATGAAAGTGCCGACCTTTGATCCTAACTGAACTTAGAGAGACTTTTGTTTACAAGACCTAGGTATTGAAGAACATGTTATACTTCCAAGAACATTTCAACCCCACTAAGTGAGATACTCAAAATGTTCGAAGAGAGTTGGATTTTGACAATAATAAAATGAGTACAAGTTTGGGTTGTCCTTTGATGCACATTTGTAAACTTTATAGAGCAACCTATCTCTAACTTGATAAAGCATAGACTGAAATTTCTTAAGATTGCTTGGACTAAGACGCTTGTGATGATTGATGGACTTTGGTTTTGGGATTTTGATCTTGCGGGAAATCATTTGAGAAAACACATGTGTGGGATTCAATTTGTCTTTTATCTTTGCTTAATGGATTTTTTTTACCGCAAACACTTTCTTGCTTAGCTTTTCCACTAAATGTCTATGTCTCAATTTCTTTTCATCTCACAAGGTCCATTATGTGGAAATCAAGAGAATCAAGGCAACAGTTCCCTAATTTTGACTTTAGAGAGAGCAAATTGAGATATAGGCCCAAATACTTAGAAGCCTCTAAGGATAAATCCCTAGGGACAAGTAGTAATACTTGGATTTTTGAAAGGTATTTGCTCTTTCTAAAGGGTTTGAAATTTGGTGACCTTGTTGAATGTTTGTTTTCAATATTTTGGATCCAAGCAATGTGTTTAACTGACCCAAAGATTGCAAAACCCTAGGATGGAAAAGAAAATATTTGTTGAATTCCCATTTGGATTTCTCCAGTTGTGCTTATTTAGAGCAGATGATTAGAAGCTTGACCACACTAGCTCCCCTCCACAACACTCACTTCTACGGTTCAGCCAAGATTTAGTTCTCATGAATCTCCCATGATGAACTTTTCATCTCTACAAAGAACCACAAATATGTGGGACGACTCCGGAGGTTCGACCTCCTGACACCAACAAATATTGGGATTTTGGATTCTAAACAAAGGTTCATAGTAAGGGCATCTAGTTTAGAGAGTGCAATGATAAACTCCTTGTAAGATATCTCCCAACCCTTAGAACAAGGGATTTACGCATCATAAAGACACTGGGGGAGAGTTATCATGCACCACTTCCCATTGTTTACGATTTTCATCATAACCACAAATTTATATAGTGATTTGGAAGAGCTTGGCTTATGCTCATTACCACTTGGGTTGTTCCCTTGGGGTGAGTACTTTTTCCCACCAAGGCAGGCCCTCTAAAGGTGAACAATAGTGACTACGTACATTCGTAGTTCGATCAATCTTTGTTTGTGTGAACAAAGAGAGAACACACGCGATGCCCTTTCTCACACTAGCAAGCTTTGTTCAATTTTTAAAAACCCAAATTTGAAATGTGGAGGTATTTTAGACAACCTAATATCACCAAAATGCTTTTGATTCTCAAGATCACCATGAAGTGCACGAGAGAAGACTACAAAACAAGATAGACACAAGTTCATTTTAAATCCTTGAAGACAATAGTGAGTTCTTTTTAAAGCACCAAACTTGAGTGTGAAGTTGATTGTTCAATTTTAACCAAATCCAAAAACTAGTGAGTTTCTAATGCTCTTTTTAACCAACTTTGAGAAAAAGAACGCTTTTGTATGTTCTTTTTAAAACCCAAACAAAATGTAGTTAAGTTCTAAAGCTAAAAATAAGAATATCCAAAGATGGGATTATAAATGTCCCCAAAGTGTTAAAGAACACTTTTTTACAATTATGAAAAAGAAAGTGCCATAGGAAGTTCTTCTTATTTACTCCTCTTCCTTGTCACCTCAACCTACAAAAATTGATCAGCCTACAAACAACAGAGCCACAAAATTGGTCAATGGTCAAAAGAAATAAAAAACATAAAGCACAAGCTAAAATAAATTTGAAAATTGATTTTTTACCCCAACCCAGCGTCGCTATCCACACATGTGTCGCTCTACTAAATCAACGTCGCTCTGTGGAAAAAATAGAGACCACACTTGCATCACTATTTTCTCTAGCGTCACTTTTTGGAATTTGACTGATCCAACCCCAAAAAATCACTGCAGTGTCACCCTTTGGATGTAGAGGCAGGGTCGCTATATAGCAACGCTGAAGCGACATCATCATTGTTTGCCTTCTCAACATCGTTGTGTCCTGGGAAAGTAAAAAAGAGAAAAAAAATGACGAAAATGGCCAAAAAACATGTTAATTTCAAGATTTGTGCCCTCCTTTCTAGTGCCAAAATGTCAATGCTTTTGCCTAGACCTGCTCAAACATGAACAAACAATCAAACATTAGTCCTTAAACAAGTGTAAACAAGCATTCCCTATGAAATTAATTTGAACACAAGAACATGAAAATAAAGTAAAATACCAAATAAATTACTAATGAAATATTATTCTAATGCTCAAACCAGCATCCCATAGGGGGATTGGTGCTTCTTTGATGTGGAAAGAAGCCCGTTCCCAATCCCTTGATAAGCTTGATGATGGATGTGTGATTCTTGATGCAAAATGTCAATAACCTAGCTATGGATGATGAAATTCTATGCTAACTTGGATAAAATTGTGGATGAAATCATGGATGCTTTGAACTCAAACGACTATAATGGATTTGCATGAAGTTTTGTCCCTCAAATCAATAGAGAAGGCCTCTATTTATAAGGAAGAAGGATTGAAGAGTGAAGAATGGGGAGAATGTGGGATTAAAAAAGGGACCAATGGCATTGTGCCACTTGTCAGCATGCTAATGAAGGGAGGTGGAGCACATTTTGAACAATGTTCATGTTAAATGCATGAGTTGAGATTTGAAAGCCAAGAGGTGGCTTGTGTAAGAGGAGGTGTAAGAGCCTTCAATTCCATGTAAGAGCCTTCAATGCAAAGGTAGAGGACAAAAGTCCTTTGGGAGGGAAAATTCAAATGGGTGGAATATTCCAAGAATATGCCATATTTGAATGAAAATAGGGTAATTTTAAATCAAATAAATTGATTTAAATGTGCAACTTGGTTAGGTTGACTTACCCAAGGGTGGAGTTAAAAGCTAGAGGAATGGGGGATTAGTGTTAGGAGCTAATTAATCTAGGCTTGATTAATTAACTTAGATGAAATTAGTTTGATTGTGACATTTCATTTAAATATTTGAGTTTATTTAAATCAAATGAGAGGATATTGGGACATTAGTACTTTAATTAAATATATTGATTTATTTAATTAAAGGAGATGACATTAGGATTTTAATTAAACAAAATTGATTTATTTAATTAAAGGAAGAACATGAGGATTTTAATTAAATAAGATTGATTTATTTAATTAAAGGAGATGAAATTAGGATTTTAATTAAACAAAATTGATTTATTTAATTAAAGGAAGAACATGAGGATTTTAATTAAATAAGATTGATTTATTTAATTAAAGGGAGAACATTAGGATGAAATAATCTGATAAAGTTCATTATCTGATTTAGGAGGAAATTAATTAAATAAAGTTTATTCAATTAATTGGTTAGTGAAGAAATGATTAAGGAAGAATCAGTGTTTGTTAATCAGAATCAAGTGCATGATATCGATCAAGATATTTCGAGTGTCTACATTTATAAGAAGGGAATGTTGGTTATCCTGCATGCAATAAAATAATGGACATATTATCTAATGGGAAGTTACTTTAACATAAATATAGATCATGATAGTACCAAATACTTCTCAGAACAAAGGTTTTCATCGAAATAATGACAAAAATGGCTAAAAATATGTTGGGATATGACTTCAAGATCATATATAAGAAAGGAAATGAGAATGTTGTGGTTAATGATTTATCTAGGAGGCATGAACCCACCACTTCACCATTGAACATGCTATTTCCATACTACATGTAGATTGGGTAAATTAGACACAAGAAGAGCGGGGGAAGGACATGGATAATAAAACTCTTATTGACAAAATCTAACAAGATTTAAGTATCTAGACAATTTTGTATGGAAAAGAAATTAATTTATGTTACAAGGAAAATTTGTACCTATGTAATCACCCAAACCTCAAGTTTAAGATTCTAGCAAAATTACATGTGCACTCATTTCAAGATGAATCCTATCCTACTTTATATATTTCTTTCTTATTACATAATGCACTCATTACACTAATTTACTTTCTATGATTTATATGATTACATGCTAATATTAATTTAATTTTCATGTATTTATTCCTTCTCTAATTCCTTGCTTCCATGGATACAACCAATTGAGGGGGGATATTTTATTGCTAATATTCATTTTTTGAAGCTTGCAAAAATTTACATGTACCAGCATAGAGACTCATTATCATGTCTAGGAAAATCATTATTGCATGACATAACTGTTACCTATTTTTCAGTACGAGCTCAAACAGGTAGAGCTTAATTGAATTTATCATTGATAGGTACATAAATTTTCAAGTTTTGTTGATAAAGTATTCATTGATTGTCATAGAGATCAAATTACATCTGAATTAAAGTTTTATTGTGCAAGTATTTAAAACATAAAATTGAGAATTTGCATAATAATGCTTTTTATCCATTTTTGTAAAAATAATGAAATCTCACACAAGCCGCGAGAGTAACTGAATTTGATTATGACAATCAAATAATGAATACAAAATTCAATGATAAGCTACACTACTGAAGATAACGTAAACACAAGGAAGACAAGCAATTCATCATTTCCTGTGATAATGAATCACTTTCGCTTGATGTCTTCAATTGTCGCATCTCCAAGCTGCAGCCTCGTTTTGCATCGTTTTCGCGCTCCATGAACCTGCAAAATTGTAAAGGATGGTGTTAGAGGTGTACTCTAAGCAATGATGAATTACATTCTACTTTATGCCTACGCTACCAACAGGAATGTAATTTACATTCAATCAGGCATTCACTAGATGATTGAGTTACAAAGGCTGACAATCAAGAAAAACATAGTTCAATAGAAGCTTTCAGCTTCGATTATTTTTACTAACTTGTTTGTTTCAATGTGCAAGAACAAGTTCATCATGTTCGTGATTATCTTATCAGATATGTGGAGTAAAATGGGCTCCCACAAGGGTTGAGTCTGGCATATCATAAGGACACCTCTCATTGACATCATTACATGAGAGTCATCAAGTATTATAGTCATCAAATAGGACTGTTGTAAAGCAATATTAAATAATGAAGGCAGTTTAATTCAGCATGGTGAAAACAGGTTGAGCAAATTATCTTTTGCTCATCATTTAATAGAACGATCAAAGAAGCATGTCAAAAGAGCATTGATTGCATTTGTCATCTTTTGTTTCAGCTCTTCCTTTCATTTTTATTCATATTTTGATGAGGCATTGAGCCCCTTTATACTGAAGGGAAAGCAGAGCACTCAAGCAATTCAATTGTTTCTTACAACTCCAAGGTACATACACAGTCTACAGAAGACTCAGAAGAATAGATTAACTTCAACATCATAATGAGGGAAACATTCCCATATTTTACATTGCATTGCAAATCATCAGCAAAAGTCATCATCAAAAGAAATAAGGATATGACAAATAAACAGATTTGCTTTCAGCAACAAAATAAGGCTTAAACAACATTTAAATAATAAGGCTTAAACAACATTTAAATGGAAAATACAGATACGTATCTACAGGCATACTTGTTTCAAGTACCAGATGATAAAATCAGAAAGGAAACAGTCACGTGTGCAAAAGAAATATGGTGTTTTTGCAAAGAGTTAATGGAATTACAGAGAATTAAGTGCATAACATGTTAATAATAATGTTGATACTGCTAATAGTTCGAAGAAAAGTTTTATCATGCATTCATTATTTATATTTGCATTGGTTGTTCATACCAAGGAGACTTCCAGATATGCTTCTACAAAATTTGTAAGGCATGCAACTTAGTAGTAACAAAAATACAACGATCAAGTTATAATCCATTCATTAACTACTATGAGAAATAGTAGTTTTGAAGATTTGAATACAGGTTCAGCCTTTCATTGAATAAGTCAACAGTTCATATCATAAATAGTCTAATCAGGATCTATAAGCCAAGATCATGAGGAACAGTCAGGGAAATATGTTTGATGGCAGTCACCCTCCACGATTATGCATGTGAGTCATCAATGCATGAGGACAAAGTTCACTCATTATTGCACTGTTTATGAACATTTCAATGCATGGAAATAAGGATAAATGATAGGTGTGAAAGTGTTAATATATATAATGAGCATATACTCCATTTTGACAGAAAATAGAAGCCAAACCCTTAAGTTTCTGCCTTGTTTCTACTAGGAATGAAATAGTATTCTAGTTGATAAACATGATACCCAGATGGAGAAATACCACAACCTGGGTTGCATTTGCAACACAAATGAAATATATCATGGGTTACGCCATTGACAGAGGATCCAACATGTTTTATTCTTGCAGCCATGAGGGTTTGCTCTCAAAATGCAGAATGCAACGAATCACAAGTACCCAGATGGATTGTTAAAACCATATTCAAAATGCAAAAGGAAATGTAAAGTTTATGTTTGTCTCTTTCAAGGTTTTGAACCAGGATTATATGGCGCCTCTGGTCATGTAGCAAAATGCAAAAATCAACAAGAAGACATGGAGATAGACGCAACCAGTAATGACAAACAACATATAGAGATTTCATGGGGACCTGGAGTTTTTCTTTTATTTATAAAATATCTATCAACGCACTTTATGCACAGGAGAAAAGCTTCCAAAAGCTTGTGTTCTAAGAAGGAAACAAAGACGAATGAGAACTCACCATATTATATGCCTATTGGAGAAATAATAAGTTGCGACTGAGTTCTCTTTGAGCTTTAAAGTTCATAAGTCAAGCTTGCACAGTAACAAATATATACACAAAAGGTTCAAGCTCTTCATATGGCGGCCATAACAGAGGATAAATCACAAAGAGGCCATGGCGTCCAACTTACAAGAACAAATGAATAAAGTATGTCAGAGATTATGCACAACCGCAGCTTTGAGGCCCAAAAACGCATTAAGATGCTTGAAAGGACTCAGAATAATGATAGAATAATCTTTATCTTACCTTGTTTGTTTAGAATCTCTCAAAATATCATCAAAATCAACAGAGAAGGTGCATGGTCGAGCTTCAAACCCTAGTAGTATGGCGGCCAGCTTCTTCATGAAGCTTCTCCAAAGTCAAATGAACATAATGATTTTAGGGTTCCTCATCTTTCTTTTTGCATGGTTCGATGGTTTCTTCTTTTTGACTATCTTTTGAGAAGAAAAATCATTATGTTCTATTTACTCCCGTGGCCATGACTTCAAGTTAAATCTCCTAGCAATGATATGGTCGGCCCTATCAAATATGAGACTTTATGCTAAATATTGTGGAAGATTATTAAACCATTAACAAATATTGTCAAAGTATGTTAAGGAGTGATTATTTGTGAGTTGCATTGCATATGATAATGGAGAGGAGTCATAAGGGGAGATTTATTTTTTGCAGGACATATACTTTATTATTTTTCCCCTTATTTTTTTGTAAAGTTGTATTTGGAAGTTATTAAATGCAATTTTATTAATTTCTTTTCAATAATCTTTTAAATCAACTATTGTAAAATGGGAAAAATACTAAAAAAAAATTTGCTCATGCACATGTGGAATTGATAGTGAGTCTCAATTTCAATTCCAGCACTAGTTTTGATGATTGATATTAATGCAAAAATGGAGTTTCAGTTATCATGGGTGAGTTAATTAAAGCAAGGTGGATTTTAAATGTTTTGGCCCACATCCTCAGATTTCCAATTCAGTTTGAGTTACAGATCAGTTATACGCATTGTGACTATGAGTTTGAGACTGAGTTCACTCATTTTTGCATGAGTTTGAGCCTTCTTTTCAAGGATTTTTCCTTTTGCTCGTGGATTTGCCTTGGAGTTATCATTTTTCTCACTGAAATTGACTTTGAGTTTCATGTTCATGCACTTTGAAGTGCGTTCTCATTGTATATATTGGAAAAAGTTTATATTTTTCCTCTAGTTCTTGTTTTTTAGCCTTTGCATTCTGTAAAGGGAATTATCTTGTAACTTAGCTTAAAAAATTTAATAGATATTGCAGCAATCTTTACAGGTTATCTTGAAGTATCATTTGCAGAGTTTTCTTTATGTCATCATTGCAAGTTAGATATTAGCCTTCTTAGATTCAGTTGTCTTGTTTTATGAATTTTTTGGATGCAAATTTAATGTGTTTTACATCAAAACCTTTAAATTTTTGTCACATTCATGAATTGCTTATAATACATGAAAAAATGATTTTAGTTGCAGGTCATAAATTGTGCTTATAATACATTCATGTCTTTAAGTTGTGAAAATAAATCCTTCCTTCATAAAGAATGAATTATCAGGCCTTTCTGTGAATCATTTATGTAGTTAAATTGTTCAGTCTGAGTTGTGAAAATAGGCTCATGAGGAATTAGTTGTGAATTAATTTTCTTTCTTTAAATCAAATAGGTGCATCACCACAGTTCAACTTTTCCAGTTTTGCATTAGATTAAGTTTCTTTCCCTTTTCCATCAAAGTTTCAAGTACCTAATTGATTATCATATAGGAACCAGCCTAGAATCTGGAGGTCTATCTTCACCATAGGAATACCCACAGCATGAAGATAGTTCCCATGTTTCAGTAGATTGTTGAATTTAATCATTCGAGCATTCGAGTGCAATCTGATTGACAACAGTTTTTGGCACACCCGGTAGGACTTTGAATAACTTTTCAGAGCAAGAATTTTACAGTTCAAGTTGTTGTTTTGGTATTTACAGCAGTATTTCAGACTTTCAGAGGATTTTTTTCATATACCTGCGACTTCGTTCTTAGTTTCTAGTAGATCAAGTTCAAATAGCTTATGAGAAATATTCAGACAAGTTCTTCGTTTGAATATTTGCAGCTATCTTCACCAAAGAGAAGAGGAAGGACAACCAAGCGAACACCTGGTAAGCCTTCAAGGAAGCAATTAGTTTCTCCGGTTCTAAGAGCATAACCATTAGTTTACACATCAAGAAGAAGAGGCAGATTGTTAGCAAGGCAGCCAAGTTCATTTTCAACTTCGCCAAGTTACAGAGTACAGGTTTCACCTATACCGATTGTACAAGTTATAAATCTCAGAACACCAGCAGCTTTGATGGCCAGAGTGCATGCTTTTGTTCCATTTAATGGGGGAATCCCATTGGATCTAGCTCAACACAATGATATACCAACTACATCACTCAAAAGTCTGCCCATTTTTACTGGTGAAGATCAGACTACGCCCATTGAGCATATTAGAGACGTAGCTTCACTATGTGGAGTTCATCATATGATTCAGGAGAATGTAGCTTTGAGGTTGTTAGTAGCGTCATTCAAGGGGAAAGCATCTCAGTGGTTTCGTGGCTTACCATTCAATACCATCGTGACATGGGATGATTTAGGAGACAAGCTAACCAAACAATTTTCTGACAAGTCCGATCATTTATCTCTAGTCGAACAAATGACGACTATAAAGAGAGCACCACAAGAACAAATTATGGACTTTAACTTCAGATTTCAAAGGACGCGGGATCGAATTCCAGTAACGGTAAGGCCAACTCCTAACCATGTTTTTTTGTATTACCTTAGATCATTGCATAGCAATATTGCTTTAATGATATATTCAATAGGTGGGTTAACATTACCAGCAACATATGGCATTGCTATTAGAGTTGAAAAAACCCTTATACAAGCTGGTAAAATCACCCCAAGACCCCCTATGCCAATTTTTCCAAAGGTACAGCCTTTTATGCCCATTCAAGTACCTTCAATAGCCACTATACCTATTGTTCCAGCTTAGGATTCCAAACAACAGCACAAAATAATGTTGTTCCAGCAAATTCTGACTTGCAAGGACTTAAAGATACTCAACAATAGCTAATAAATGACCAACAACAAATGGCCAAGTTACTACAAACTGCGAGTAACAACTTGGTTAAAAACCAACAAGGTAAGAATTTCAGGCCTAATCAGTCATCATTTCAAGCAAACAGACCTGCTTATCAAGTTGATTACCAGGGACAGAGGAGGAATTTCAACTTTAGGCCTAATCAGCCATTTAATCCAGCTGTTGCTAGCTCTTCAAAAGAGTTGATGCCAATACAGAAAAATTTAGCACAAGATTACGTGTGGCGCTATTCTTGCAATCAGCCTCACAATCAGGCTACTTGCATGAATGGGGTGATTAATCAAGCCCTTATGGTGCAAAATAGTTATGTTGCTTCTGAAAAAACAACTAAGGAGGACAATAATCAGCAAGATGATCAAACGCAACAAAGTGACCTTGACGTTGCCATGATGAACTGACAAGGAAGTGAATTTTGTGGAGTTAATCACGTGCAAAGTCAAAATTAGTTAGCCACTTCTATTGCAGCCAATACGAGGGCCAAGAAAAGAGCATTTGATCTAAGACAACAAGCTATTCCTGATAAACAACAGGCAGAAAAAGACAAACAGCCTGTTGTTCAGCAAAAAAATAAAGATTTTACAGCCCAATAGGGGCAGGTTCAACCTCCTCTAGCTCAGAATGTTCAGATTTTACAAAGACAATAGGCTGGACCATCAAAGGAGCAGCCTAAAGTTCAGTTCCAACCTCAAGCAGCACAAACAGACGATGATGTTCAAAAGGTACAGCCAAAGGTTGGTGTTTCTTCTTTCAATATTGTTGAACATATGAAAAAGGCAACTGTTAGCATTACCATGTTAGATGCATTATGCCTGCCCAGGCAAAAAGAAAGTTTGCAGGAGGCTTTGGCTAAGATATCAATTTCTGACAAAACAAATAAGGAACAACCAAGAGTTCTTGCAAACAGTTCATATCAAAAGTAGGAGCAACCAACTAAAGAGGTAAAGCCACCACCTTTTTATGTCAGTTTGATAAATGGTGATAACATAGTGCATAATTGCATGATCGATAGTGGAGAAAGTAGTTCAATTATGTCTAAACAGCTAGTAGATAAGTTAGGACTTGAGTATGAACCATTGTCAAAATGGGTAGTTCAGTTGGATGGTACAACTGTAAAGTCTGTAGGAATTATTAAAAATTTGCCTCTTACATTGCATGCCTGTCCCAACTTTAAAATTTCACAGGACATATATATCATTGATCTCCCACCTTATTTTGTCATTTTCCTGTCTAGAGACTTCACTGCAAAATTAGGTGGTTATCTGTCATCAGACTGGTCACACAAGTTTTTCAGAACCAAATATGGTACTAGAGTCACGATTAAGTCAGAATCACAAGCTAAAGACCACATTGAACCTTATATTCTTGTTATGCCTTGCATAACCACCCCATTTTATTTTGGAACAAAATGGGTCCCCCTTCTTCTTTTGTTTTCTTCGCTCTTGTTTTTTTTGGCCTTTCAATTTTGAGGATTGATCTTGCTTTGGCGAGCCTAAGTGTTCATCTTGTTTGCCTAAGTAATTCCCCAAATTGTGTATTGAAAACCTTAGGTTTTGGGAAAAGTTCGGGTTTTCTCCCCATTTCAGGATTTTCCTTCTCATCCGGATTTTCCAAGATCTCGCTCAGACTCCGGCCAAACGCTGTGGTTTGAGTTTTCTCTCTAGTTCAAGATTTTCCTTTTCCTCTAGATTTTCCCGGATCTCATTCAAACTCCATTGGCGCTGTGGTTCGGGAATTTTTGGTCTTCACGGAATTCTGCGTGGACCGGATTTCCCCAATGTTCCCGCTCCTCTTCTTTTTCCCGAAATTCTCAAGCTTTCGGAGATTCACCTCCTTCGCAAATTTCCTTCGACTCCAGATTTTCCTGAAATCCTGTGTTCCCTATTTTTTTAAAACTTGCGGAATGTTTCCTCCTTCGTGGAAATCCGTCCCATGCGGATTTTCCCAGAATCTGGTGGAATGTGAAGAAACATGGAGTAATAGGACTTGTTAACAAATGATGATACATTTTATGATTAATTTATGCTATTTTGAGATCTCACATGTTTCTTGATTGATAACGATCAGATTAAGTTGCTAATAGGTCTTTTCATGTTTATTCTATTGAATCCGTCTAGCTCGAATTTCCCCAAAATTCCTCATTGGCTTGGATTCCGCAGGTGGACCTAAAACCTGAATTCTGATATGATCATTTTATTTGGAGATTTAATGACACCTTGCTTATCTAGGATTCATTTTAATGATGATTTTGATTAATTAACCTTTGTTCATCTGATCTTTACTGTGGTTTCCTTGTTGAGTGCAGGATTAAATCATGCACATGATGATATTTCTTGAGGAGCTCAGTTGGAAGGCATACCTCAATCACATTTGGCATGAAATTCCTCAATGAAGAGGGTCGACATGACCTTCCAAATATCTTGCTGACAAGCAGTAGTTCTATTCATTTTGAAGTGTCCCAGTCGGCCAGATAGTTTAATCGTCGTAGGTTTTCATATGTCTCGTCGACCGATTACACACAAGGTTAGCATTGCCGAAAGATTTGCGCTCAGTGAAAGGTCTTGCCGACTCATAATGTCTTGACGAAAGAAGAAAGTCTCATCGACATGAGATAATATCGGCATAAGGTCTCACCTATAGGGTGGACTCTTGCTGAAATGAAGCAGTGTCGGCGAAGGATTTGGGTTCGCTATGAAGTCTCAGCGACTGAGTGATGTCTCGCCGAAAGGGACGATGCCTTCGATATAGGTTTGTGCTCTCGGGGAAATGTCTTGTCGATGTGGGACGTCTCGCCAAAGGATTTAAGTTCGGCATGAGGTCTGGAAGAGGAGGAAAAGTCTTGCCAACTGGGCATAGTCTCGTTGAAACATGAAGGCTCGGCGAAAGGTCTCGATGACCAAGAAAAGTCTCACTGACAGGGTGGACTCTTGCTGACATGCACCACAGTCTCGGCAAAGGAAGAAGCTCGGCGAAAGGTCTCGCCAACCGAGGGATGTCTTCCCGACAAGAAAAGAAGCTCAACGAAAGATTTGAGTTCGTCGTGATGTCTCGGCAACCAAGCAGAGTCCTGCCTAAAGATTTAGGTTCATCACCGAAATAGAATGAGCTTGGGGAGAAAAGATGAGCTCAACATGATGTATCACCGACAGGGTGGACTCTTGCCAAGATGAAACGGCGTCAGTGAAAGATTGGAACTCAGTGAAAAGTCTCGGCGACCGCGTGATGTCTCCCCGACAAGAATAAGCTCTCCTTGAAAGAAGGTATGAGCTCACCAAGAGATATAGGCTTTGGTGCAAAGTCTTGCCAATGGACGAAAGTCAAGCCGAAAGTTGTTCACATGGTCAAGATCGGGGAGATTCCGAGCGAAAGATTAGAGCTCAACGTGATGTCCTGCTGACAAGTGAGGTCTTAGCGATGGAAAAGGATATCGGTATGACTAATCGAACCCGCTATGACCTCTTGCCGATGAATATTTGTCTTTCCGATGGAGCAGCTCGATGAACAGTGGTGTGGAGATCTAACGACAAGCCTAATGTTGCACCCAGAAGATGGTCAATGTACAGAAAGGTCTAGAGCAGGAAGAAGGCCGAAGGAAAGAAAGAACCACAAGTCTTAGGGACAATTATGGTGTCTACTGGCAAAGGTGGATCGACATTAATGATAATGTTTTAGAGCATTCAAGGCAGCTCTGCAATGGAGTTCGAAGATGGACACAGAGGCATGAAGTTAATGTTGTAGCTGCAAAAGATCTGAGATCACCCTCGGAACAATTCTTCACCAACATGGACAGCGGAGATTCACATTGAATGCAGCATTAACTATATTCAAAAAGATTTGAGGGACGACCCTCCTGCAACCGACGGATATTTTGTAAACCCTAAAAATAGGGGCCAGCGCATTCTTTTTGGTACACTCTGTATATATGGAATTCTTGCCTCTTTGTAAAGGGTGAGAAAGGAATAGAGACAGTTAGAGGAGATAATAGAGTAGACAGGTCTAGAGATAGATTTTGTTTCAAGAGTAGGAATTTTCTGAAGGATAGAGGAGACAAAGCTGCATCTTGATTCTTTGTAATGGGAGCCTCTTTTTTCTTCTTAGTTAGGAGTTAGATTCAACAGAAGCTAGTAATGTATCTTTCCAGTTTTCTTAGTGTAGATGGAAACGATTTGGAGTCATGAATTTTCTGTACACTGGTGATTGTGCCAGATTTGTAAATATTGCTTATCTGTTTCACTAACAGTAGAAGAAACCAGATTTAAATCTACTTCATATTGTGTTCTTGAATGGTGTTTATCTTCAATTAATCATTTGATTTGAAAATCTTTCAAGAAATGAAGTCTTATTTTGTGTTTTGTTTAAATAGTGATTTTCAATTTGCTGTTGAAATCAGCACTATGAATGAATGAAACTGTGTGTTAATCACAAGTTAATTTTGTTCTACAGTTTAGTTAGGAATTCCTTGAAAGGTAGCAAGTCTGGTTAGGTTGGATGAATTATCATTCTCTTCGGTTCCAAAGCTTTGATCTATCTTTTTCTATTTCTTTAAAAACCCCAGTTAAGGTAGGTTTAAATTCATGTTTGATCTCAGAACAATCCAGAAGCTCAACACCAGCAGGCCCCTTGAACATTACTATTACATTAACCATTGAGCAACATCAGCACAGTTGAGAACCAACTACCAAGACCTTGGGAGCTAAGATATCCATGTGTTGTCTTTCTCTTTCAGGAGAAACATAATAGCAATATTATGTTTGCACGTTGTTGTGTCATTAAGACCCGTCAACAGAACTTGCGCTAGAAGGAGGGCCTCCTTGAGTAATTTTGGATTGTTGCAAGTTGGAGTGGGTTAGATCTTGGAAAACCCAACTCTAATGGTAGCCCTTTGTATACACTGGGACTTGCCCATGAAATCCCTGGTCATTTGTACAATAGGCTTCCTTTATTTTTCCCTAACACTGGGCAAAATGCTTCTGAACATGTTAAAACTTGCAGGTGTATATTCATTTTCCTCTAGATTTAGCATCAAGATATCATCTACCAGTTATTTTTCAAAACACTTCAAGGTACAGCAAGGCAATGGTATGATAATCTGCCACCAGATTTTGTTTGTTCATGGATAGAATTTAAAATCTTATTTTTAGAACAGTTTGATCCTCATGCACATGCACTACACCCATTACATGAATTTTCAACTACAAAAAGGATACCATTAGAACACATTTATCAATTCAATCACAGATTTTTGTCTATGTATCAAAGGGTTCAATCTTTAGATTTGGTTGTTGATGATCATATACTGATAGAACATTATTATTGGGGTTTAAACCCCTCATTTACAACCAAATTCAAACGTTGTGGTGAGGCTACATCCTTGCATGATGCATTGAACAAAGCTCTCTTATTGGCACAATTTGGAGGTGACACTAGAAATTTAGATAGTCAAACTTAGGGTTATAATCCTCTTGTGCTCGCAAATTGCCATCATCTGCAGCCTTATGACACTTCACCCACCATCCCTACCCAAGTGCAATCATTCTCACCAAGCAGCCGCAACCTTCCTAAGGTTCCAAGCACCACATTCCCCAACACTCTGTATCAGGTCAATCGCACACAAGACCACTGGGAGAACTTCTCTCGGAAAAATCCAATCACAAAGTTAAGTACTCCACTTGTTAATGAAGTTGTGACCATATCATCTCTTTTTGGTCATATTCCAAAACGTAGTCCATTACATCACAATGAAGTTGTGGATGAAACATTTGATGAGCTAGAATATAATTTTGATAACTTGTTTGGTAAAAAGCATGAAATGGATGTAAATTTAGAGCATAATGGAAATCTCAAGATAGAATCTAGCTTTGTTGAAAATGTTAGTACTAACGATGGCTTTGAAGAAGATGAGGTATTAATACGGGATTGTTGTCACGAGAAATCAACAATATCTTCCAATGATTTGAACAACTCTTCTGATCAAGATGAGAATCAGGGTGATGAGGAATGGACAAAGGAACATGGTTCGTGTTGGATTGATATCCCTCATATGCAAAATCGAATAAGGGGGAAGTTAGAAGAGCTGGGAGATCTGAAACTATCAGAACTTGTTAGGCCAAGTGGATGTAGGATACATCGAACTAATCAACACTCTCAGATGGATTGCCACATCTTCCTAGGAAGGATGGAGTTGTATTTCAAGTAACTAATCACTAGTGAAGGAATACTTATGGAATATCCTTGGAGTACGTATCCCCTCAATGAGGAGGATGAAACAACTAGCACACGTGAAGATGGTAATCAGTCCATCCAAAATGATGAGGGTAACTGTGTGAAGAGGTTTAATTCTTCCCTATCTTTTGATGACCCTGATCCTTGCATTGAGATGGATTCAACAACTAATGAAACTCCACTACCTAGTGAGGGCTTGATATAAGTGGAGAATGGATTCATCGATGCATTCATAGATTCTTTCATGACGGTGGATGAGGAAGAAACACACTTTGATGGGTTAACACAAGAAGATGACTCTACTGATTTAAGTAGTGAACGGATTGAAACAGATAACACACTTCAAGATGAGATTGCCGATGAATCTTGTGGTCAAAGACAGGGACTTAAATGCCAAAAAGAAATTTTAAGGGAAGAAGTTCGAGTAGATGTGCAAATCAGGCAAGTGTTCCCTGAAGAAATTCATGACGGGGTACATTTGGATGAAGCAGAGGAATGCCAAGAAAGCAACCAAGACGTTATCTCAAAAGTTGAATCTCTTCAATATGATGAAGAGAATGAGACAAGGGAATATTTTCTTGATTTTGATTTTGTTTACTCAAATGTGTTGGTTGAAGAAATTCCTCGCTTAGCATCCACTAATGAATTTGATCTTAATACTGATAAATTTGATGTTGAATGGCATGTTCTTGTTGAAGATGTGCAGGAATATGAATTGAGAAAGTGCTTTCCTAACTGTGACTCCATGCATTCAAATGAGTTCGAAGGAAATCCTTGTTCACCATGTGCCACTATCCCTGACATCAATGGTGATAAGCTAGACGCAGGTTCTCAAACCCTGGGGGGTGACATGTTTCAAGAGAATGTTGAAAGTAAGACTTCATCTCAAGAAATCCAGAAAATTTTTGACTCTATACCCGAGATGAATACAGAGATGTTGGTTAGTGAATATCCTAGCTGTAAGACAAACCTCATTTCAGTGGTGTTCCATGAGCTGATACCTTGAGAGAAGGAGTTCATACAACACAAGTCTACATCAGTAATTGAAAATCTTCTGAATTAGGTGGTATCCTTTCATTATCATTTTTTTTCAATGATTTTCAGTTTGATTATGGCGTTGGGGATAGTAAAACGTGTTTGTGGGTAAATCATGACAAAACTGAGAACCCACAGCTAATAATATTTCAAGTTTTATACCCTCAGAACGAACTTATTGCACATAAGCTTCATATTTCTGAGTATAAAGATAAATTTGCTAGGTTTAGAACTGTGCCTAGTAGGTTAAGATTGCTACACATAATGAAAAATCAGTCAAGTCAATGTACAAATTTTTACAATTTTGTGTTTGTAAGGCTTAGCTTTGGAGTTAGTTTAGGATTAGGATTGGTTAGTGTTGGTTTTTGGTTTAGTTAGTTTTATTTTGTTCTTTTGTTTTCTTTTTCGGTGTCCTCTGGTTTTTCTGTTTGTAAATAGTCTGTTTGTTTTCTGGGCATGTATGTAAATAATTTGTTGTTCTACTTGTAAATAGTTTTGTTGTTTGTTTGTTTGTTCTTTCTTTTTGTTCTTTCGTTTCCTTTGTTGTTTGGTTTTTGTCTTGTTTATTCTTTGGGGGCTTCTCTGTTCTTTCCATTTTGAAATAGTGGGTTGTTATCTAAAGCATACTTTGGGTGTTAGGAGAGAAGTGGTTTAGATATTTTCAAGTTTTCTGATTCGGTGATTTTGTCCTAAATTCATTGTTTTATGCCCATTATCAATAAAAGTTGTGGAAATTCTTGAAAACAAGGTGCAAAGTAAATAACCTTCATTAGCTCCTCTGAATCTATCACAAATCATCAAAGATCATCTCCTTTTCTAACGGTATATTTGTCCTAGGATGATGGTGTTGTAAGATTTGAGTGAAAAATCCAATTCCCAGGTGTTGTTATGAGGTCCATGGTATTTTTCAACCCAGAATAGATGTTAAACATCTGACATATTGAGAAAAAAAAAATTGAATGAAATATCTGAAACTCCAAGACAAAAAAAAGAGAGAGAGAACTATCTAAAGAGAAAAGAAGACTCAATATGAATGGTTGATTCTAGCATCTCTACTGGGGCTTTGAACGTCTGACTAGCAGTAGAGCAATGCTGTGAGAAAACTAGAGGTATCTCCATCGAGGCTATGGACGCCTGACTGGCAGCGGAGCAATGCCCAGGATATCATTGCACGACATCTAAAGGAAATCAATTCATGTAGTTCGAATCTTGCACATTGTTGTTCAAAAGATGAGGAAAAATTTATAGAGGGATGATACACAATCAAGCACACACATAGATTCAGGGGTAGTCATTGTTGGCTTACATTTTGAGATTCTAGCTCAACCTTGCTTGTTAAAATTGACCCAACTCAAGTTGTGATGTTCATAAACCAGGAGTTCTGGGTAGCTGAATCCTTCAGTTTCTTGAAAATGGTTAAACCATTTTCTCAGCTAAGTCACCATTTGTTATGCCTTGCATAACCACCCCATTTTATTCTGGAACAAAATGGGTCCCCCTTCTTCTTCTTTTGTTTTCTTCGCTCTTGTTTTTTCTGGCCTTTCAATTTTGAGGATTGATCTTGCTTGCCTAAGTAATTCCCCAAATTGTGCATTGAAAACATTAGGTTCTGGGGAAAGTTCGGGTTTTCTCCCCAGTTCGGGATTTTCTTTCTCATCTGGATTTTCCCGAATCTCGCTCAAACTCCAGCCAAACGTTGTGGTTCGGGTTTTCTCCCCAGTTCGAGATTTTCCTTTTCCTCTGTATTTTCCCGGATCTTGCTTAGACTCCAGCCAAACACTGTGGTTCAGGTTTACTCCCTAGTTCGGGATTTTCCACCACATCCAAATTTTCCCAGATCTCGTTCAAACTCTGTCAGCACTGTGGTTCAAGGATTTTTGGTCTTCGCAAAATTCCGCGTGGACCGGATTTCCCCAATGTTCCCACTCCTCTTCTTTTTCCAAAAATTCTCAGGCTTCCAGAGATTCGCCTCCTTCGTGGATTTCCTTCGACTCCAGATTTTCCCGAAATCCTTTGTTCCCTATTTTTTTTTTAAACTTGCAGAAATCCGTCCCATGCGGATTTTCCCAGAATCTAGTGGAATGTGAAGAAACATGGAGTAATAGGACTTGTTAACAAATGATGATGCATTTTATGATTAATTTATGCTATTTTGAGATCTCACATGTTGTTTCTTGATTGATAACGATCAGATTAAGTTGCTAATAGGTCTTTTCATGTTTATTTTGTTGAATCTGCCTGGCTCGAATTTCCCTAAAATTCCCCCTTGGCTTGGATTCTGCGGGTGGACCTGAAACCCCAATTCTGATATGATCATTTTATTTGGAGATTTAATGACACCTTGCTTATCCAGGATTCATTTTAATGATGATTTTGATTAATTAACCTTTGTCCGTCTGATCTTTACTATGGTTTCCTTGTTGAGTGCAAGATTAAATCATGCACATGATGATATTTCTCGAGGAGCTCAGTTGGAAGGCATACCTCAATCACGTTTTGCACGAAAATCCTCAATGAAGAGGGTCGGCATGACCTTCCATATATCTTGCTGACAAGCAGTAGTTCTATTCATTTTGAAGTATCCCAGTCGGCCAGACAATTTAATCGTCGTAGGTTTTCATATGTCTCGCTGACCGATTGCACACAAGGTTAGCGTCGCCGAAAGATTTACTCTCAGTGAAAGGTCTTGTCGACTCATAATGTCTCAGCGAAAGAAGAAAGTCTCGCCGACATGAGATAATATCGGCGTAAGGTCTCACCGACAGGGTGGACTCTTGCCGAAACGAAGCGGCGTCGGCGAAGGATTTGGGTTCGATATGAAGTCTCAGCGACTGAGTGATGTCTCGCTGAAAGGGATGATGCCTTCGGTATAGATTTGTGCTCTCGGGGAAATGTCATGTCGATGTGGGATGTCCCACCAAAGGAGTTAAGTTTGGCATGGGGTCTGGCCGAGGAGGAAAAGTCTTGCTGACTGGGCGGAGTCTTGTTGAAAGATGAAGGCTCGGTGAAAGGTCTCGCTGACCAAGCAAAGTTTCACCGATAGGGTGGACTCTTGCTGACATGCACCACAGTCTCGATGAAGGAAGAAGCTTGGAAAAATGTCTCGCCGACCGAGGGATGTCTTCCTGACAAGAAAAGAAGCTCGGTGAAAGATTTGAGTTTGCCGTGATGTCTCGGTGACCAAGCAGAATCCTGCCGAAAGATTTAGGTTCATCGTCGAAACAGAATGAGCTCAGGGAGAAAAGAGGAGCTCGACATGATATCTCACCGATAGGGTGGACTCTTGTCGAGATGAAACGGCGTCGGCGAAAGATTAGAACTCGGTGAAAAGTCCCGGTGACTGCGTGATGTCTCCCCGACAAGAATAAGCTCTCCCTAAAAGAAGGTCCGAGCTCGCCAAGAGATATAGGCTTCGACACAAAGTCTTGCCGATAGACGAAAGTCACGCTGAAAGTTGTTCACAAGGTCGAGATTGGGGAGACTCTAAGCGAAAGATTAGAGCTCGGCGTGATGTCCTGCCGACAAGTGAGGTCTTAGCAATGGAAAAGGATATCGGTATGACTAATGGAACCTGCTATGACCTCTTGTCGATGAATGTTTGTCTTGCCGATGGAGCAGCTCGATGAACAGTGGTGTGGAGATCTAACGGCAAGCCTGATGCTGCGCCCAGAAGATGGTCAACATACAGAAAGGTCTAGAGCAGGAAGAAGGTCGAAGGAAAGAAAGAACCACGAGTCTTAGGGATAGATGTGGTGTCTACTGGAAAAGGTGGATCGACATTAATGATAATGCTTTAGAGCATTCAAGGCGGCTCTACAATGGAGCTCGAAGATGGACACAGAGGCATGAAGTTAATGTTGTAGCTGCAAAAGATCTGAGATCACCCTCGGAACAATTCTTCACCAACATGGACAGCGGAGATTCACATTGAATGCAGCATTAACTATATTCAAAAAGATTTGAGGGACGACCCTCCTGCAACCGACGGATATTTTGTAAACCCTAAAAATAGGGGCCAGCGCATTCTTTTTGGTACACTCTGTATATATGGAATTCTTGCCTCTTTGTAAAGGGTGAGAAAGGAATAGAGACAGTTAGAAGAGATAATAGAGTAGATAGGTCTAGAGATAGATTTTTTTTCAAGAGTAGGAATTTTTGAAGGATAGAGGAGACAGAGCTGGATCCTGATTCTTTGTAATGGGAGCCTCTTTTGTCTTCTTAGTTAGGAGTTAGATTCAGCAGAAGCCAGTAATGTATCTTTCCATTTTTCTTAGTGTATATGGAAACGATTTAGAGTCATGGATTTTCTGTACACTGGTGATTGTGCCAGATTTGTAAATGTTGCTTATCTGTTTCACTAATAGTAGAAGCAACCAGATTTAAATCTACTTCATATTGTGTTCTTGAATGGTGTTTATCTTCAATTAATCATTTGATTTGAAAATTTTTCAAGGAATGAAGTCTTATTTTGTGTTTTGTTTAAATAGTGATTTTCAATCTACTGTTGAAATCAGCACTATGAATGAATGAAACTGTGTGTTAATCACAAGTTAATTTTGTTCTACAGTTTTAGTTAGGAATTCCTTGAAAGGTAGCAAGTCTGGTTAAGTTGGATGAATTATCATTCTCTTTGGTTCCAAAGCTTTGATCTATCTTTTTTCTATTTCTTTAAAAACCCCAGTTAAAGTGGTTTAAATTCATGTTTGATCTCAGAACAATCCAGAAGCTCAACACCAGCAGGCCCCTTGAACATTACTGTTACATTGACCATTGAGCAACATCAGCATAGTTGAGAACCAACTACCAAGACCTTGGGAGCTAAGATATCCATGTGTTGTCTTTCTCTTTCAGGAGAAACAAAATAGCAATATTTTGTTTGCACATTGTTGTGTCATTAAGACCCGTCAACAATTCCAAATCCCATAAATGCAAACCTAGCTTTCCATGATCAGGAGGATCAATCCATGACCCTCGACCCCACTATACCTATAGAAGGCATACCTAACATAAAGCTAGATGAGTGGGCAGCCGAGAATCACGAGGTTGATCCATTCAATCTCATAGACGAAATAGGTTTGGGCATTTATATGATTCAGGAACCTGATGTAACTTTTCCAAATCTGGTCAAGGAGGAAAAACAACAAGTACAGCAAATTGATCAGCTTTGGAAGCTGTATTTTGATGGATTCAAAAGTAAAATTGGTGCTTGTGGAGGAGCTGTTTTGATTTTGCCTGAAGGAGACAGGTATTATTCAGCTTTTAGATTTGCTTTCAGCTGTTCTAATAATGTTGCTGAGTATGAAGCATTAATACATGGCTTAGAATGGGCCAAAAAAATAAAGATTAAGTGCTTACAAGTGTATGGTGATTCGGAATTGATAGAAAATCAAGTTAGAAATATGAATTTAACAAAGAATGATTTGCTAAAATTGTATAAGCATCGTGTTTGGGACTTAATTGAGGAGTTTGATGCATTTAATCTGCAATCAGTACCAAGAATTTAGAATAAGCAAGCTGATAAACTTGTTGCTCTAGGGTCACAGTTTGACATTCCGACTGAAATTCATAATGTGGGGGTACAACAATATGTGAAGGTAGTTGTCAGACCTTCAGTACCTAATAATAATGTAAGTTGGCAAATTTTTATAGTGATGAACATATAATTCATTTTCTGATGGAAGAAGCAGAGTTTTCTGTTGGAAATCAACAAAAATTTGATCAGCAATATGGTGATTAGATCATGCAACTAAGTCTAACAAGCTACCAAAGGGTTTGGTGACCCTTGAATCCATCTTCAACACTGATGACTAGGTTAGAAGAGATAAATTAGGCATCATAGTGAAGCAAGAGCATTACAAATCAATAGAAATATTCAAGGACAAGTTGCTTAAGCTTGGCAAAGTCTGTACAAAGGAAGAACAACAAGCCTTTATCTTGATTTGTCAAGAATTCAGCGACATATTCGCCTGGCAGTATGGGGATCTGAAGGGTTTTAACCCTAAGTTAGCTCAGCATACAATTGAGCTCGAACCCAATGCAAAACTAATAAGACAGAAGTAGAGGCCCTTGAATTTGAAGTTAGAACATTTGATGAAAACATAATTAAACAAGCTAATTGAAGGTAATATAATATTTCCAATCAAGCACACTTCTTGGGTATCAAATTTGGTGCTAGTCAGAAAGAAGAGCAGAGAGATAAGGTTGTGCGTTGATTTTCGTGATCTAAACAGGGCTTCACTCAAGGATCACTACCTGCTGCCTTCAATGGAGCAAATATTGCAGGTTGTTTCAGGATCAGAAAGGTTCTCATTGTTGGATGGATATTCAAGTTATAAGATCTTGGTTAAGGAGGAAGACTAGTACAAGACAGCCTTTACCACCAAGTGGGGTACTATGGCTTACAGAAATATGTCGTTTGGATTGTCAAACATAGGAGCAACCTTTCAGAGAGCAATGGATATGGCTCTCCAAGGTTTGATAAACAAATTTGTTCTTGTTTACTTAGATGATATCACTATTTTCTCATGAAATGAAAATAAGCATTTCAGTCATCTTAGACAGATATTCTAGAGATGCAGAGAATATGGAATCTCTTTGAATCCAAAGAAAAGTATTTTTGTTGTTCACGAAGGTAAGCTTTTGAGCTACATTATTTCAAAAGATAGTATTTCTATTGACCCAGAACATATTGTAGCTATATTGGCTTTACCGCTGCCTGCTCACAAAAAGGGTTTGTAGAGCTTTCTAAGCAGAATAAACTTCGTGAGGAGGTTTATTCCCAATGTTGCAGCTTTATTACAGCCATTGACAACCATGCTGAAGAAAAACATTCAATTCAGTTGGTCAAAAGAAGGAAAGAACAATTTTGAGCAAATTAAAGAGGCACTTGCGGCAGCCCCGACTCTTATCAATCCATATTTTGATAAGGATTTTATATTGTACACTTTTGGAGGAGTGGATACCATCTTTGCAATGCTTTTTCAACAAAATAATGAAGGTATGGAGCAGCCTATAGCTTTCTTTAGTCAGGTTTTACATGATTATGAAACCAGGTATTCATTCGTTGAGAGGCATGTGCTTGTTGTAGTGAGAAGTCTGAAAAAGTTCAGACATATGCTGTCTAATAATAAGATACATATGTTGGTAGCTCACCCAACAGTCAAGGAGTTTCTCCTGAATAAGGACATTAATGACAAGCGAGTAGGTTAGATAACCAAATTCATGTAGTATGATATCAGTATAAAGGTTACCAAGCTTGTTCGAGGTAAGGGACTGTGCGAACAACTTGCAGAAAATGAAGAAAACAATAGTGAAAAGGTTGCTACAATTCTGAATAATGAAGAATAACCTATTGTTTCAACTATTCCGATTGATTGAATCCATCAAATGATCCATTACTTACATACTGGAGATTGTCCAGAAGGTTTAGACAAGTCTAAACTAAGATATTATAGATTGCAAACAATTCCATATGCAGAAATAGATGGTGTTTTGTATAAAAAAGACTTCAATGGAGTATTCCTTAGATGTGTTTACCCAAATCAAACTAAAAAAATTCTTGAGGAATTTCATGATGAACCTGTTGGAGGTCATTTTGCACCACGTACTACAGCTCTAAAAATAATTGGTTGGATATTATTGGCCAGATCTTTTCAAGGATGCTCATGCTTATGTCAGAAAATGCAGTAAATGTTCACTTTTTTCCCTTGAATCCAATTCAGGTTGAGCAGCCATTTGGAAAGTGGGGACTCAATTTTATCAGTCCAATTAATCCACCCTCGAGTGCTAGGCATAAATGGATTTTAACTGCCACAGACTACTTTACGAAGTGGACTGAAGCAATCACATTAAGAGATGCAAATGAAACATCAGTTTTGAACTTCTATCAGGATATAGTTTCTAGGGTTGGTACACCTGATTCAACTATTTTTTATAATGCTTTAGCCTTTTTTGGTTTAAGAGTTTCAGATTCGTCAGTAAAGCATAATATTTATTTGAATACTTCATCCAATTATTACCCCCAGGGTAATGGACAAGCTAAATCAACAAATAAGAATTTGATTAAGATCATACAGAAGATTATTGAAGATAATCAGAGGTCATGGCATGACAAACTCAAGTTAGCCCTATGGGTCGATAGAGTTACACCAAAATGATCAACAAGATTTTCACCATATGTTTTGGTTTATGGCAAAGAAGCCAAATTATCTATTTCAATTGAATTGCCAACTTTGAGTTATATAAAAGAGCTTGAGTTACTTGAGGAGCAGCCAATGCAAGTCAGGCTTGCTCAATTAACAGAGTTGGAAGAAACTAGAAAGGAAGCCTACATAAAGCTTTAGATTCATCATTCTCAAATGAAGAGGACATTCGATAAGAAAGCAACAACAAGGATCTTCAATGAAGGTGATTTAGTTTTCAAGTGGGATGAGCTCAAAAGCAGGCCTAGTAAACATACAAAGTTTGACGCCATGTGGGATGGCCCGTACATTATTACAGAAAAGAAGGAACACAATGCATTTTAGCTTTCAAAGCTAGATGGTGAAGTACTACCAATCCCTGTCAACGGGATTCACTTGAAACAATGTTATTAAGCATCAGGCTTTCAGTTGTACATAGTAGGATAGTTTTCAGTTTCAGTTATGCTTCCAATAAGTGCCTGCTGGCACGTTTCATTTCAGTTTTTTCATGTTTTCAATAAAGTACAGTTGATGCACCTGGTTTTTCAGATTCTGTCTTCAACATAATTGGAGTAGTTTCTTTCAGTTTGTGTGTTCGAAGCTAAGTTATGGTTTTTTGAGTTAAAATAGAGCAAAGAAAGGACTCCTTGCCCAATGGATAAGCTATAAACTGGTCTATTGTGTTTAATAGGAAAACACTCTGCAAAGGTCGCCAATTTGTTACCTATTTCTCACTATGAGCTCAAATAGGTAGAGCTGAATCGAATTTATCATTGATAGGTACATAAATTTTCAAGTTTTGTTGATAAAGTATTCATTGATCGTCATAGAGATCATATTACATCTGAATTACAGTTTTATTGTGCAAGTATTTAAAACATAAAATTGAGAATTTGCATAATAATGCTTTTTATTCATTTTTGTAAAAACACTGAAATCTCGCACAAGCCGCGAGAGTAACTAAATTCAATTATGACAATCAAATAATGAATACAAAATTCAATGATAAGCTACACTATTGAAGATAACGTAAACATAAGGAAGAGAAGCAATTCATCATTGCCTGTGATGATGAATCACTTTCGCTTGATGTCTTCAATTGTCACGTCTCCAAGCTACAGCCTCATTTTGCCTCATTTTCACACTCCATGAACCTACAAAATTGTAAAGGATGGTGTTAGAGGTGTACTCTAAGAAATGATGAATTACATTCTAATTTATGCCTACACTACCAACAAGAATGTAATTTACATTCAATCAAGCATTCACCAGATGATTGAGTTTCAAAGGCTGACAATCAAGAAAAACATAGTTCAATGGAAGCTTTCAACTTCAATTATTTTTACTAACTTGTTTGTTTCAATGTGCAGGAACAGGTTCATCATGTTCATGATTATCTTATTAGATATGTGGAGTAAAATGGGCTCCCACAAGGGTTGAGCCCAGCATATCATAAGGACACCTCTCATTGACATCATTACATGAGAGTCATCAAGTATTATAGTCATCAAATAGGACTGTTGTAAAGCAATATTAAATAATGAAGGCAGTCTAATTCAACATGGTGAAAACAGATTGAGCAAATTATTTTTTGCCTATCATTTAATAGAACGATCAAAGAAGCATGTCAAAAGAGCATTGATTGCATTTGTCATCTTTTGTTTTAGCTCTGCCTTTCATTTTTATTCATATTTTGATGAGGCATTAAGCCCCTTTTGTACTGAAGGGAAAGCAGAGCACTCAAGCAATTCAATTGTTTCTTACAACTTCTAGGTACATACACAGTCTACAGAAGACTCAGAAGAACAAATTAACTTCGACATCATAATGAGGGCAGCATTCCCATATTTTACATTGCATTGCAAATCATCAACAAAAGTCATCATCAAAAGAAATAAGGATATGACAAATAAACAGATTTGTTTTTAGCAGAAAAGCAGCAAAATAAGGCTTAAACAACATTTAAATAATAAGGCTTAAATAGCATTTAAATGGAAAATACAGATAAGTATCTATAGGCATACTTGTTTCAAGTACCAGATGATAACATCAGAAAGGAAACAGTCACGTACATGCAAAAGAAATATGGTTTTTTTGCAAAGAGTTAATGGAATTACAGAGAATCAAGTGCATAACATGTTAATAATAATGTTGATACTACTAACAGTTCAAAGAAAAGTTTTATCATACATTCATTATTTATATTTGCATTGGTTGTTCATACCAAGGAGACTTCCAGATATGCTTCTACAAAATCTGTAAGGCATGCAACTTAGTAGTAACAGAAATACAATGATCAAGTTACAGTCCATTCATTAACTACTATGAGAAATAGCAGTTTTGAAGATTTGAATACAGGTTCAGCCTTTCATTGAATAAGTCAACAGTTCATATCATAAATAGTCTGATCAGGATCTATAAGCCAAGATCATGAGGAACAGTCAGGGAAATATGTTTGATGGCAATCACCCTCCACGATTATGCATGTGAGTCATCAATGCATGAGGACAAAGTTCACTCATTATTGCATTGTTTATGAACATTTCAATGCATGGAAATAAGGATAAATGATAGGTGTGAAAGTGTTAATATGTATAATGAGCATATATTCCATTTTGACTGAAAATAGAAGCCAAACCCTTAATTTTTTGCCTTGTTTCTACTAGGAATGAAATAGTATTCTAATTGATAAACAAGATACCCAGATGGAGAAATACCACGACCTGGGTTGCATTTGTAGCACAAATGAAAAATCTCATGGGTTGCGCCATTGACAAAGGATCCAGCATGTTTTATTCTTGCAGCCATGAGGGTTTGCTCTCAAAATGCGGAATGCAACGAATCACAAGTACCCAGATGGATTGTTAAAACCATATTCATAATGCAAAAGGAAATGTAAAGTTTTTGTTTGTCTCTTTCAAGGTTCTGAACCAAGATTATATGGCGCCTCTGGTCATGTAGCAAAATGCAGAAATCAACAAGAAGACATGGAGATAGCCGCGACCAGTAATGACAAACAACATACAGAGATTTCATGGGGGCCTGGAGTTTTTCTTTTATTTATAAAAGATCTATCAACGCACTTTATGCACAGGAGAAAAGCTTCCAAAAGCTTGTGTTCTAAGAAGGAAACAAAGATGAATGAGAACTCACCATATTATATGCCTGTTGGAGAAATAATAAGTTGCGAATGAGTTCTCTTTGAGCTTTAAAGTTCATAAGTCAAGCTTGCACAACAACAGGTATATACACAAAAGGTTCAAGCTCTTCATATGGCGTCCATAACAAAGGATAAATCACAAAGAGGCCATGCGTCCAACTTACAAGAACAAATGAATAAAGTATGTCAGAGATTATGCACAACCGCAGCTTTGAGGCCCAAAAACGCATTAAGATGCTTGAAAGGACTCAGAATAATGATAGAATAATCTTTATCTTACCTTGTCTATTCAGAATCTCTCAAAATATCATCAAAATCGACAGAGAAGGTGCATGGTCGAGCTTCAAACCCTAGTAGTATGGCGGCCAGCTTCTTCATGAAGCTTCTCCAAAGTCAAATGAACATAATGATTTTAGGGTTCCTCATCTTTCTTTTTGCATGGTTCGATGGTTTCTTCTTTTTGACTATCTTTTGAGAGGAAAAATCATTGTGTTCTATTTACTCCGATGGCCATGACTTCAAGTCAAATCTCCTAGCAATGATATGGTTGGCCCTATCAAATATGAGACTTTATGCTAAATATTGTGGCAGATTATTAAACCATTGACAAATATTGTCAAAGTATGTTAAGGAGTGATTATTTGTGAGTTGCATTGCATATGATAATGGAGAGGAGTCATAAGGGGAGATTTATTTTTTGCAGGACATATACTTTATTATTTTTCCCCTTATTTTTTTTGTAAAGTTGTATTTGGAAGTTATTAAATGCAATTTTATTAATTGCTTTTCAATAATCTTTTAAATCAACTATTGTAAAATGGGAAAAATACTAAAAAAAAATTTGCTCATGCACATGTGGAATTGATAGTGAGTCTCAAGTTCAGTTCCAGCACCAGTTTTGATGATTGATATTAATGCAAAAATGGAGTTTCAATTATCATGGGCGAGTTGATTAAAGCAAGGTGGATTTTGCATGTTTTTGCCCGCATCCTCAGATTTCCAGTTCAGTTTGAGTTACAAATTAGTTATACGCATTGTGGCTGCGAGTTTGAGACTGAGTTCACTCATTTTTGCATGAGTTTGAGCCTTCTTTTCAGGGATTTTTCCTTTTGCTCATGGATTTTCCTTGGGGTTATCATTTTTCTCATTGAAATTTACTTTGAGTTTCATGTTCATGCACTTTGAAGTGTGTTCTCATTGTATATATTGGAAAAAGTTTATCTTTTTCCTCTAGTTCTTGTTATTCAACCTTTGCATTCTGCAAAGGGAATTATCTTGTAACTCAGCTTTAAAAATTTAATAGATATTGCAGTAGTCTTTACAGATTAACTTGAAGTATAATTTGCAAAGTTTTCTTTATGTCGTCATTGCAAGTTAAATATTAGCCTTCTTAGATTCGGTTGTCTTGTTTTATGAATATTTTGGATGCAAATTTAATGTGTTTTACATCAAAACCTTTAAATTTTTGTCACATTCGTGAATGCATGTACACGAAAAAATGATTTTAGTTGCAGGTCATAAATTGTGCTTAATACATTCATGTCTTTAAGTTGTGAAAATAAATTCTTCCTTCATAAAGAATGAATTATTAGGCCTTTTTGTGAATCATTTATGCATTTAAATTGTTCAGTCTAAGTTGTGAAAATAGGCTCGTGAGGAATTAGTTGTGAATTAATCTACTTTCTTTAAATCAAATAGGTGCATCACCATAGTTCAACTTTTCCAGTTTTGCATTAGATTAAGTTTATTTCCCTTTTCCATCAAAGTTTCAAGTACCTAATTGATTATCATATAGGAACCAGCCTAGAATCTGGAGGTCTATCTTCGCCATAGGAATACCCACAACCTGAAGATAGTTCCCATGTTTCAACAGATTGTTGAATTTAATCATTCGAGCATTCGGGTGCAATCTGATTGACAACAATAACAATGCTTGATATGCCATTAATACTTTTTTTATAGGTAAAATTTTTTAATCCTACTCTCTCATGTTCATAGATAATAAATTCAACTTGTAATCGTGCTTATTTTTAGTTGGATAATAGAAACTATTGGATAAGGTGTGTTGTTCACCTTGCAGAATATTATAATTTGTAATTTAATATTATTTCGGTGCACCTAGGGGATTTAGGGATACATGCATCACATGGGTTAGACATTCTTGAGGCCACTTTATGTGTTGTATGTAATAGTGGGATAAATATTTAATGTGGGTTTGCACATTAAAAAAATATTTAATATTAGGAAAACTTAGTACTAAAAAGTAAATGAGGAAGAAAATGGTTTTGTAAACTCATAATATTAGTCACATGGTTTATGTAATACCACTTGGTGGTTTTGTGCAAGCTTATATCTATAAAAGCAACCACATGAGTAATTTTTTAAGGTTGGGTTGTGAGAGCATCTCTTGTAGGTTGCACATGTGAGAGTTTGAAGCATAGATTGGGATGTATGGCTAACTTGTTTGCTTGCTCACATGAGTGCATGCAAAGAGCTTGATACTTTAGAGGTATTCATGGAGACTATTGTAATCTTTATTGTCGATAAGATAATACATGAGTGGTTGATGCTTTTGGAGGTTGGGTTTTTTCCCTTTTGAGGGTCTTTCCAGTGTATATCTTATGTCATCTTTGATGGTATGTGTCTATTCTTTTACATTTGGATTATGAATACTTGTTTGCATGAATTTCTCTATTGGGGTTATGTGGAAATAGTCCTATATAGTTTCAATTTTCCTTTCAAAAACTACTCATTGCATGTATCTTTCCTTTTTTTTTTAGGTTATCATGGAGCACACATGCCAAAGGATGGAGGACTACACAAAGATATCCTGTAGGGTCCATTACTTTACATGGACGCACAATATCCTTTTTACTTATGAATATTTACTTTATGTACACGTTCGACTCCCAATATCCTTTTTATGTATGAGTATTTGCTTTTCATGTATGTTTGTGAGTGATCATTTACTTCAAGATACATAATCATTTAGGATTCACATGCACTTCAAATTGGGGACAAATCATAATAGTAAATTCATGTACTCATGTCATTTTCATTTAGTTTTATGTTTATTTAATTGAATGTCTTAATAGAATTGCATATAAAAAAATGATATACTTTTATGCAAAGTTGGGCTAATTCTCTAAATCTTCATCCACTCTCATTTACACATACTTCCACACATTTCAACCTATCTTATCCTTATTTACACACACTTCAATACATACACTTTTAGTAAAGCAATATCTTTCTTTCTTTCTTTACACTATTATAAATTTGATGCATGAAGTGTTTCCCACTAAGGATGCCTCCCATTTGATAGCAAGTTTACCATTCTTGTTGTGGATCTCAACCATCACTTAACATGGACAAACCTCTATACACATCACATTCCACTACAAAAAACTTGTTCATAAAACCTTAGACAAATAGACACCCTAGAAACAATATTTGACCAACAAATAACACACTTTAATTATCTAATAAAAACTTCTATAACTCATAGAAACCAAAAATGAAATATTTAGAAAAATAAATAAAATCATACACATATAACAACCTCATCAAAATACAAAATTATTCAATTACACAATATTACAATGAATAGGAAACATAAAAATTACAATGTAATGTCAATAATAATGATAATTACTTCAAACTCGAGATTATTTTATATATTAATGTACATATTGTATTATATAATTTTTAAATATATTTTTAAAATACAAGAGACCACCAACTTTTTAACATTAACTTTCCAATAAAATTTACAAGACCGCCTTATAAAACACTCTTAAATTTTTTTAAGGATCACTTCCTAAGAAATTTTAAATAGCCCATTCCATAAAACCATAGCCTTTATTTGAAAGACAATTGGATAAAGAAAAGTCCAGTTCAACAAATTATTTACTTGCTATGATGAATTCATAACATATGCGCTTTGCATTGAAGCCTGTGAGTAGAGGAGTTCTTATGCCTTCATCTAACCAGAAAAGCAGAACCAGAGAAGGTGACGTTAAAATTCAACGGCTATTTATAAAAGGTAAATGTCATACAGTCTATTCTGTTACATTCAAAAATTGCCTTACGACTCTGTGTCAAATGCCAACATGTTTAAAACATTATGGTAGGCAAATTTTGAAGGAACGGTGGTTTCCATCCTCGAGATTAAAATTTCAGAAGTTTTGCATTGGCTATGAAAGAACTCTATCTTTTACCACTGGAGGGCTGCTTGAAGAGGATTCCGTTCAAAAGTCCGCATTTTATGTTCATCTTTTGCACGAATGTGTTAACATGAAAAGTCTGGAAAATGGTAGGTCCGTTCACGCTGATATAATCGGATCAGGAATGGAACCAGACGTTTTTTTATTCAATAACCTTATTAACATGTATAATAAATGTGGGAGTTTGGATGCTGCACGCCAAGTGTTTGACAAAATGCCTGACAGAAATAGTGTTTCCTGGAATGCAATTATTTCTGGATATGCTCAGCACGGAGATGGGGAAGGAAGTTTTAAGTTTTTCACTCGGATGCATCGAGAACGAATAAGTCCAACGTATTTCACTTTTGCCAGTGTTATCAACGCCTGCAAACAAATGGATGCTCTGGATCAGGCCTTGCAGGTCAATGCCCACGTTGTGAAAATTGGATTTGAGTCTGATATTTTCGTGGAAAGTGCTTTTGTTGATATATATGCTAAATTAGGTTGTGTGGATTATGCTCGCAGAATGTTTGACCAAATTCCTGAACGAAATGTGGTTTCATACAATGCAATGCTTGTGGGGTATGCTCAGCATGGGGGTATTGAAGATGTTATGGACTTGTTTTCGGAATTTCTGTGGACGGGTATGATACCTACAGAGTTCACGTGGGCCAGCGTCCTCAATGCTTGCTCAAGAGCAAGAGCTCTCGCACAGGGAAAGCAGGTGCATTCTCTCATTCTAAAATATAGCATTGGAGGAAATATCTTTGTCGGAAATGCTCTTGTTGACATGTATGCTAAATGTAAAAAGGTTGAAGATGCCCGCTTTAGTTTTGATAAAATGCCTAAACAAGATGTTGTATCATGGAATTCAATGATCGCAGGATATGCTCAGAATGAATGTGAGGTAGAAGCTCTTGAGCTTTACAGACAAATGTCACAGACAGGAGTGAGACATAATCAAACAACCATGGCCAGTATTCTAAAGGTATGTACCACTATAAGAGGTCTGGAACAGGGGCAGCAGGTGCATGCCGAGGCTATCAAAAGGGGTTTTGGTTTAGATAGTTTCGTGGGTAGTGCCCTTATTGACATGTATGCAAAATGCGAGAACATATTTGATGCACGTAAATTGTTTGATCAGACTTCTAAACAGAATGTGGTTTTGTGGAATGCAATGATTGCAGGATACACCGAAGGTGAAGATATTGAAAGACATTGTGAGGATGCTCTGATTCTCTTCTGCCAAATGCAAGTTGCAGGAATGAGATCAAATGAGTTTACATTTGCCAGTGTTCTAAGGGCATGTACTGCCCTGCAAAATGCAGAATGTGGTAAGCAGGTCCATGCTGGTATTATCAAAACTGGATTTCTGTCTAGTATATTTGTAGGAAGTGCCCTTATTTCCATGCATTCAAAATGTGCTGCAGTAGAAGATGCATTTGAAGTGTTCAAAAGAATGTGCAACCAAGATGTCGTTTTGGTTAATGCTATGATTGCAGGATATGCTCAGCATGGGCAATGTGAGCAGGCTTCGAGACTCTTCTGCCAAATGCAACATCGAGATTTAGTTTCCTGGAATTCTATTATTGCAATGCATGCACAAAATGGGCACAATGAGGAAGCCTTAAAACTATTTCACAGCATGCTGCAAGATGGGATAAAGCCAGACGAATTTACCTTGGTTAGCATTGTTAGTGCTTGTGCTAATCTAGCATCTTTGGAGCAGAGCAAGGAGGTGCATGCCCATGTAATTAAATATAGATTGCAGTCAGATGTTTTTGTTGCAAATGTTGTTGTTGACATGTATGCCAAATGTGGAAGCATAGAAGACTCAGTCAAAGTATTTGACAAACTGTCATCACGCAATGTGATCTCATGGACCACGATGATTTCAGCATATGCTCATTATGGACTTGGCAAGGAAGCCCTTTTTATATTTGAACAAATGCAACAAAGAGGAATTAAACCTGACCATGTCACCTTTGTCGGTGTTCTTTCTGCATGTAGCCATGCAGGCCTGGTGGATGAGGGTCGACATTACTTTGATTCAATGAGTCAACATCACAATATCATGCCAATAAGTGATCACTACAACTGTTTGGTAGATCTTCTTGGCCGTGCTGGCTACCTAGATGAGGCTGAAAACCTTATCCATAGAATGACAATTAAACCCACTGCTTTGGTATGGCGCACATTGCTTGGGGCTTGTAGGATTCATGGAAATATGCAGCTAGGTAAAAGGGCAGCCGAGTGTGTACTTAAATTTGAACCAGAAGATTCTGCAGCCTATGTTCTATTAGCAAATATGCATGCTGAATCTGGTGGATGGGATGATGTAGCTAAGGTGAGAAAATTGATGAAAGATAGAGGAGTTCGAAAGAATCCTGGACAGAGCTGGATTGAATTCAGGGGTAGCGTGCATGTGTTTACCATGGGGGACAGATCGCATCCACAAACAAAGGAAATCTACGCAAAGTTGGAGAGTTTGACTATCCAAATGCAGGAAGCAGGGTATGTGTTATATACAAACTTTCTGCTACCTAATGTAGAGCAGGAGCATAGAGAGCATTATCTTTGTTATCACAGTGAAAAGCTTGCCATTGCTTTTGGCTTGATCAACACCCCCCATGGATCATCTATCAGGGTCATCAAGAATCTTCGAGTTTGTAATGACTGCCACACTTTCATCAAGTTCATCTCCAAGGTTGTTGATCGACAAATTATTGTGAGGGATACCAACCGTTTCCACCACTTTAAGGATGGACTGTGTTTATGTGGTGATTATTGGTGATGCAAAGTAAAATGATGGCAAACAAATCTTAGAACTAGCCTTGACCTGGCATGCAATGACCAGGTTTTGGTTGTTTAAGAACATTGTATTGTGAGAGAACTATATTTACTAAAAAAAGCATGGAAAATACTTCCTTCCGTGAGTAGTTTGGTCCTTTGTTTCCTCAGTTTTGTTATTTTGACTTCAATTTAATTTGCTGACTAAGAAAATAATCAAGTAATTCAATGAAATTTTACCCTGCCATATTCCATCAGTACTTCTAAACATTATTAAACCAAAACGTTCGAATAACATAACAGTTCCTTTATGTAGCCTTTGTTTATGTTATACATGGGTCAATGAGTTTGACTCGTAAAACTACACAGTTGAATCCTGCTAGCAATATCACAGCCTTTGTTTATGTTATACAATCTTTTCTTGTAGATAATCTTCCCCTGTTGTGTACGCTGAAGCTGAACACCAATGTTCTTTCTAATTGAATTTTATATGTTTGCATGTTTTTTCAAATGTTTTTAATTGATTTAACATTAGTTGCCCTTTATAACTCAGAAGACTGCCTACATTTCTCCATAGTTTGTCAACTCCATCTGCAGATCTTTTCTTTTTCTTGATCCCTATGCCGAATGCAATAAGCATTCTATACTAGGTTTAAAAAGCTTGAAGTGTTAAAATTCATCAATAAACGCATGCTCTAAATCTGAAGATGAAACTTTATGTCTTAAAAACCATTGTTGAACTTGAGTAACAGACACTTCAGTTCTATTTGAACGGAAATGGTAGATTTTAGAAAACTAAAAAGTGAAAAACAGATAAAGCAATCAAAATCATCAAGCCATCGTATTGATAATGACCCCTGTTAAAATTATAACTTTGACATAACTATCAAGGATTCGAAGCCAAATGTAATAACTGTGATAAAGTTTGTAGATATAAACGAGATGACAGTCATTACAAGAAGTTTGAAATAGAAATAGATCATTCATTAAATGCATGCAAAACACAAGAACAATTGTGAAACCTGTGAATATTATTAACAAAGACTTGGGAAGTGTTTTAAAGTTCAGATCTGTTAGTCTCTATGAACTCACTGTGAAGGTTCAGTTGCAAAAACAGTCAATCCACTTGAAGTTAAATAAATACATACATCAAGTGATCGATTCTGAAGTGTTGTGTTTTCTTTAACAGGAAAAGACCAAAACATAGGGATTAGTCCACCTCTCCAAAAGCAAAACTCGATTCATTATAAAAAAATTCAAAAGGTTTCTCCAAATGAATTAAATAAATTAAATTTGTGAACATCCTTGAGACCTCGATGGGCATCCCTGAGCCTAATTTCTTGTCTCTTGGTTTGCTTGATACTGAGACGTTCATAATCATCATGTGAACAAAGATGCACTCTATTAGAGCATTGATATATTTATACAACCTTCTGCTATGTAAACCTATATCTCGTGTGTTAACTTGAGCTTTTGCTTTTAAATGCTATTTTTTGCAAATTGCAAAAAAACTTTATACTAAGTATGGCTGTAGCCAAAAAAGATAAATTTTGAGAATAAGAAATGTGTACCAAACATTCTTCGCTTTTGGGAGCATTGAACTTAATCTAAATGTACAGGTATTGATATGCTGTTAAAAAGATCAAGAACTGTCCTTGAATGTCCTTCCACAGATAAGTTTGTTATTTCAAATTCAAGAGTTAATTTATTGCAAAAACCAAGGCTAGTAATAGTCGTTATAAAGATTGCATAAATCAATAGAAGATCTCATTTAAATCTCTAACAACAGCACCCTAATTGAATAACAAGTTTTTAATGAAAAGAACATCAAAATTAAGCTCAAGCAAAAAGATCTGTGGAGATGATCTCCAGTCAATTGATCAAGCATAGTAAAGCAAAGAGAGTATCGTAGACATTTTTGCTATAGATTAGAAAAGTATGCAATACTGCAAGATGGCACTAACATAGACTCAATTGAAGAGGGATATCAAATAGTACCGACTTTGCAAGATATTTCAGATACTATTTACAACATGACTCATTAAAAATCTTTGACAGGCTTATAATAAGTAGGAGGTATCTTTGACAGGCTTATAATAGCTTTCCTTAGTAGTACCCTACATAGCAGAAAATATTTCAGGGAAAACTAACACTTTAAAAGACAAAAAAACCCACTTCACATTGTATATTGCACTGGCAGAAATATTGCTTAATTAACCAATATTAGAGATATTAGTTTAATATTAATGGCAATGGATGTTTAGAGACTTCTGCAAAGTGATGGATGTATTTGCATTTGTAATTAAAAATGCTAAATGATCCATCTGATACGTAAATTGCAATGGCCTGTTGAGATCTTAACGCAAATACCTACTAGTGCATAACACAACCACGGAACCCCTTCCTCTTAACCCTAAATGACCGCCATTGTGTGTTATACCAATAGCTTCATCAAACACTGTGAACAAACACATTCTTCTTTCATTTGATATTTATCACTGCACGATGGCCATGTTCAAGAATGCTGTGTAGAATTCATAAGACAAACATCAATACCAGCTAAAGTGCACCTCAGGGCAAGATTTGTAGAAAAGAATAGCAATAAGTATTAAAATCTTGGCTTTGATTAATAAAAAATCAGACTTTTATGTTAAAAAATGATGGGCATTAGTGAACCCATTTAAGGACAAATGGTATCAGCTTCGTATGATCAGTTATTCCTCTATCTCCATGGAAATGCCACGGTCTATTTTGGAAAATATGGGACCAATTGTGTTATTTTTTCCAAAGCAGAGCTGATGACAGCATAATATGCAAATCAGGGTAGCACAATGGCGACTGCCCGAGTTTCTCTGCTATATTGCTGCTTATTCAATAACTAACAACAGCCAGCGTATCATCTGAAGCTCTTTCTGAGCATAGGTCTCTTCGGATTCACAAGAAGAGCATTGCTATCACTTGACAGATTAGTAGTCTTCCTCTTTTTATTCCGACCGTGAGTCATTGACTCCACCAACAGACTCGTCTCCATTACAGAGAGCGTTCTTCTTCCCTGGAAAAAAGAAGAGGACGATTTATAAGGAAAACCATTCAGACAATACGAAATAGGAAACCCGATTGATTAAAAAGAAAATAGAAGAGACTTACATTACGTATGGTGTTCATATTAGTAGAGGTAGCAATCAGGTGGGTAATGTCTTGGAGTGGCCGCCTCTTTAATAGATGAGAAATGAATGGCGACCCTGAGCTACCTGCAGACAAAGGGGGAATGTTCTCCTTGTTTTGTTGTTCTTCTTCTTTGGAAATACCCACGATCAGATCCACCTGCAACTGAAACCCCACAGACACCTCCATTCCAATCACAGTATATGGAACGAATGTACTGCTGTGCGGAGAGAGCTGGCGGGTGTAATGGATGGAGAGTATGACATGTATTTGTAAGTGCATTGCAGCCATTGAGTAGCATTGGCGGGGTTAGTTTTCAGAATTTGAGATTTGAAGAGAGGAGGGAGAGACTTGACAGTGGGTTCAAATTTGAAAGTGAAAATGAACGGAGGGAGAAAATGAGTTTTTCTGATTACCTTCAAATTTGAAAGTGAAAATGAATGGAGGGAGGAAATGAGCTTTTCTGATTACCTTCAAATTTGAACTTCCATTTTCAGAATTTTCGTACAAGGAATGACTTTTAAGTGTCTTCGTGCTTTTGGGCCCGTGAGCAAGGTACTGAAATTTATGAGCCAAGTGAATGAATGAAACCGCTCAGCCCTAAAATTGATGGCCATGTGGTTCCATTTGGAAATCTTTGTTATAAAGAGGGTTCCATTTGTATGAAGAGGGTTCCATAAAAATTTGGATGGGTGCTTTTGAGATTTTTTAGGAATATTTTAAAGTTGGTGGTCTCATGAATTTAGTAGTGCAGTTTTAAAAGTTTAAGTTGTGAAATTTAAGGAACGTGGTGGTCTCATAAATTTAGTAGTGCACTTCAACTTAAAAAGTTTAAGCTCTGAAATTACTGTGGTCTCATGAATTTTACTTTTAATATCTTTAATATCCACTATTTTTTATTTTTTATTTCCAAACTACAATGCATAAAAAATATATATATTTTTTTTTAATCCAAATCAGTATGGAATAAGTAAAAACAAGAGCAATATATTATTGAACATATCTCCATTTATTGGACTAGCTCTATCATGAATTTGGAGGCATATTAATTCTCAAAACATCATTTATACATTTTTTTTTTCATTTCCCAATTTTTTTTTATAATTTATAAATAAATAAAAAATTAAAAAAAAAAATCCAACATTTTCACAATGAAAAGACTTCCTAATAAGAATTATGAAAGACCTGCATATATTGCAAATGAAGACCTATCAAATGTATCTTCTTACATGTTAATATTTTAGTAAAAAATAAACATCCATTTGAGGACTTCTAGTTCAAAAGAAAACACGAATTTGAGGTCTTTTGTTTCCCACATAGAAATCCCATCATTCATATACAAATCAAAACTTAAAATTAAAATATAAACAATTGCAAAAGTAATTCAAAATTGAAAACATGTTTTGAGATCTATTACATCTCTATAAAATCAGTTAAGCTTTTGTTTTTTATGGCTCTACATGTCTACATTATTCATATCACCATTTACAAAATTCATTAATGCTCCTTGAGCAAGTATTGCAACTAGATCAACTAATTCATTGGTTGGCATGTATTTGTTCCATTCTCAACAAAAACATCTTCACATGTATCATCTTAATCCTGCACAATGTTTAACGTCATATTATGCAATATTAAACAACAAAGAATGGCTTTTGGAAACATTTTCAAATTTAGATGCTACATTTTTTATTCTAAAATTTGTCGCATTCTCTTTAGCCTTCCAAATGCATGTTCTATCACAATGCATATTGATGACAACTTAAAATTGAATTCTCTCCTTATAATGAACTCCTCATTTTAGACAAAAGCCTTCCTTACATGCTCAAGTGTCATTTGGTTACCAGTCCATTTGATATGATTTTAAAAATGAATATAAAAGACATTGATGAACTTATTCACAACTATTACCATGGTTGACTTTCCACAACCAAATAGTTCATTGATGTTAACCATTGTCATTCCAAATGACAATCATAAAACTGCAATAGCAACTTGTTTCTCAACTCTAGAAGGACCCCACTCTTTATAGTTGTAGCAAATGAATATGGTATTTCACCTTGCTTTAGGTCATCATTCAAATTTTCACAAAGATTTTGAAATAATGCATGCGGCAACCTAAAAATGTTGTAGAAACACTCATCGTCGCATCTAACATGAAAAATATAGTGGTTCCACCAATGTAAAGAGTGTGGTTTGATATACCACTCACCCTAAATTCTAGCAATGTCACTTTCTAGCTCATAAGTGATTGCACAAAGCATTGTTTCAATGTCATCTAAGTCCATGTTTGACAATTGTCATATTTTAGATGAATCTATTCTATGTTGCTTGAAAAAAAATTGTATATTGTTTGAATTTTGAAGATTGTTCCAAATTTGTAATGCCAATTGAATAATATTTGATGCAATGGCAAGAATAAATTTCATTTTTATGTTGAATTGTTGTGCAATAGTGATCTCCACCCTACAAAAATAGAAAATGCAAAAAAAAAACATTAAGTATAATGTTCTAATGTCTATAAATATGGTTAAATACATTTGTGAAGCTTATGCAAGAATAATAAGAACATGGCAGAAACAAAATAAAATGGACTATTTATTGAACTAAATTTCTAAACTACTATGGTTAATAATAATTAGGGGTGTCTTACATGTAATGGAGTGCAAAACCTTATAAATAGTTTTATTTTGATTCAACTTAATACTATATGAGGGTCTCTTAACCTTAAACCACGGCCAAATATAATAAAATTTACAATTTACACCTTATAACTCCTATATACATCATCTTATATCTCCTAAAACTACTTGTAAATCAAAATATTTTCCACTTTAATATTGTATACCATACTAATACAAAACTATATACTCATCACAGCCTTCGACCTACTTCCATTTATCACAACTTAGAAAGACTAATAAAAATGATCACATCCTTTTTTAAACATCCTTAAAAAACATGTGATACAAATTTTCAACCCCAACATATTTTTTTAGGTAAATTAGGAAATAAAAAAATCATACCATATGCCACAGGCTTAAATAATGGCCATTACAACATATACTCCATTCTCATACACCTTGCTTCAAGATATTAGCAAGAAAATAAAATCTAAAAAATATGTAACTCTACACTCTACATTTTTTATTTATCTAATGGCTTTTAACTTAGCTATCAGCTACTATAAGCCAACGGAAACTCCTTCGGGATAATATTATCTTTAAATTTTCTATCTAGATGATGGGAACTTGGAGGTAGGCTTGGAGAAACAAGATTTATTTTAGATGGACTTCCACAAGCAAGGATTCAAGCAGTAAGTTTTTATCTTTCAATGGGATTCATCTTGTTCACTATACTTTGGAAAAATTTGAAATTTGACTTTACTTTGTGGAAATTCTAATTTGATTTAAGTCTTTATAGGTGAAAAAAAGAAAAATGGGGTGTATCACCAAAATGGAACAAAAATGATGAACCTCCTATTTTTCTATATTTCATTCAATATGTGTGTTATAATATGCAAATGAGTAACATAAATTAAACCTAACTAATATAGCAATCAAAAGGAAAGTTTTAATAGGGTCAAATGTTATGTACCTATTGCAAAAAATGTTTTTTTGAACCTCACTAAGGACTCATTCGCCCTATGGCGAATGGGCTCTGGATAGGGCTCTAGAAAAATGGTTTATGTTTTTTATTCCTCTTAGTCTACACTCCCAGATCCTATTCGGGCACTATTGGAAAGCCAAAAATAAATCTTGTAGCTCAATTTATGTGATTTGACAACTTTCTTTGCAACTTTGATAACTTTGACAACTTTTGCAATTTTGCTCTCCAAATGATCTTCAACCTAAAACTTGCAATCACACATCGAAGGAGAGAAAAAAGTTGTTTTGTTAGAGAATATGGGTTTTCCTTGGTCAAACCCTATTTTGGTAATTAAACCTTGAAATGAAATGAAATGAAATAAAATATGAAAGGAATGATGAATGAACAAATGAAATGTCACAACTCACCACACCTTAATTGAAACCTTGGGTAACAAAATACAATCTAATATGAAGTGGCCTCAATGAATGTAGATCTTGATCATGAACTTGATGTGAAACAATGCCTTGAATATGCTTGATAGATCTTGAATACTACATCAACACATTAGCTCAAACAACATGCATGATACACTAAATCTTTGACATGATGAAATGACTCTTGATTTCTACAATAATTTTCTATAAATCTACCCTTGAATGCCTTAGAAATTGCTCTTGAATGCTCTATAATGCTCTTGTGAAGTAACTCTTGAGATAACTTGAGTTTGCTAGGTGAAACTAGGTGAAATAGCCTTGTATTTATACATGTCTTATCATTAAATCCTAAAATTTAAATATCACAAGCCAACATTAAATCATGGATTTGAAATCATTAAAATACTGCCAAAAACATATCCCAAGGGGGGTCCTAGGTCACTCACCTAGGAAACACACCTAGGAAACACTTTGGGAAATGTGAAAATAGGGTCCTATGACCTAGTGAGGACCCATTTGCAAAGTGGCGAATGGGTCCTAGGTCACTAACCTAGGACACATACCTTCTAAAATTAAGTGTTTTTTAATGGAATTTATGAATGTCAGGTTTTATCTCTCAAAATTTGCATTTAATTAGGCTTGGATTTGAATTAAAGGGGCCAATTAAGGCACATTAACCTCAATTAATTAATAAAGCCCTAGATTAGTGTGAAAGTGTAAAGATACACTTTACAACACCCTTAGAATAAGACACAATTAAGTCCATTTAGTTTAGAAGGTCCCTAAACTTAATGTGAATGCGTAAAACATATTACAACACTAAATCAAGGCAACATTAGGTTCATTTTATTATTAATTATTCCCAAATTAAGGAAAAAGGGATACTTTTTCCAATACTACATTTTTCCCTCACATCAAACTCACACTAAAGTAGACATTCAAGACACTTATGTATGCAAAAATGACAAAGATACACAATCATACAACATCAAAGACCAGAAAGATCAAGCCTAGATGGTCCAATGTGATGTGGAACACATCTAAGCTATCGATTTGCGCTCACTTTGAGGTAGTGAAACTCTAGGTTGTCCACTAGGTGAGTCTTCCAATAAAGGTGGCTTAGTGAGAAAGTCATTCCTATGTGTCAGCTCTCATCATATTAACCATACCAAAGTTATCCCTCTGATAACTACAATAAGGCGCCATAGAATGAAATGAAACAAAGGGGTGGAAAATGAGAGAATCATATTAGGCTCCCATACCATATCAAAGCTATCCTCCTGAAAACTTCAATAAGGCACCACAATGGAAGGCAAGGCTCCACAGGAAAGCAAGGTGTGTTATGCTAGGTGGCCTTGAATTAGGGTTTTGAGCTTCACAAGGTCAGCAAGTTGTATTATGCCAAACACTTTTGAACAATAATGTATAGGTTTTTGTTCAAGGGAATTTTGCTTCATTTGTGTAAGGTCTTCTTCTTAAGGAACATTGTGCCTAATGTCTCCAAGAGAGGACAAGTCAAGAGTAAAATGTTCACAACTTAGGGAATGTGGTGTGTCGCATCACCACTAAGAGGAAAGTTGTACGCTATGAAATATCACACTCTTGGAGGACATCAAACCCAATGAAACCACCAAGAAAAGAACGCATCACAAGAAAAAAGAAAATCACACCATGAAACACACAAAATGTCGAAAGATATTATTGATGTATGCCCCCACTTTAAAGCGATTGCTAACGCCATTGCTATGAGCAATTGTGCAATTGCTTTAAAGTAGGCAATGTTTACTCCTAATACATGAGATCTTACTCAAAAATCCCTATGCCAAGTCATATGTTTCCAAAATAAAGCTACATCGTGAAAAAGGAGGGAGGGTTTCCCCAAAAAACACATATGGGATCTATGAATTCGAGGCTAGTATATCTTTGCTACAACATTGTTATAGAGCTCAAAAATGTCATCATTCCCCAAATACTCATAGAACTGGAAGAATGACACAAAGAGAGTGAAAACAAAGAAAAATCCTTTTGATTCAACATGGAAGAGACCTATTTATGTCTTGATGTCTCTTGCATCATCCCCAAAAGGAAAACACAAGACAAATAAAAAAGGATAAAATGTGTACGCCATATAGAAGAATGTAGATACATATAGAGGAGTGCACAAAAAGAGAGAGATACATCAAATAGAACAATAAAGGGGATTGCATTATGCACATGCAATCACATAAAGAAACATGAAAAAAACAAACAATGCAAAAGACTAGTAAGGTACATGCAAGTCAACCTATAGCAGGTCATCTGCATCCCAATCTTGATCAGTATATATGGAAGACGAACAACTAGCCAAAGGGACAACGACAAGTGTTGAACTAGGAAAAGCACCAAGTTCAACACCCTTATTAGTAGATATGTCATTTAAGCTAATAGAAGAGGAGAACAATGAATTCAACTCATTATGCACTTGTTCATCAATCTTTGTAATATCAATGTCATCATCTAAATTAATTGCAACAGGAGGTCAAATGATAATGTCTCTGGAAGGTTTGTGCTTATGTTGCAGTGAAGGTATAGAGTTATCATGCATTTCTTCAAGAAAGTTCGGATTTTGATTTTTGATGTTGCTCTTTTCTTCTTTATTTTGTAACATACAAGCAATAGCACGACATCTACGCCTACGCTCTGTAGCATTTTGATTTAGTTTCAATATGTTATCAATTTGGGATTGTGTAGGAGTGGGTTTGTCAACCATAGGTTTCTTTTCTTCCCTTAGGAGAGGAATGAAAGGAACCATAGGAGGTTTCTCAACCACTTTCTCTCTAGCTTTGTAAAGTTGTTAAAATTTAGGAGGCACAACGGGATTGTTTTGATTGTCTTGTGGTCTCTTATAGGAAATGGTATGAGGATTTGTCATAGGTTGTCGTTGGATATTTGGAAGGGCTTTTGGTTCACTCATAGTTTCGTCAAGGATAGGTGGCTCAATCATGGGTTGAGGCATGTTTCTAAGGGATAATTTTGTTATGCGCTTTGCCTTAAACTTTTGATATGTTTGAACAATTAGTCCTCATGAGGTCTAATAAGTTCAATAGGGTCAGGACAAAAGAAATCGAATGAAAAATTCCCACGAGAAGACATAGGATTAAAGCCACTATGGTGCACTGTAAAGATTTCATTGCCAAAGGGAAACTTTAAACATTTATGCACAACCAATGGTATGAAATTCATGGAGTGAAGCCATGGATAGCCTAACTTCACATGAAATTGGTTCGACGATGGGATGATAGTGAATGAGACACTTAATGTTTTTGGTCCGACTTTTAGAGGGAGATTTATTGAGACAATTGTAGGGCAAGAAAAACCATTATGCATTTTAATCCATGCTTTTGGTTTGTCATATGTATCTTGATAGAGTTCATGCACAAATAGGAATTCCTCAGTAATCACATTCTCTACACAGACGAGATCAATTAATATCCCATTAGTAGGCTTCTCATTGATTATTCCAGCTATGTAAAGAGGACCATCAGGTGCATGTTTGATTATGTTATTTTGTGAGAAAGCAATATCAAGAGGCATTTTGGTTGAGCCCTTACAAGGTTTAGCTTCAATAAAGTTGATCGAGGCATGTATGTTATTATTCTCTTGTTTGTTTAAGTTCTCATGAAGGAAGCAACTAAGGCTATTGAAAATTTGTGTTTCGTTTTCAATTTTAAGCATTTTCCTTAGATTTTGTAAAGTAGGGAACATACTAATGTCCATACTTTCAGTAAGCACAATGTATTGTAACTTTTCTAGGCCTTCATCTAGTCCTTTTATGTCTTCTTGTGAGATATGAACAACATCATGCACATTGGTTGTAGGTAAATAAGTCATGGGAAATGAGGCATGCATGCTATGATCCATAAGGGGTTGATTATCAAGACTATTGGAAAGAGAGTTAAAAAACCCAAGATCCATAGCTAATGGTGTATCACGAGATGACATGAGTCTTGAACTACGTCTCACAATAGTATTGCTAATAGGACACCAAGTTGTAAAACTCATACAAGTTTCACAAACTTAGTGTACAAACCCAAAATGGAAAGAGGCTTAAAATGCAATGCAATGACCTAGAATGCAATTTGTAAATGCAATTTTCAGATTGTAAACAAGGTAATTTTCTTATTACAATATGCAACAATTTGAAAATGAAATCTTGTAAATGCAAATTTCAAATCACACCATGCACTAAATTATCAAATTAAGCTAGATATAATGAAATTAATGAAACAAAAACTCAGCAAACTGTAACAGATATCTGAAAGCAACAAAAAGAATCACAAAAATGAAGATTTTAATGCTTGGAAATTTAAATTATGATCTGATCAAGGACTCATTCACACTAGGACGAATGGGTCCTAGATTAGGGTTTTTAAACTAATTTTTACAAAATTTCAAGTGTTTTCTAGTGGTTTTCATATTTAGGCTTTCTACAAGTTTTAGTTTGATTTTATGTAGAATGCAATGTGAAATTTAAGTGCAAAATGTGACAAAATGATGACCTAAAAGACCTAGTTTGATATGCAATTTTGTTTCAATTTTCAAATGCAAGTTTATATGATGTATATGATATGCAAGACGACTAGGATTTTTTTGTATTTTTCAAATATAAATAATTTAAACAATGCAATCCTAAAATCCTATATGCAATGCAAAGTTGAATGCAAATTAGACACCATAAATGAGACCTAATTCAATGCAAATGAATACAAAGATCTAAATCTAGGATGAAAAGGACTCCAAAACTAGAAAATTATAATGCTCAAAAGGTCGGGTTCACCATAATGAAACAAAGAAAAATGGGGTGTATCACCAAAATGGAAAAAAATGATGAACCTCCTATTTTTCTATATTTCATTAAATATGTGTGCTATAATATGCAAATGAGTAACATAAAATAAACCTAATTGATATATCAATCAAAATGCAAGTTTTAAGAGGGTCAAATGTTGTGTACCTATTGCAAAAAGTGCTTTTTTGGACCTCACTGAGGACTCATTCGCCCAATGGCAAATGGGTCTTGGCTAGGGCTCTGGAAAAATGGTTTATGGGTTATGTTCCTCTCAGTCTATACTCCCATATCCTAGTCAGGCACTGTTGGAAATCTAGAAATAAATCTTGTAGCTCAATTTCTATGATTTGACAACTTTCTTTGCAACTTTGACAACTTTGAATTTTTTTGCAATTTTGCTCTCCAAATGATCTTCAACCTAAAACATTCAATCACACATCAAAGGAGAGAAAAATATTGTTTTGTTAGGGAATAGGGTTTTTCCTTGGTCAAACCTCGTTTTGGTAATTAAACCTTGAAATGAAATGAAATATGAAAGGAATGATGAATGAACAAATGAAATGTCACAACTCACCACACCTTAATTGAAACCTTGGGTAACAAATTTGTCTAACATGAAGTGGCCTCAATGAATGTAGATCTTGATCATGAACTTGATGTGAAACAATGCCTTGAATATGCTTGATAGATCTTGAATACTTCATCAACACATTAGCTTAAACAACATGCATGATGCACTAAATCTTTGACATGATGAAATGACTCTTGATTGTTGCAATAATCTTCTATAAATCTTCCCTTTAATGCCTTAAAAATTCCTCTTAAATGCTCTATAATTCTCTTGTGAAAGTACTCTTGAGATAACTTGATTTTTCTAGGTGAAACTAAGTGAAATAGCCTTGTATTTATACATATCTTATCATCAAATCCCAAAATTCAAATATCACAAGTCAACATCAAATCATGGATTTGAAATCATTAAAATACCACCAAAAACATATCCCAAGGGGGGGTCCTAGGTCTAAGTGAGGACCCATTCGCCATGTGGTGAATGGGTCCTAGGTCACTCACCTAGGACACACTTCGGGAAATGTGAAATATCATGTGAAAATAGGGTCCTAGGACCTAGTGAGGACCCATTCACCATGTGGCGAATGGGTCCTAGGTCACTAACCTAGGAAACACACATTCTAAAATCAAGTGTTGTGTAATGGCATTTATGAATGTTGGGTTTTATCCCTCAGAATTTGCATTTAATTAGGCTTGGATTTGAAGTAAAGGGGCCAATTAAGGCACATTAACCTCAATTAATTAATAAAGCCCTAGATTAGTGTGAAAGTGTAAAGGTACACTTTACAACACCCTAAATAAGGCACAATTAAGTCCATTTAGTTTAGAAGGGCCCTAAATATAATGTGAATGTGTAAAACACATTACAATACTAAATCAAGGCAACATTAGATTCATTTTATTATTAATTATTCCCAAATTAAGGAAAAAGGGATACTTTTTCCGTTACTACAGTAGGAATAACAATTTTTTTGAATGTATAGATGAAAGCACACATAAGAATAATAAATTATTAGTAAAGACAACTTGCTCCCTGCTGACACAGGTTCATTTTGAATTTCTTTGGTTCACTTTAGTTTTTTAACAATTTATAAATAAAAAAATAGTCTTTTGATTGAGTTATGAAATTTGTGTGACCAATAATTTAAAATTGTCTATATTCTTTTAACTGATGTACTAATAATGGCATGGAAAATAGTAAGTAGAAATGTAAATGATAATGTTGTTGTTTTAATAATATGCAGGTTAGGGAAACTATTTGTGTTTTATCATTGCATTCCCCTACAAATGTAGCCAAGGAAATAGAAACAAGGGCAACTATTCTTGCTTCTGAACTAAAGCTTGCTATACAAGAATAACAAAAAAATTATAAATTTAGTTTAATTTAGTTATTGTTGGTGTAACTGATTCAAGATCCACAAGTATCATACAAATTTACTATATTCTACACTATCCTTCTAACTAAGGACATCAGGATCTTTATGTTTTTTATGCTAAGCATGGTCTGATGAATAAACATAACAAATATCTACATTAGAAATAGCAATATTGAACAACTAAATAAATGATATGTATATACTACAATATCTCACATATAAAATATTTGTAAACTTCACTTGACACTTCACAAGTATTTATGTACCTCAGGTATCATTATCAACAACTTAACATTCAATCTTATTCAAATTTCTCTTTGCACTCTACTAAAGCCAAATATATATTTGATAAGAAGAAAGACAAAGATAGGCATGTAAAATTGAAAAGAAAATAAATGAATTCATCTATCCAAATTTTACAAGAAAATAAACAATTTTGAGTCACTAAATCAAGATGAGTAAATAAGCATACATAATATCAATGCACATTTATATATCCATTTAAACTATATTGTATTGAAAAAAATGAAAATAGAAAAATTCAAATTCAAAATTCATTGTATTGAAATAAATTTGGAATACAATTTTTTTTTTGCATATTATTTAAATGGCATACAAAATCTCACTTAACTAAGTACAAACATTGAACAGACTCATTTTTCATTTGAAAATGATTCAGATATCTTTAGCATTGCTTGACCAATAGAATGTAGGGTTGCAACCAGGTTCATTTGCATATTGACCTTTTGCTCTTCCAATTTAATCAACTTTTCATCATTTAATTCTTTATTTTTTAGTTGTCTTTTCATTAAAGCATACTCTTTTTTGTGGTGTTTCATATGGCCATTTTTAACAATATGCAATGTAGAAACAACCAATTTGTTGTTTTCAAGAATAGTGTCTTTCATACCACTTGTTTTGAATGTTGATTTTTGATTTTTACTTGTGTAACCTTTTTTTATTTCATTATCAGTGTTTAGTGAGCCTTGACATATATTTACTGTATCAAATTCATCAGTTGAAGCATTTTCATTTGGAGAGGAAATTTTATCACCAAATGTATAGTTATTGTTTGAAGTATCAATATATATATATATATATATTACTAGGATCAATAACTTTTTTATTACCAAAATTGACCTCCATTGCGACCATAATTTCATTTGGAAAGTTGAGTAGAATTTTTTTATAGCCCTCTCTACTTGTCATATTCCAATAGCTATAATGGCCAAATGGAATATGTGACTCATAATCTCTTATTCTTTTATAATTTCAAAAAACATGTTCACATTGATCTCAATATTATTTTTTATTTGAAAGACACCATGACAAGAATAATAGTCTTGTAAAATTTTCCAAGTTTTTCAACAGATGTTATAGTTTTCTTCATTGCCCCACTATTAGATAGTGTCTTTCTTAATACGCTTTGCTTCAATAAGGATTATGGTGTTTGAAATGGCCCAACATGTCCTTCCTTTCTATGTAGGAGGAACCAAAGGTGGTTTATCTTGGTCATTCAATTGTTTGGATAATAAATGATCTTTAATTGTAAAAAAAACATTAGTATAATGTTCATATGGAGTAGAGGAGAAGACTTCTTCATTTGAACTTTTTATACTTGTAGGAAAATCAAAGATGAATTTTTCATTAATTCTTTGTGTACTTGGAACAAAATCAAGACCGCCATCATCTATGGAATATATATCTTCATCTTCTATGTCATTTGTGAAAGTATTGTAGTGAATCTCCTAAAGCCACGTTTTGTAGGAATTGGACAATGTAAATTCCTATCCATGGTAATGAAAAAACTATATGTTGTTTCGCACTAGAGTAAAATATATATTAAAAAGTTATTATGTTTAGTAAAAATATTGTGTTGATAGACATATATGTTACACAACAAATAGATATAGAAAAATTTCCATGTATTTAAAAATTTATAATATTTTATTAATAAAATTACGTATACAATCCATGATATTTGGCATTATTATTTAGAGGTGCTCTTTTGCTTGAAAATGTGGAACTATGTATATAGGTTGTTCTCACTATATCTTTCTATGTGTTTAATGGTTGTTACAATGACTTCTTAGCGCCTTGTCAAATCTAGTTTCTATGTGTCCTGTGTCTATAGTTTAATATATGCTATGTTGTTTAATTGAATTTTATTTAAAAAACAAACTATTTATAGTTTCCTATGTTTATATTCTTTTCATAATGAACTATTATTGGTACATATTACTCTATAAGAAAATGTACATAGACTAGCTAAAAACTAAACATAAACTAGGTGAAAATGAATAGTCATTGTTACATATTATTTGGTGCATTGACGAGGTTTGTTTAAATACAATTTGAATACTAAAACTAACACTACTAGCTTTCTAATAGACTGGTAACAATATTCACAAAGATTTATTCATCATTTCTGACAATTTTGTCAAAGTTCAATGTAAACATTACTTCTTGAATTTAGAGAATAATTGATGTGGTTGTTTTATGGTAAGCAATTTGGAATATTCTTGGGATCTAATAATTTTTTAAATTGGTAGACACAAGACCCCCAACTAAGATTTTGATATATAGGTATTTTATGAAATTAATACATAATTATATCCTTTTATGATGTTCGAGTTTAATTTTTTTTTCAATTTTGTAGGAGGTCCCATGAAGCAAAATAAATTATGCCATAGGATTAATTGGAGTTGGTAGTTTTGTAAAAGTGTATAAAGGAGTGTTGAAGGATGAGACAATGGTTGCTATCAAAGTTTTTTGATATGTAGAATGAAGATGCACTTAAGAGTTTTGATTAAGAGTGCAAAGTTTTGAGAAGAGTTTGGTATAGAAAGCTACTTAGAATCATAACCTCTTATTTAGAACCAAACTATAAAGCATAAATATTTCCTCCAATGTCAAATGGGAACCTAGAAAACCTTTTATATCCTCCAAGAAAAAACAGTTCTCAAGGGCAATTGTGTAGCTTGGATTTGATTCAAATATTGAGAATATTGATGGACATTGGTTGCAATCAAAGTTTTTGATCTATAGAATGAAGATGCACTTAAGAGTTTTGATAAAGAGTGTCAAGTTCAATTGATCTTACCTATTTTGGAACTACTCTTTTGATGAATTGTTTTCTACTAAAGCATAACACTTCTACATTTTTATTGTTCTACTTAAATATTTTGTGAAAACTAATTGTGGAGGCAAGAAATAAGGTGGAATATTATATGGATATGAGTACTAAATATTTCTATTAGCATTTTAATATGCTATTGGTTGCACCCTATTCATTCAATTTCAATGTTCTAGCTATGCTCGTGTATATTTGTTTTAGATATAAACTCATTAGTAGTTGATGGAGGAACATCCATTTTAAGGCTAAAAAAACAAAGACTGATTGGAATAGGCAAAGAAGATGAAAAACATATAGATCTATCTCTTTATATCTATATAAATATTTGTACATGCACATATTGTCATTGGATTTAATGTAAATTAATTTTTCATTGAAATCACACAAAGACTTGTTCCTTTCCTACCAAATAATTACATTTGTAAAATCAAATAGTAGATGATAGTACAAACCCATATTTTATAAGATAGGTTTGTGCATCCTTTTAGCAATTACAATGCCAGTCTATTAACCAATGTTTTCTCGTGATATCTCTATAAAATTTTATTTTGCAACTCTAGTGTAGGTCTTAGATGCATATGCATGGGTGTGGACTGAATGAAAACTATAACTTAATATATTACTTATATTTTTATTTTGATACCAAAGGAAAAAAAATCTATTTAGAGTAAGTTTATAAAGCACTTTGAAGATGTTTGATAGACATCCAAACTAAGAATATAATCATGATTAGAAATATGATACCCATAGTTAATGCTCATTGTAAAATGGAGCCTTGAAATCCATTCCATGTTTAGTCAAAGCTAACAACAATATTGATCCTATTCCAATGGGAAATTTTTATCAAGAAAATATTTTTAGGAAGCAACTATGAAACAACCATGTTGATCGACCCACCAACATAAAGAAACAACATTGAATATGAACTATATTAACACAAGAAGATCCATCAAATCAAAATAATTCAACATGGCCCTGTTCAAGTTAAAAAATGATGGTTAGCAAGAAAGAAGGTGGAATGTTATATGGATATGAGTACTAAATATTTCTATTAGAATTTTAACATGCTATTGGTTGCACCACCAACTATGATGAAAAGAATTATGAATCCAATAGAAAATAAATCGATGGGAACAACAAATGTGACAATATTCATACATATTTAATAATAAAAACAACAATTGAGACATGATTTGTGCACAAAATGATTGGAATAGAAAACATATCAAAGATAAAATTTAAAAACTAAATCAGTCCATAAAATAAATTTTAAAATTGAAACATACAAAGTATAATTTACAATACCTCTATTTGTTGTTGCTCTTCTTTGGTCTATGTAGTGTTGATGGAATGAAGAATGCTATAAATTAAAAATTAATACATCATTTTCCCTTCATTTTTTTTCTAGCAGGAATCTAAAATTCAGAAGATTGAAAAGTGACAGAAAAAAACTCATAAACTAGTGGGGCAATTTCTATCACCACCCCAATTTCACCTACTAATATTTCTAGTCCTAAAAGGTAGGGACTACTATTTTTCAGAAAAAGGTTCCAATTAATCTTGTATTATATTCTTTTTGCTTCATGAGACCTCTTGCTCCATGAAAATAGTTATGAAGCCCCCCATCAAACCATGCTATTATTAATGAAAAATATTAAAGTTTTTAGGTTTTTTTTTTAAGTTTTAGTCTTAAAGTTATTGAATTATTTTGTTTGATGTATGAAGAAGAAAATTCTATACATAATCACTAAGTTCTTATATTTTGTCAGTAAGTTTCAAATTTAATAAATATATATTTTTATCAATAATATTTACTATTTTTACTATAGAGCACTCATTTACGCTACTCACAACAAAATTGAAAATATTCATATTTTTTTGTTAGAATTAATGTCTTTTACCTTGCAATCTTATGTATTGTTCATGTGTCTTTGTTAGCAATAAATATGGAGAAATACATATCAAAGTTTTGAGCCCCATGTACTTTCTAAGTGTTGTAGTTTATACCCCGAACTCAGTAATATAAAGGTAAGCACTCTTTGATTCAATCACAGGAAGGACTTAAATAGATATTCACAGATTGATAGATAACCTCAATTAGATGGAATTTTGATACTTGTTGTATTAATCATGTTCAAAAGGGTACAATATATATCTTCCCCTATACTATGCCTATTTTCTTACTTTCTTACATATAATCCTTATACCTTTCATATGCAAGTTCAAACAAAGTTCTTACATATATTCATCTATTCACTCTTTCATATATATGTACCCCCTCTATCATCATATCTTTCCTTATACATATATATAAGGGATGGGACGCGACCCATCTATGCTACCCCTAGTCTAGAGGGTACCTTTACAATATTAGGCTCCACAAGCTCTTTGTGGCAAGATGTGGTATGTTTTCCCCAATGGTGCCTTCATTGGTTTGCTTTCTGACTAACATCATCCCCCCTTCCAAAATGTTGACTTGTCCTCAAGTCAACGCTACTGTGCTAGAATTATATCCTTGTAGATCTCCTTTAGGCTAGAAAAAGTGGTATCCCACTGGGTCTTGGCCATATGTAGTTGTTGTGTCAGCACTTGGATTTGTAATAGGAGCTTCTCTGCCCTTGGGAGTGTTTAGGGAATTTGAATCTTTTGGGCTAACTGTTGGGATTCTTGGAGGACTCCAATGATATGAGCTAGCATTAAGCTAACAACCTCCTAGAGCTGGTGGAATTTGTGTCGAACCCTATCTCTTTTGTCTTGCAGATGTTGGAGTTGTGCATGCAGTGCTTCTATTTGTACTCTAGAATTCCCATTTATACCCTGCAATGCATCGTAAGCTATGGTTCTTTGAAGAATTTTTACTTCTAACCAATCCATCTAAGCCCTAGTCATTATTTTTAGTATTTCCCATTGTAAAAAGAATTGGTATAAGGCATTCAGATTCCCTTCGATGTTTTTTCGAGGTATTAATCTATGATTCCAAAATAGAGTGTGCGGTAGCACACTTCTTTCTTTCCTCATTTGTTCTTGTCTTCTAAAATTATGCTATACTTGTTGCCTCATTTTTTTCTTCTATGGGTGTGTATCCTTGATCACTCCTTCCACCAAAATTTTTAACTATGCTGCCAAAGGTTGGGATGGGTCTCCTTGGATGTTAGGGAATTTTCCTTGTATCTTCTTTACTAGCTCCTCTAACTAGTTAGAGTTCTCTACATGATGTTTGAGGATCTCTTCCCTTGTATTTTAGTGTAGGATATCACCCAACTGATATTTGTGCAAGGGCGATACACTCTGAAGGTCTACCTATGACCCTACTAATGGAAGTTGTAATAGTTGGGGAGATGTCACTAGTTGTAGCTACTTCTGTTTGGCCAAGAATTCATTGATGGACTGCATAGAGGATGTGGCAGAGGAAGAGGTTGTTTCAAATTTCAGATGGGGTGAAGATTCCTTCTTTGAGGAAATTTTTTTAAGCTTTGCTTCTTCCTCTTGTAGTTGTTGGTAAGCTCTTTTTGTTGCTTCTTTTATCTCCTTTTTCACTATTTAGGTGATTTATGGTTTCTCTATCATTGGCTTATCCAATCTTTATTTGGACCAAAGCTTTTTAGTTTGAATCTGAGCCATTGTATTTTACTTTTGCTAAGAGGTAACTGTAGCAACCACTTCTCTAATAGCTAGGTTATTTAAACACTCCTCTTCTTTTACTACATTTTCTCTTCTCTTCTTCAATGCAATAGTCAATGAGTTCGGAAAGCAATCAATCATATCTTCTAAGGTTGTTTTTTATGCTATTATATATCTAATGATCACCCTCTCTGTAATTTATTGGTTTGGACCTATCATGTTTGGGTAATTTTGTAGTGTCATATCCATTACCCTTCTAGAGCAAACCACTATATAGTTAATCATCATCTACTAGTGGGGAGACTTTAGGGATATTTGTAGTCTTCAAAATGGAAATGTCTTCCGGTATTGTTTGCTCTTCTACCTCTACATCCACCACTTGTGGAGAGACTTCTCTATGTGCCTTTTCCTTCCTTCTCTTAGGATTCTTCTTCAAACTCATTTGTAAGATGGCTTTTATAGCTTCCTTTTTTGATGATTCATTCTTGGGAAGAGTGGTGATGAGCTTCCTCTTCCTTAGTTGACTACTCTCTCCTTGTGAATTTTTGTAAGGGTGATATGCTCCCACAAAGTGGATGTACTTTGCTCCTTTGGTTCCTACTTTGGTAAGGACCATTTCTCCTACAAATTCTCCTTATTTTTGTCAAAATGTTCCTCATCCTTCTTCTTTGCAATGTTTTTCATATATTACCTATAAGTGGTAAACTTTTTAGCTTGTGGATCTTTTGGGCTGTTGACGAGTGTGGAGGCATACATGTAAATTTTTTATCAGTAACCTGATAGGGGAGCTAAGGTATCCATGATGTCCTAGGATCTATAGCTTCCATGAATGTGTAATCTTTATCTACAAGGAATATTATATCTTTAATATAATGGAAAAACACCTCATATGAGATGTGTTTCTTGGCTTGGATATTTTGTTGGAGGGATTTGATAAACCCTAGTAGTGGTAAATGATATGGCGTCTTGGATCTGGGCAGCCACTGCCTGGGTTAAATCTCATATTTTCACCGCAAATCCTGCTAGTTACTTCATAAATTAGAAGGTGAGGAAAACTAACAAAGTCCCATACTTGAATCGATAATGGGATTGTTTGATGTGTTGGATGTTATCGAGGAGATCCTATCATAACACCTCACAAAGGCATACATATTTTCCTTTTGTGACCATCTGATACATCGTGTGAAATGTGGTTGCAATGGATGAATCTTCTTGGTTGGTGTAGTAGACTTTGTAAGCATTTCCCATGGTGGCATACTTGACCATGGGGTTGGTGATTATGGTTACATCTAGGCTTCAACCATCATAGGTTTCTCTAGTTAATCGGGTTATCTCTACATTCTTAATGGCCTTTTTTATGGGACTTCCACCTAAGCCCATAGGCATATAACTACTTGGATAGCATCTTTTTTAATTAGTTATGGTTGGTCCAGGTAGAGGTATTTGTCATGAAATCTGCTCAAAATTATCCAGACCCAATCTTCTTGTCTAGTGAAATCTAGGAATTCTCTCCACACATCCAGTCACTTCTCTGCTATGTTCTTGTATTGTGGTAGATATTGTTGTGTGCCTTGTTGTAGGAGACTAAACCTCAAGACTTCAAACTTGGTATGATTGATCTCCACGAGGGTTGTGTGGATGTATTTTCTAATATCTTCTATATGGATAACCTCTACGAGTACTTTTGAGAATACTCCTATTGGGTTTGTCTCCATCACTTGGTATGGAAATTGTTTACACATTGGCCTTGGCTTTTGGGAGACATCCATGAGAATAGGTGTGGCCATTGTTGTAGATGAAGTTTTGTAGTTGAGTGGAAACTAGCATAGGGTTTCTAAAGTGCATAAGCAAGGATATGAGCCTCATTTCTCTTGAGGTGGACACTCCCTCTTTTGTTGTGTAACAAAGGAATCCATGATCTATTGAGCACTAGCTCCAATCTCTTCCAAAATATTTTATTTTAAGTTCATCTAACTTTGATTTCCTCCCAAGTATGGAGAGTGGAATAATAAAAAAGATTTAAAATTATAAATCTTACCTAATTCTTCCAAGATCACTTCAATTTTTGAATAATTTAGAACAAGTATTTCCTCTTCATCATCACCTAAGAGTTGGGTTGAGCTACATTGTCATATATTAATTTTATCCCAAAAATACAATAATAGAATTTAAATTTGAACTTAGCTATATATTCATGTTGGTGAAAATATCACAATGAAAATTAACAATAAATTTGTTGTATGTTTGTGTGTTTACAATTTGGTAAATACTAGGGAAACATGGGGATGCATCCCCAACATTTTCTAGGCATCCCTATTTTTGGGATAGTTTGGGGATATGGGGAAACCTAGGGTAGGTCCCCAAATTGGGTAAAAATACGGGGGACATCCTAGAAAATTAAAGGGGATGATTGACAATCCTTGTAAAAAGGTATTTAAAAAATACCCTAAAGAAAATGATTAAATTATGAAAGTGGTGTGTGCCATGAAGGTTTGTGCGGTTTCAAAGGCCTTAATTTGTGCTTGGTGGTGAGGGCTCTACCCCTCTTCCTCGTTGCGCCAAGGGTGCTACCCCTAGACCCCATAATGGGTGTTGCCCCTCAATCTCACTAGGGACATTGCCCCTAGACCCCCATGAGGGGTGTTGCCCCTCAAGCTCACTAGAGGCATTTCCCCTAGACCCCCATGAGGGGTAGTGCTCTTCAACCCCATAGAGGTCTCCACTCCCAACCTCCACTAGTTATTGGATATCTTGTCACATAAGAAACTTGATTACAATGAGGGGGTCTAGGAGTAGAGACCAAAACTGATAATTTAAACAATTATATTTAGACTATCATAATATCGTTGATCAATGATGAAGTATCATACTATCAAAGATTCATATGTCATTATTATTATAAAATATAATATTATTTGATATACCAACTATATTTATAATTCAATATATTTTTTAAATTTTTTTGCACATATATGCACACAAATTAAGTTTTGGCATTAACTAATTTGTTCAACTCTCAATTTAACACAAATTTTAATGTATTAATGTTATATAATGTAAATATAAATTATTTATCAATGCTATCATATAAATATCTAAAATTTCCTTACATATTTTAAATTTGAACCCTATTTTTATATAGTCGTCCCCTTTTTTGTACCTTGCCATCCCCTAAAATGACTCAAAAAATCAAGGACCTTGAAACACATCCCCTTGTCCCTTATTGAACTTGTCCCAAAAACTTGGGGTAACATAGGTAAATACTTAAAGACAAGAGAACTTACTTTATTTCTTCTTAGGAAGATATTTGAAAATAGTAATTTATCATTAAGTAGCCCTTGATTTACAAGTGAAGTTATATGACTCATAAAGAACCTATTAAGATGAACAAATGTGCTCAATCCTTAACTCTAAAATAAAGGAATGCAATACTTTATTCACCAAATACCTATTAATTACTAAAATGTTTCAAAATATTTATAAAAAAATAAACAAAAGTTACCAAAAGTCTTTAAAGCCTAAATATATTATGTTTTCCTATTAATGTTGTTGTTCTTGATATATTTTTACCATAGTGTCAATTAAACTAGAATCCTTGGCACATCTCTTTTGCAAATAGGAATTAAGAGACCTCTCCATATAATACTAAATTAAGAAAATCAGATACCTAGAAAGAGTGATTGAAGGAAGTGAGAGCGATGGAGCCCTAGAAGAGTTCAGTGATGTTTTTGGATTAGATTGTGTTGGAGTTTTTTGCATCAAAATTTCGGATCACACTCCATGATCCATCATCAGGATGGTAGAGAGCAAGAGGAGAACAATCTGATCCATTGTTCTCCTCTTGCTCTCTACCATCCTGATGATGGATCACAAAGTGTGATCTGAAATGTTGATGCAAAAAACTCCAACACAATCTAATCCAAAAACATCACTGAACTCTTCCAGGGTTCCATCGCTCTCACTTCCTTCAATCACTCTTTCTAGGTATCTGATTTTCTTAATTTAGTATTATATGGAGAGGTCTCTTAATTCCTATTTGCAAAAGAGATATGCCAATTTGATTGTGGAAATTTGATATCATCACAATCTAATCTAGAAACATCACTGAAAGTTATAATATGGATTGTGGAAATTTGATATCATTAACCCTAGAAGAGATTTAACACACACCATATGCTTTTTTTTTTGCAACCACACAAGATAGAGAGAGTGGAAAATTCATCATCAAAGGATAAATAAATAAAAGCAACCACACAAGATAAGAAAAGTGGCATAATCATTATTAGAGGTTAAATCTAGGGCACAAGAGTTGCAGTTGGGTAACTGTGAGAATGCCATTAATTATTATTTATTGCCAAGCTATAATTAACAAGAGAAGTGAAAGAGGCAAAGGAAAAAGGTGAAACAAAGAACTTCAAACCTTCAACGTTTTTTTGTGGCTACCGTTGAATCTGCCATATAGGTGCTTCACAATGAGACTCATGGAAGAAGCAATAAATTCTAGAGGATATCCTAGTAAGGTAGAAGGCATGAAATACAATGGTGAGGAAAAGTCTATTGAGAATGGCATAGAAAATGGAGGGCTAGATGTTAAAGCCTTCAATCAAACTAAAGAATATGGTGGCAAGGATGAAAGTTCAATGTAAGAGAACAATGGTGAGGAAATATGTAAAACCTTAGAATTTATGTTCCTAGATGATGTTACAAAGTGCATTGTTGGATGTCAACACAAATCTATTATTTTGTTCTTTTTGAGAGGCATTCCTTTTAAATCAGGTTTTTCAAATGGGAAAAATTAAACCGAAAAAACAGGCGTTGGGAAATTGAAACAATGAGGGGGTTAAGGAAAGGGCATGTGTCATGCAAATTTAAATATGATGAGCATGCTCAAGTGGTTCTAAAATACGGTCCTTGGATTATATGTGGCTAGGTCTATTATTTACAAGCTTGGACCTCATATTTTCATATTGAGGGCCGTTAGATATATCTTGTTATCCCATGTGGGTGGAGCTTCCATTTTTTAACTTAGCTTTTAGGCCTTTCTGGGAGAAATTGTCTCATAACATGGAAAGGTTATTTGGTGAAAAAATAACATTTTTTTTTCTAGTATAAGGGTGCATCCTAGGGTGTGTGAAAATGGATTTAAACCTTCAGTTTCCAAAAAATATTAAACTTATTGGGCCTGGCTTTAAATTTTACCAACCAATTGTTTATTTGAACAATTCTAATGCTTGTTTTTACTGTCGACAAGAAGGCCATTTGATTAGAGATTGTCCTATCGGAAGGAATAGATTAGTAAAGTCTCATGTTGTAACTTCATCTAGACAACAAAAAACTAATAGAAAATTTGCTTCTTCTACATTGCCTAAGGTTTCAACTCATTCAAAAAAATTAGAACCACCTTTTGAAACTCAAAAGAATAATAACCCTTTAACCACAACTGACTTAGATCTCAAAGATGCTTTAATGACAGATGGATGGAAATTTTTAAGAAAGAGAAGAGAACCTTCAAACTCTGTTATAGGTTATCATGGTTGTAATGTGTCCCAAGAATTTCATCATTCCTCCCCTTGCCATAATTGCAATTTTGGAAGTGATGCTTCTAATTAACCCCCCCTTTTTGTAAGGAAAAGATCTAGGTACCCTCCTCCCACTACAAAGTATTTGGGTACCTTTGATCCATCTATCGCATTGGTTAACCAATTTGAAGATTTTCCATGAGAAGAGAATCTTTCTATCTCTTTTTTAAACCATGAATTACAAAATTATGTCATGGAATGCAAGAGGGATGTCTCTCCCTCGCCGTAAATATAGTATGAAGGATGCTATTGTTAAGTGGAAACCAAATATTATCTTTTTCCAAGAGGTTAAAATTAATGGTATCTATCTTGATTCTTCTCTATTTGATGTATGGAGAGATTATTCTTTTCTTTATATGCCCCATAGAGAAGGCAGGGGGGGATAGTCATTGGTTTTGTTTTGTAGGTCTATAGGTTTGTCATTGATAAAGGTGAGGACCCTTCACATAGCTGTGTATGGGACCTAGTCTTTATCAATGGCTGACCTATAGATTTTTTTCTCAGTTTATGCTGCAAACTTTGTCAAAGACATATGTGTTTCTGGGATTGGATGGTCAAAAACCTCCCTAATGTAGATTGCATTATATGAGGTGATTTTAATATGGTGGAACACCATAATGATCATAGTTGGCTCATCCATATCAAACTTAATAATGAAGAATTTGATAAGTGTTTATATTGTAATATAGTAGGTGTTGTTGATCCAATTTATAACAAAAGGGTTATTCATGTTAGTAATTGGTTCACTTAGTCTAACTGCAGATTTGGGGATGAAAGGAAGCTTAATAAACTTGACCAATTTTACATATCCTCGAATCTCTTTTTTTTTCAAGATTCCTCAGGCCTTTTGGTCATAGTTGATTACTCCTTAACTCTTTCAAATCATTTTCCTATCATTTTCACTATTTTAGGAGTTGAAAATACCAAAGAGGACTCTAAGTTACCTTACAAATTGAATGTTTCTCATTTAAAAAATCCTTCTTGTTTGGGAGCATTGGTTGGCCTTTGGAATTCTTTCCCCAAGCCAAATGAAGGGGATTCCTATAGGCAATGGTGGCATAATTTTATTTCTAAATGTGATGATTTCCTATGTGCCTTGGGTAAAGATTGGCATGGGAATGTAAAAGAAAACAAAAATCCCTTCAAGGGAAGTTAGAACACACCAAGAAATCACTTAACGCTAATCCTCTTAATTTTAATTTACAAACTTTGGTGGCTATCTTAGAAGCTCAAATTTGCAAAATGGGTATTTATAAGGGGTATGGAGCTAAAATCAAAGTCAAATTACACCAGGTTAAGAAGGGAAATAGAGGCTCCAAATATTTATTTAAGTATCTTAACTATAAGCACAAGAAATAATTTATTGGAGCTATTCAAGATGATGCTAGACTGGTTCATACCAATCAAGAAGAGATTAAAGGTTTGTTTCATAAATACTATGAGGAGGTGCTTAGAGAAGATCCTCATTGGCAAGATGCTCAATCAACTTTGGAAGATATGATTAAAGATATTATCCCTAGAAGAAGGTTGATTTAGAGTATATCCAATTCATAGACCGTAATCTCTCCATAGGAGACTTAGAACATGTGTTTTCTCTGCCTTCTAATAAAATTCTTGGAGTTGGGCCAATTCAAGATATTTGTGCAGTCACCAATTTGTATCATTGGATTTGTGCAGCCCTACGACTAGTTATTTTCCTTATTGTCGATTTAACAACTACTAGTTTGACTTCAAGGAGTGATGGATGGGCTATCAACTCACCAAATGAGGCACAAAAGGATGAACAAAAAGGAGATTCAATTAACTCTTCACTGGAAAGAAGAGTGGGTGAGATATCATCTCATGGGTAATCAATCCATGTGTTGGTCA